>JARHVA010002568.1:1200000-1582500 GCA_037957365.1 Torreya grandis | reverse complement strand
TAGAGGAAAATTATTAAAAAAAACTATATTTATAATTCAACATTAAAATTTTTCATATGTCAGTGAGTTGTTGCAAAGATGAAATCACAACAACACCTATGTTTGATCCTACCCATATAGATTGAAGCATATCCACTATGGTCATCAACTAAACAAAAAATATATTATTTTTAGTTGATCACACACACACACACACACACACACACACACACACACACACACACACACACACACACACACACACACACACATGAACCATAATTTTAATGAAAAATGACCTTCATATATGTAAATGTTGGTTGGGTATGTTCATTAGTATATGCACTAATAGATGGTCCATAATCTCACTGTGAAAAGGATGGGACCTTTTCCTCCTAAATAGAAAAAATTACATATATATTGTTGAATTTTCTATGTAAATCATTTTTTACCTTTTAAATACACATATATCTGAAATTTGACATGACAAACATTATTAATCTTTATTCTATTATTTTGTAAAAGGTCAAATATATAAGATACATACACATGTGAATTTGAGGTGTCCAAAACAAATTTAATTGTTAAAAGCTCATCAGTCCTAACCATAACATCTATCCCACTAAAAGCATGACCATAAATATGATAAATAAAATATTCCTCATTTGAAGCTCTAGTGCATACAACACCATAGGATTTTCAATTGTGTGATTAGGAATTAGTGTTAGCTAGAGTGACTCCATGTCTACCCTTTCTATCATCAATGTGGTAAATACTACTCATATACATAATGAGGGTGTTAGTAAGATCCTTACGTGCATGAAAAGTGTCAATCTATACAACATCTTTCATACATGGAAGGATTGTCTTAGGTTTACATGGATTTTGGATATGGACTATTTTAGGCTAATTAGATGCACAATTTTCACCTAATATATATAATATAGAGTCTTTTCCTTGGCCCTAAAAATCTGAGTAGTTAAAATAATTAGTAATTTAATCAAGGATAATCTCACAATAGAGTTTCCTAAAAAATGAAAATGAACCTCATGGTTGTTACAATGTATAGGTAATCAAAGACCATCCACCATAAGTCCCAAAATTTATCTCTAATCAAATTATGGTGGAACAAGTGGATTGGGAATTGTTTGCATGATAATATAGGTGATGCATTCATTGTTAGATCAATTGATATTGTGAAAATTTGGTATTTTGTAAAAAAAAATATATCACACTAGTTTCATCAATTTGTTAGTAAAGTAGAACCTAAATCTTTAACTATAAGATAACCATATGTCAATTTGACCCAATATCGAGTCAACTTGGCCTAATAATGACTCTAATGTAATTGCCATCTAAGTACGGTGGGTGTTGGTCAAATGAGGGTCCCTCATTGTCATAATTGTCTCTTCAATGTTTATTTTATTTTCTAATATATTTGCAACAAAATCCTCCTAAGAACCTTGGGGGGGGGGGAGGGGTTTGTGGATTATCTTATTCATATTAAACCCCCCACATTTTTTATTGAACTTTAACATGTTTTACAGGTTATATAAACCTAAAAATAAATGGTTTTAACCAAAAAAAATGCAACTCTAGAAAAATTACTAAATTTGGTGTTAATTGATTGAAAATCAATTTTCTTACCTCTCCCCTTATGTGACATTATTGATCATTTCATTAACTAATATTTTCAATATATTTTAACATATCTTGCTGAGGTGATTTCCTAAAACATGAGTGTGGAATGATGGTGTGTAGTTAGAAACAATAGAAAACTTTTAACAATGGAATGAGACACTGCTACCTTATTTTTAACTATGAAATTTAAAACATGTATGCCTTATAAAACATACTCATTTCAAGATTGGTATTTACCAAGTCTAGATAAAATAATGTGTGTGTGTGTTATTTTATTGAGTTACAAGATTGGTAGTTACCACATGCATGTTTCCATTGAATTTATGTTTTGACCTCAAAAAATTCCACTTTTTAACCACCCAACTTCCTGCACTTACCTTAATCTTGATCTCAACATTTGAAGTTTTAGTTAATATAACTCCTTAAATAAGGTAGTTAGAGTATTAGCTATGAATTTTTTAAGGTAATTTATTTGGATTTCATTATAATTCTAACACTCTATGATGTATTTATATTTTATCTACATTAATGCTAAATTATATAATAATCATGTTCTCTTTTCCTAATCTTCTTTTAACATTGTCCTCTTGCTAGCTTCACACATAATGTGATGTGATCTAATCTTTAACTAAGTTTTTAAAAAATTAGTCTTCCATTTTATTTCTACTCTTATGTATTATTTTTGGTCATGACCATGTGTAGTTAAATTATTTTCGTCTCTTCCACCAAATCTAGTCGATCCACATTGTTACCCTAAATTTTCTTTCACATACATTTTTTATTTCCAAATTGATGTTTACACATTATTATTTTTTTATGTCCCATTTACTCATCCACATGTTATGTTTCATCTATATGTTCTTCGTTATACTTATCTTTTCCTCTGCTATCATTTTGGGCCAATGATGATTCTCCATGCTTTCTCTTTTTATGTACCTTAGCATCCAAATTATAGTCAAAGCCTTCCATATGAAATTACATGTTTCAACTAATAAAATCTCATATGGAATCATTAGTTTTAGTTATAGGATACTTTTCATTAAGTGGTTATAAAATTTATCTATTCATCTCTATCTAAAATATAATATATTACTCCCCAAATTTATTATATGTAGAGCTCCACGAGATTGACTAGCAACCCATTTTATCTTATTTTTGGATTAGGTGATCTAAGTAAGCTAAAACTATGAAAAATTCATATTTTATAATATATTTCTAAGTCACATAGATATGAATGTAAAATTCAAATTAATATGGATTATTTTATTTTCTATGTGTAAAAAAAATCTAAAGGACGTGACACTTGGCTTGTTTCGAATATGTTGTGTTCCATGTCTATGTATATTCATTAGAAATGGCCTTATATAAATTTGTGGTCACTTCGATCAAGAGGTTGAATGTTAGAATATACTTAGATTTTATTGATAGGGCATAAATTCCTATATTGGATACATCCAAACACTTTTTGTTGATAATTTCCTCTATGTTTTTATGGTGTATTCCACTACATGTCATTATTCTTGCATTTTAATATGTTTTATGTGCAATTTTAGAGGATTGGTCGTATATGTAGATTCATATATTTTAACCATTACCTTGAAACCATTTATTCATTTTGATATTTTCTTCACCTATAAAAATAGGTTAGATATGATGGGTTACACAAGTTCACTCACACCCTGTTGTGTGGCTAAGAATTGCATACATTCATATAATTTGAGGAGGGAAAAAATCATATGCCGTTCTCCCACTAGGTTTATGTGTGATCAATAGTGATATTCTATAATGTTGCGTAACTTGTGTGGATTTCAACACTTGAGAGCTTGTGACTTTCACCTCAAAATAGAATTTAGACTTATATTAGTGGTTGATTCTTTAAGAGGATTTTAGATTTGTGTGCTTTAGGGCAATGCCTCAAAGATGTAAAAATATTTTACTTGATGTGTAAGTGTAATATCAAATGATTATTAGATGATTGTTAAATATGTGTTAGGCTTAGGATTGATGTTTATATTTTAGATAATAAAATATTGTATTAATTAATTGTCAATAATAAGCTTAACATACATTTACCATACATGACTTTTGCACACAAATATGGTGTTAAGTCACCATCTCGCCTTATCTTAGTGATTTATATGGGTCTAAAGTTTATGTTATATTGTTACACACATACACAAATCTCATTGGCTATTTCAAAACTTCATACTATCCTACACAACCATGCCCAGATGTTTAGTTTAGTCATCATGTACACATGTGACTATAATCAAACTCTATCAATATAGAAAGTAAATTTTGACTTGAGCCTAACTATATTGACCCTCTCTAAAAAATAATCACTTTTAAAATCAACGCATTATTATGGATTGGACCATACTTTTTAGATATTTTATCTTGAGAATTTACTCAATTGAACTCATTTATATAAAAATCATGGCCTCGCTTGATATGGGACTTAGAAATCATTTTGTACACATCTACACACTATTGCATAAGGATAAAAACTATCATATTCCTACAAAATTCAAAACCCAGTCACTAGGATCAGTCATAAGACAATTATAAACCATACCAAATATAATTCAAATCAAGAATTTTCAAGTATCAAATATAAATAATTAGTTTCATTCATATAGAGAAGAAGCATAATTCCACAATCACACTAGATAGAGTAAATATGTGTCTTGATTTCCCTCTTTGGAGTATTATATACATATTAAATGGTCAATCATCAATAGGTGTGATTAGGTTTAGATCAATCCATTACACTTTCATGGGTTTTGCATGCTTCTAGCCCTCATAATCACACCTAGGGTTTCAAGTTGAAGGAGGCTAACTATTGGGGTTATATACATCATTAGGGTTTAGAATCATATACTCAAATTTAAAATGTAGATAAATGTTATTATGGTCAAATACCCCTTTTATAGAATAAATCACTTTTAACCACTATAGGTCAATACTTACCCTCCATAATAACCCAAATTTGATGGAACCAACCCTACATAAATAAAAACATAGTTCCTAAACTAGATGAATCACAAGCATGATTCAGTTTGTCTTCCAATATCATAACACAACACAATTAAATAGTAAATCTAAAAATATAAGTACTTATCCCTATATATATATATATGTATATATATATATATGTATATATATATATATATATATATATATATATATATGTATATATATACATATACATATATACATATATATATATATACATATACATATATATATATATACATATACATATACATATACATATATATATACATATACATATACATATATATATACATATACATATATATATATATATACATATACATATATATACATATATATGTACATATACATATACACACACACACACACACACACACACACACACACACACACACACACACACACACACACACACACACACACACACACCCACACACACACACACACACACACACACACACACACACACACACACATATATACACACTTGGCATGAATATACTTGTCAAATCATTGTGAACTAGTTTTGTCATTTTACATTCAAATGTATGCTTGAATGTCATATCTTAGTATATAAATTCACAAAATAGTTTCTATCTTAATTATATTAAGTAATTAATATTAAAACAAATTAAGGTAAAATTTATTAGTGAACTCGTATATTACTCAAACTCTATCAAACCCTATACCCCTTTAGGGTTTCATCCTTCTAGGTTTTCATATTTTAGCCTTAGCATTTTATTTTTAGACTTGATTTTTTATTATTCCTAGTATACACATTACCCATGGATATAATGAGTGAGCATTGTATTTTTTTAATAATTCAATTCATTAAGGTAATATTTTCATATTGTTACACTTATTTATGTTACATTTTGGGCCTACTTGGTATCCAAACCAACCATGTTTTAGAAGCTACTGCATTCCTTTGGGGTATTGAGTTGGTGGCCAATCTCAGCCTAGAGTTCATCCAAATAGAGGGGGATCCAATGAACATTATCAACTACTTAAAAGGCCTATCTCCTCCCTCTTAGAACATTTTTGGCATCATCAACGATGCTAAAAACTTGTTGACCCACTTCAAAGGGGTCTCCATAGGTCATGTTTATAAGAAAGGTAATATGGGTGTCGATTGCATGGAAAATATCATATTTATAAGAGATGAATATACCACTTGGCATGAAAGTGATTATCCAAATGATGTCATACAAATTTTTGAGCTAGAGAAAGGTCACATCATGAAAAGTCATAATGAGTGAATTAATCATGATAAAATCATGGTTCATCCTCAACAATCTTTATATGTGCAAGGCTATTATTACCATATATTTGCACATTTGGGGAACCCTAAGCTTGCATCATATGACCAAGGGTGTCTTTAATCTCTATAAATATTATTTCTCCTTCTCAAAGAGCTTATTCTATGAAGTCTATAGAAGCAATTCACACTTTCAAAAAATGGGTGGGGATAGAAACTAATTTGAGATGATCTCTTATGCTGATGTTAAGAAAAATGAATATGTTTGGAAAAAAATGGTCTAGGTTGAGCTGGCACCATTTATGGAATGTCTATTCGGGCATGACACTACACTATCTAGGGATTTTTATCATAGTTGGAAGGACCCTGAAGTGAGAATGCATGGTCTGAAGATCTAAATTATTGAGGAACTCATTAGTGAAACCATGGGGATGGAATGCCATAAAGTCAAGGCTTTCACGGATAAGAGGCAGAAGGAGGAAATCCTATTATCTTCTATAAGAAGGAGAATAATAAGCATAAACCCAAGTATTCATCTCATAAAGGATTTATGCACATAGAACTATCGAGGAAATGGCCATATGTTTATTTATAAATCATGAGGTAAATTACCTTTGAGGGTAAACATTTTTTTATCTTTTCACATAAATTTCTTCTTCTGAACCACTTTAAAGGTCATACAATTAGAATCTCATTTTTCTTGTTGCAATCTCTAGAGATTTCAGTGTTGAAATTCAAAAAAAATCCTTATGTGGATTTAATACATCAAGGTTTAATCCTATTATTTATTAAGCATGGGGATCCACTATAGTCTAAGATCATCACTAAGGCCATACACATTAATAATGAGAGGCATAATCTGAGGAGGAGGAAGGGAACAACACCTAGTTAGATTTGAGAGATAAATAGGAAGAGAAGGATGTGGGGGATTTAGATACAAATGTATTAGAGGACCCCAAGCCTAGATAGAGAAGCCTTTCGCTTGTCCACCCACTTGATACCAAAGGTAAATGGGTCTCTGGGTCCATTTTTAAGGTGGAGATTGAGTTTTCCCTCCAAAAGTTGTATATGAAAATAGCGATCCAAAACCTACTCTATGGAAAAATTATTGAGTAGTTCAAGAAGATCAAAGGATTCCTATGTCTGGATACAACATCTAATAATGAAGGTTTAGTTTTCCTGGCCTGCATCCCTAAAGGTAAATCAATCTAGTACAAAAAAGAGGAGGAAGTCAACTAGGATCCAGAGGAAGTGAAAGAGGATTTCCATTCCTCTGACCTTAAAAGGAAGAGATAAGAGGATGGTAAGGAACAATTTTTTGGGAGTTGAACTAGGGGAAGAAATAATAAAAGTGCTAGTGCTAAGACCAAATAATTGGTCTTTTACTTTGAATCAAAATAGCTAGTTGATCCCTATTTTCTTTTTGTAATTTTTTTGGTTTTTTCACTGATTTTTGGTGGTTGTTTGGTAGAAGGTGGGTGTAGAAATTGGAGTTCTCTCTTTTTGTCTATTTTTATCCTAATTATTTAAATTTCTTATCTTTTGATTGTTCATTGTAAAGGGTATGGTCCCCTTCAACCTAGCTTTTTAATCGATCTAATAAAAAATGTTATATTTTTATCAATTATATATTCTATTGGATCAAATATAATAACATTAATAAGGCTAAAGTTACCAATTAACAATCTCAAGCTTTCCTCAAATCATATTTTTGAAACATCCAACCTAAGGTACCTCTTGTTACCACCAGATGACAAAGGGTATGCATGACATCCTTCATTCCTATTACTCCCTTTAGGGATTATATAGTACATACTTCACACCCTATAAATGGACATATCATGAAGGTTGAAACTGATAATATTGATTAGTAAACTACTACTGATCAATTTGATTCCATTCATGACCAAAAATTCAATAAATATATTAACTTGAATCCACATCATCTTGATAATATATTATTTATCAAAAGAGATATAAAAAATGGTTTGATAAATATAATGAATCTAGGGGGAAATGTGACTTTTTTTGTGATATTAACTAACCTTTTCAATTTACTAATCCAATCATAATTATTCAAACGTATCATTGATATTATCCTTACATCTACACCTATAGTTACATGTGTTATCTAACAAGGTTGAGGGTGAAACAAAATGATTCCAACATATTTTTATGCTTATTCCTACACAGGTAACCTTTACCCATCCTATGATGACTATGCATGTTACACAACCAACCTCACCTAGTACACATTCCCTTGAATAGATTGTTACAAATTTGCATGCTAAGGTGTTGCAGATAAAATAAGGTGCATCTATAGATAGTCATTAAATGGATTAACATTAATTTATTAATAATCCATTACCCCATGAAATAATATCTAATTCTTTACCTATAGGATTTTTAGCTCCTAATATTTGATTATATAAAGGTAAAATTGATCCAAAATAACACATATGATCATTTCATACATCATGCTTAGTTTATGCATACAATTTTAAATTATTAACCAAGATATTATTCATAATTACCAAAAAATATGATTTGTGATGGTTATATGACCTTACCCTATAATAAATTAGAGAATTCAACCCTTTGGTGGATCAATTTATAGCACATTTAACTATCAACATTGATGATAAATTATCTTATGCATAAATTGATAATGTCATGTAAATATATAATGAGGCAGTTGGTGATTATCTACTTTTTTAAAATACCATGCTAGCTAATATGACTAATGTTATGACTGATAATGAGATCTGAGACATATTCAATCAAGGCTTACTTTCACCATCAATCATCTTCATAAGATTCAAATCCTTTAATGTCATGTGCCACATAATAAGAGTCAAAGAATTCAAGATCATATCTTTGATAAGCCTCAAGTATACGACTACTCCTTTAACTAATTCAACAATAAAGTTTCAAAGAAAATAATTCTAAGAGGTCAAACCAACTAAAAATAATAATGAGTAAATATGATCATTAATGTAGTCTCAAAACCTATAAATCAAATTCATTTATTAAGTCCATCAAAGAGGCAATTTTTCATATTACCGTCACATCCTCATATATTGTTACAAAATATACTTGAATAAAGCCTTATCACTCTTCCTCCTCCATAAGAGTTTGGTCTAAATAGAACTTCACCAAATAACTATGATAAAAATGCATACTATGATATATTTAAATTATGGAACAATATAATATCAAATTTTTCAATTTAAGACATAAAATACAAGATCTTATTGATGACAACATTATTGAGATGAGAACACCTACATAGGAATATAGACCATAGAAAAATGGAAATCATAAGTTGAAAATATTCAATGATCCATTTCCAAAGAATGACATGACTTAGATTAAGGATGATTTAGAAGTAAATTATCCATACAATATTCATCCTCTACCTATAACATATGATCATCCAATATACATTATTAATGATAAAATTATCAATACCTCACCATAACATCCTATGGTCATAGTTTATGACAATGAGATTCTTGTTGATGATTTAGATTTTAATGCACTATTCATACAATCTTATATCAATAATTAATCTATACATAGTGCCATGATAAATAATGGGTCAAGTGAGACCATGTGCACAATTACACTTATTTAATCCCTTAGATATGAACAACTAGATATATAAGATAAAAAAATAAAATTTAATGGATTTTATGGACATAATAAAAAAATACCTTTCGACACATAATGATACCTCTTCAGATATGCTTCACCATAGTATCTAATCCATTCTTATTTTAAAAAGTATTTTTAATATTTTACATGTCGATAGGACACCTTTGCATGAAATATCTATGTGTATTACCTTCCACGTTTTAAATTATATAAGTGTGATTCAAGACATACATATTACACATGGATATATACATGTTGGACTCTCCTCTACATAGTGGCCATGCCAACACTAGGGGAATATTATCCCACATATTTAACTATCACTTGCTATATTTTTATATGACCACTTTACCATGTTGATCTATCTATATTGTTTATGCATGTCATGTTAGTTATTCATACCTTACATAGCGCTATATGAATATGTTATTGTAGTAGGAAGTAACATTGATATGTATAGATGGTGTAGTCTCATCTTTACTTATTATGTGTTATGTTGAAGATTGTATTATCTTTCATGATAGGCTAGTTGTGCTTATATATTATGTGTGACCCCTTAACATTATTTGAAACATATTTATGTCCCTTTTTTATGACACTTTATGTCCCTTATTTTTGGCTCTTGGCCTCATTTTTCATGACTATTTTACCCTTTTATTTTAAAAACCCCAATAGGCATTTACCCCTAATTTGGATTAAGATGAATTACTTAGTCTAATTAATATGTAAACTTTTGAAATAATTCAAATATAAATATATGGCATTCGATCATATATCTAAATGTAAGTACTTAAATTAATTATAAAACTTATAAAAATGACATATGCTAAATATAGTAATTACTATAAAAGGATGAGTATTTAAATTTTTTGGGTGACTATATAACTATTACTATATTTTGGAAGTTAAAATAAATATAAATCAAGCATATGGCTCATTTAGTTCTAAAACTAATTCTTTGTCTGTGCAGGGTTAGTTCTACCTAATTTAGTTAGTATCTCCATTTGATAATGACTTATGTATAAATGAGGAATAGACACCATGTGGTCACATGTTCTTGTCTATATTTTCTTTTTTTTTTATGATATTAAACCCTAATGATGTGCACAACTCCAGAAATAAGCATGTTTTTCCTTGAAACCCTAGGTGTGTTTATGTTGGCTAGAAACCTACAAAAACTAAGTGTAATGGAATAAGCTAACCAAAATAACCCTCATTTTATGATTGAATTCTTCCTACATATTTGATACTTTTAGTTGTGAAATAAAGCCACATGTAGCTCTCCCACCTAGTGTTATTTTGAAATTATGCTCTTTCATGATAAGTGTGAAACTAATGGTTTAGATTTTATACTTGAAACTACTTGTTTTGACTTGACATTAGTGTACTTAAAACTTGTCTTGTGATTGATATTAGTGATATGTTTATAATTTGGTAAGAAAAAGAAATATTTTCTCAATTTTAAATAATATATAGATGTGTACTAGATAATTTTTTAATCCATTTTAAAAGAGACCTCTTTTGTATATATGGATCTAATTGGGTAATTTATCATGCTACTAACATTCTAGGAAAGTTGATAGGTCCTAAAGAATATTATATTCTAAAAATTAGATTTTGTTGGGAATGGGTTGGTACTGACTAGATCATGTCAATATCAACTAGTAATAATGAATGAATCTGGTATAAATAACCTATGTATAGGTGGACTAAACTAAAAATCCATAAATGTTTATTCATGATATTTTATAGGTTTAAAATAGACAGTGATGGTCCTTTATATGTATAACAATAGAATGGAAGGGTTGAATCATAATTTAGCATGGGATTTTGAGAGAATGGAATATTACAACCTTATTTGTGAAATTAATTCATGCATGGTAAATGTATGTCAAGATTGTAATTTTCAAGTAATAAAGATCAAATTATAGTATCTACCAAATTTCTCCCTTTTTTATAGTGACATAATTCATAGAGTAGAAGGATAAAATGTTCTTGAGTGTGTACACCACAATTTTTATTTTGTGTGAAGCTCCAATTGTGTAGGTAATTCAATGTAAAAACATGAAAATATGTTGATTTAATGTCCATAAATTGATTTTTTTAATCTAAAACTAAAATTTTGAAAAAACAAGGGTTATAGTACACATGTGTGTTGGTGAAAACCATGGTACCTTAGAAAATTATTATAGATTATGCTTACTTTTTGAAGCATTGGATAAACTTGTGCTTCGTTATATAATAACATGGAGAGTTGGAATTATTGTGCCCAAAAATTGTGTAGCTACGTAGGATCTTAAATTGAGAAGATAATGTGTCCTAAACCTCATGAATGTGGGGATAAGTACATAATGTACTAACCCAGATATGTACATAGGTAAATAAATAACCATCAAGATAGGTTAACTTATATAAAATTAATCAACCAATGTATATGGCTTATAGATTCAATTGTATAATTCCATTCAAATTAGCTCAAGTTCATTCCATGTAAAACAAAAATCAAGATAGAAATGGAATTAATAATGTTCATTCCCCCATCATGAATGTAGTTTTTATTGTATAGTTACACTTAATGTAGAATATAGTGCATAATTTAAAAATAATGAATCATGTTCACGCCTTCATTATGACCACAAATATGATAAGTGTGAAGTTGAATGAAAATTATTTACCTTTCAATTGTAACTAGGTTTTTGTGTATGTGTTCTTGAACCAATATCATGCCTTATAAATCTTAAAGTGTAAATATTTGATAATCAATATATAATATTATGCATCTATATGCTAAATTTAAGAACATGTATCTCAAATGTATGTGTATGTGGAAATATGTAATGTGTATTCCTATAAATTATGTGCATATTCCATGCATATACACCCAATTGTGTATGAATTTATGATCAAGTGTATGTAAGTGAGTGCATATTCATGACAAATTTTCCCATAATATGAATGGATGTGCCAATATCTATTATGCAACTGAATCATCTGATATTTAAACCATTGTGCATCTCCAAAAATTTTAATTTGATCTAATTTTTTGCTCATGGGGGGTTTATGAGTATAGGAAAATCTCATTGTAATTACCTCATTTTGGGATGAGGGATGTATAATTTAATTCACTCATCTAAAAATAAGAGTTAACTATATCATGTCATGTATAAAAATAGAATCATGTAATATCATGTGAACATGTGGATAATATGTCATCATAGTAATATATATGTCAATCAAGGCATGTATGAAACATATTTAATGTATGTCATGTAAGTTTATTTATAGATATATGTGTCAATAAATCACATAGTATAATTATCTATGAATAATACTACATAGTAAAAACTACATGGTATAGATCATGGCACCACTCATTGTAAGTAAGTTGAACAACTACAAGTGCTAGTTTCATATAGAAGGCCAATGGCTATATATAATGGATATAAATATGTTTCAACAAACAAGGACATGAGACACACACAAGGGGACATAAATATGTTATAAATAAGGGACATCAATAATGTCACATCAAACAAGGCCAAGGTCCACATTCAATGGGAATAACTATGTTGTAAACAAGGCCAAAGTGCCATACACAATATACAAGCACAAATTAGCCTATTATTGAAAATAATAACAACATAAATGGAGCATATAAAAAGGTAACTAATTTACACCATCCATAGGTATCAATATTACAATGTAGTATAACAACATATCCATGCATCATTATGTAATGAATTAGTAACTATCAAGGCATATGTAAGCAATATAATTAACTCAATATGGTATAAATATCATATAAATATATAATAATTAATAATGAAACTTGTGGAATAATATTCCCCCAATATTGGCATGGCCTTTGGTAGAGTAATGTCCAAAATATGTGTCCATATGTAAGTTATGTGTCATGCATCACACTTATATACTATGAAATGCATGTATATATATTTAAATAATATTCCATCAACCAAATATGTAATAAATAACATGTGTAAATAGTTTAATATAGTAATCATGTCATACTCAGGTCCTGATTTTAGAGTTTTGGAACACTCAAAAGTTTTTTTAGGTTTTTATTTTTTAATATTTATTATATATTTGAACATTGAAAGGTGAGGCCATGTGGAAATAGTTTTGAAAAATAAAATAATGAGAGGGATTCAAAAAATCTAAAACTTGTGTCAAGGCATGATGTGCACTAATTATATATGTGCATTTAAATAATACAAATCCAAAGAATGCATGGAAATAATAATTAGCATACCCTTGATGGGAAACAATCAATGTGTGCTCATGTGACACATAAATACAAATTTATAAGATCATGTAAACTCAATTAAATCCATGAATGATGTCACAAGAATCATTGTGTGGTAAATTTTTATAATGTCTAGATTAGGATAAAAATCAAGAGGTAAGGCTAAATTAAAACAAACACAAGTGATATTAGAATTATCAAGGTGAGACTATATTTATAATATAGGAGGATAACTAGGGATTATCCAACAACAATTCATGAGGAAGCTATGTACAATTATGTGTCATAACTAGCTAAAATATAGCATCTGAATGTCCCATATCTAGTGGTACTAATGTCTTGTTGCATTGGTGTCATATATCATATATGGCTAATGTAGTTGTATGTATATCAAAATTTGATTATAAGTCTAGATCTATAATTTGAGTATGTGTTGTGTGATACTCTCTATTATTATCATGTTTAATTTTTTTGTATGTATATTGAATATTTTTAGTGATCACAATTAGTTTTAAATTATTATTATATTTTTATTTGTTATCTTGGTTCTTCTAAAAGTGTGTCAATCCAAATACTACTTTTTTATAAAGGGTAAATGCTATTGACCAAAGATATGAACTGAAAATACAAAGAGATATTCAATAAAGCTCAATAAAGGAAATAAACTACCTAGGAAAACAAATCCTAACCAATAATAACATATCCAGTAATCACTAAAATACCACAAAACCAAATAAGACAAATCCTTTAAAACAAAGGCCTAAACTATTATAACATAAAGAAAAAACAATTAAGACATAGTGAAATAACATCTAAAATAATTGATTATTTATAAAAATAGACCATTAACCATAACATTAAAAGGAGTTAAACCATAAGAGATAGGGTATTAAATTTTTTGGTTCAATAGAAACTTTAAAATATTTTAGTCTTAAACTGTTATGATTCTCATTTCTAGTTATTTTCCTTGTTTCCTTAGTCCAAGAGTCCTTCTAGAAAAGTCCACCCTTATTAGAGTCCATAATTAGATTTTCTATTTCTTAGTGCTTATTTTAGTTTTTTTACACAATGGAAAATTTATAATTGATAAATGAGGACTAACACTAGAATATAGAGGAAAGAACCAAAGGGGCGATACAAGATTTGTCTTACCAAATCCTCATCAATCTTGTTTGAAGTCTCCTCCTTTGGTTGAGTGACACTATTATAATGGTATTATAAAATACATGGAATAAATTATTCCTTTATATTTTTTCAAATCATCTTGATCTCCATTTATGATGTCATAATAAATAAAGGGTGTGATGCAGGAGCATCATCAAACCATTTGTTATTATGTAAATTTTGGCTTGTTTGGGTTGAGAGGTCATAAATAGGTAATAGAAACATGATATTACTTAATTTTGTAATTAATTTATCATGTGATAGTGTATAAGGTCTTGTAAGGTCCCTAAAGATGTGTTCTAATCCTTAATTCTTATAAAAATTGGTCTTTAGAGCTTGTTTTAGTTTTCCTACCAAAATGGGAAATCTGAAAAATTGAATTAGTTGCCAAGGGTTTTGAAGGTTTAATCATGTGTTGAGGTCTTTTGTCATTATGAAATGGTACTTGTGGGTCCATTTTCATGTAATAATTTTTTTTAATCCTCAACTCAATTTAAACATATTCTAAATCCACTCTAGAAGCACATCCTACATTGGAGAAGGATAATTTAAGCATGTTGGAGATAAGTTATAAGTTGTTGAGGAATGTTTGGGATGATGAACAAAGTTTATAATTTTTTTTATAATTATAATACTGAATACATTAATAAATGAGCCTAATAAATGAGAGGATGAATAGAAAAAAGGAGGGACTAATAAGTAGATTGTTGGATGGTCTCTAGGTTTGTCATGGAGAAAATAAAGGTCTTATAAAAAGGTTTAAGGAAATATGAATAAATAAGGGGAATTTGGTGATGTTTATTTATTGTCTTAGAATAAATTAATGTATTTTTTAATTTTATAATGGTTCATTCATCCTAATTGATGTTTTTATGATGTTCATTCTAACTACAGAGGTCTAAAATTCTATATTTGGTGTTTCAATTAGATAAAAAGGCAATGCTTTATATACTTTTCTGATTTTTTAAGGTTGAAACATACTTTAAAGGGTTAAATTATTTTTTATAAGCTTTCATGAACCCAATTAAAGTGTTTTAATGTCCTTATAAAGTGACATTCATCAAAATTTAATTCTCAGGTTTGCATACTCAATCCAAACTATCATAGTCAAGGGAAATAGTGTTTTTTTAAACATATCTGGAGATTATTCATATGTGAAAGTATATTTTCAGAGTAATTAAATTATATTGTGTTTATTTAAGATAAATTTCAGGTTTTATTATTATTATTTTTTTATAAAACAAAAATTAAACCCAAAACTAGGTGTTTGATGTTTTGTAAACTTAGCTTAAAGTTTGAGAGCTTGGTTTTGCATTTACTTGAGTTTTATCTATCAAAATATTATTAAATATTGAGATAATTTTATAAGGGATATAATAAGATTTTAAAAAATAGTAAGTAATTTTTATGTGTTTTTATTGTGTAAAACCTAAAAAATTAGACCTATTGTTAAGATGATAAATCCAAAACCTTATTTAGAAAGACTAAAAGTGTCATAACTTCTAAACTATTTGCACAAATACCTTAAATTTTTTTAATAATGTGTGTATATATTTTTTCCAAGAAATTAATTTTTTTAAGTCATTTTATTATGTAAAAATGGATTTATGATGAAAGCATAGTTTGGGTCAAGGAAGGAATTAGGCATAAATCAAGGTTTTATATCAGTAAAAGTGATATAACTTGAAAATGGGTGATCATAAACTCCTAATAAAATTTAGGTAGATTCCTTATTATGTTTTTAAAGATATAAAATTATTAATGTTTTTAAAATCCCTATAATAAAATATAAAAATCATTGTATTTTTCTACAAACTTGTTGAGAAGATTGGAAAACCTATGTTAATAGTTAGAAAAGAGAGCACAACTTGAAAACAAATTGTTAGAGTAGTAGTATAATTAGGATTGATTAGGGATTTATTAATAATAATATTGTGTTTAAATGTTTTTATTTTATGGTTTGGGTTTTCATCCCTTAGTGGGGAGCAATGGCCCCTCCACTCAATCCCTAGTGGGGGATAATGACCAACCCACTCACCTAGTAAGAGGGCCACCTATTTTTACCCCACTCACCTATTAATCATATATATTATTCAATTATATTTTGAATTCATGAGAGATTTGAGAGAGAGATAGATGAATTTTTAAAGTTATTTTAATTTTAATATATCTTTCAATAATAAATATATTTGTGTTATGTGCAATCCATCAATTGTTATGTCATGCTAATTAGCTCTTGGAGAGACCTTGGTTGAGTACCCTCATTTACTCTGACATGGTATCAGACGAGGTGACATAAGGGTTATAGGGTGTGAAACATTGTAAGTTTATATAAGGGTTTGTGTATGAATCTCTCAAGGTGGTTTTAAGAGATACTAATCTCTATGTTTCAATTTATAACTAACTGATCATAATTGCAGGTCTATATATAAGGCATTGAAAAGGAAAAAATTTTGTTCTCAGTTAAATGTATTATGAAGAGATGAGGTATATAATTTTTATAGAGATGTAAGAGTAAAATTAACCAATTTATACAAAAAATGATCAAATTTGAATTCAAAAACTAAGGAAGAGAGTGATATATTAGAGATTTCATTGAAAAGGTCTGACAAGATTGTGTGTGTTTATGAATAAGGAGTATAATGAAAAGGCTAAGATCAGTATGTAGATGAATATTTTCATATTCAATAAATTTTTGGAGTATTTAAAGTTAGAGTGGATAAATTACACTTTTGGAGAAGATAGTAAACCTAAATAAGAAGACATAAAAGTAAGAATATGAGGAGACAAATATAGTCCAAGGTAAGAATCCATTTGTAAGCCTATTTATATTTATTAATTATTAAATTATCTTTATTTATATCAGTATTGAGAAGTTATAAAATGTATTTCAGGTTTGAACAATTATAAGAAGGCTATAAATCCTTAAAGACAAACATATAAGACTCATTGCACGAGACCAATAAGATATCTACTTGCATTAGAGTGGTATAAAATCTAAATTAAAACTCTTTGGAATAAGTTTTTATATAATTGTATGTTTTAGTGATAATATATTTTTGAAATTAAAAAATTCAAGAAGTTTTAGTAGTCCTATATCCCATTAAGGCTTAATAAATTAATACGAAGAGCACATTGAGGCTCATCAAGAGGTAGTTTTAAATCAAAAGACTAGGATGAAAAATACTTTTGTGAAACTAAAATAATATTGGATAGGTGTCAAAATACCAAATAGGATTTAGGTGAGGCATGAGAGAAAAATAAATTGAGGGGATACCAATAAAAAAGAACCAAATGAAGAAAGAGGAAGTAAGTGAGTTAAGGTAAATGATAGAATATATGAAGCTCATGATAGAGCTTATGCAATAGAATGAAAGTAAAGGGTTGGTATTCAAAATAAAGAAGAAGGTGAAGTGGCTTATATAGCTTCTTGTGGAAATAAAAAGAAGGTAAAGATAAATTGTCATGATCAAGAAATAAATAAGAAAGCAAAGGACCCATAAGGTCATGAAGATGAAGGAGGTAGTAAATGAATAAGAGGAATTTAAATAAGTTCTTGTTGTAGAGAACAAAGGCAAGGATGAAGAGGTTATAGAAGCATTTATAGCTTCTCTTGAAATGGAATAACATGAGGATGATAGTTTCTATGAAAATTTAAAAGAAGAATAACTTTTGAGAGCACAAGATAAAGTAATTCTATGAAAGGAGCCATCTAGAGGGAAAATTTTACCTCAATTTTTTTATTCTAACATTTTTTGTAAATGTGTGTTTGTAGATATGAATAATGAAGAAGAGAATACCCAATTTGAGGCATTAAAATTTGAGAAATACAAATAAGAACAGCTAATAAACTATTAAAAGTAGGGATATGAGGTAGAGAGTGAAGAAGATGTTCAAGTTTAAGCATAAAATTTGAAAGAGATGAATAAAACAAGGGTACATGGAAACTTTAGTAGCAAATTGTAGGAAAAGAAGTATTGCTAAGAGAACAACAAAATAATGTGTTTGTTTATGAGAGTTTAGAGAAACTACAATAAGAGATAGAAGCCTTAGAGCATGATATAAAAGATGGAACAAAATATGAATAAGAGAACAAATTATGTATAAAAACAAAGGAAAAACAGTTGATAAACTCATAGGGCTTGATAAGGATTGCAATCTGAATGGACAAGTATGGTGGCAAAAGAAATATGATAAGACTCTAAGGCATTTATATTTTAAATATAATGCTTTGTGGAGATGTGTATATGTAGTTTCAATGGATAAGGAGGTGGAGACCATATATCAAGAAAATCTTGAGATAAATCAAACAAATAAGGTACAAGTTGAAATCCTCATCTTGGAGGATAAAGACATAAAGAATAAGATGGAAGAAGAAGAAAAGAACAAGAATGTTGAAGATAGAGAAGAGGTTAGAGATAATATGAAGATGAAATTAAATTTGAAGATTAGGAGAAAGGACTTAATCTCTATTTGAGTTGGAGATTAAATTTTCCCACTTGGGGAATATGATGTAGGAGCATCAACAAACCATTTTTAATTATGTAAATTTTGGCTTGTTTGGGTTAAGAGGTCATAAATAGGTCATAAAAGCTTGATATTAATTAATTTTTAATACATTGATCATGTGAGAGTTCATAAGGTATTATAGGTTCCCTAAGGAGGTTTTTCAATCCTATTTTTTTATAAAAAGTGGGTTTTAGAGCTTGTTTTAGTTTTCCCACCAAAATGGGAAATTTGAAATTTTGAATTAGTTGCTAAGGGTTTTGAAGATTTTATCATGTGTTGAGGGTATTGATATATATGAAATTTTCCTTAAGGGTCCATTTAAGTGTAATAAATGTATTTTTATCCTCATCTAAATGTAAACATATCCTAAATCCACTCTAGAAGCATATCTTACCTTGGAAAAAGATAATTTAAGCATGTTGGAGATTAGTTAAAAGTTGTTGAGGAATGTTTGGGATAATGAACCAAGTTTATAAATTTTGTTATGAATTATAAGGCTCAATACATTAATAAAATATCCTAATAAATGGGATGATGATGAATAGATAAGAGGAGGGACTTATGAGGATATTGTTGGATGGTCTCTAGGTCTGCCATGGAGAAAACATAGGTTTTGTAAGAATATTTGAGTAAATATGAATAAAGAATGGGATTTTGGTGATTTTTAATTATTTCATCATAATCAATGAAGGTATTTTTAATTTTATAATGGTTCATTCATATTTATGAATTTTTTTATGATGTTAACTCTAGCTATAGAGCTCTGAAATTTTATATTTGATGATTTGATTAGATAATAAGGAAATAGTTTATATACTTTTATACTTGTTTAAGGTTGAAAAAAACTTTACAAGGTTAGAAGAGTTTATATAGTCTTATTTAAACCAAATAAAATTGGTTTAAATTCCTTATAAAGTGAGATTCATCAAAGTTTAGGTCTCAGATCTCTATACTTCATCCAAACTATCATAATTAAGGGAAATAATGATTATTTTTTACATCTTTGGAGAATTTTCATACATTAAAGTTGGTTTTAAGATTAATTAAATTATTTAATGGTTATTTAATATAAATTTTATGTGTTATTTTTATTTGGTCAGCAAACAAAAATTAAACCCAAAACTAGGTGCTTATTGTCGTATAAACCTAGTCTAAAGTTTGAGAGCTTGTTTTTGCATTTACTTGATTTTTATCTATCAAAACCTTTTGAAATTTTTATATCGTGTTATAATTTTTATAATAAGACTTTTTTTTAAAAATAATTCATTTTAGGTGTTTTAATTTTTCAAAACCAAAAAACTTAGACCTATTGTTAAGAAGATAAACCCAAAACCTTATTTAGAAAGACCAAAAGTGCCTTAACTTATAAACTACTTACCCAAATACATTAAAATTTTGTGAGAATGTGTATATATGTTTTTAAATAAATTAATTTTTTAAATTCATTTAGGTCCACAAAATTTAATTTCTTATGAAAACACATTCTAGTCAAGGAAGGAATTAGGCCTAAATTAGGGTTTTGTAATAGTAAAAGTACCATAAATCGAAAATGGATGATCATAAACTCATAAATAATTTTATTTAGATTAATTATCATGTTTTTAAATTTATCACCAAGTTCTATGTCTTTTAAAATCCATAAAAAATAGATATATAGATGATTGTATTTTTCTGTGAACTTGTTGAGAAGCTTGGAAACCCTATTTTAACAGTAAGAAAAGATAGCATAAATTGAAAAAAAAAGGGTAAAAGGGTGTGAAATTTTTTAAGGTGATATAAATGTATGTTTATGAAGTTATCAATGTTGTTTCAATAACTATTAATCTCTATGTTTCATTTTATAGCTAACTAACTAATAAAAATTTTAGGTCTATAGAGAAGGCATTGAAAAGGACAAAATTTTGTTCTTGGTTAAAGGTATGATGAAGAGATGAGGTATAAGGTTTTTAAATAGGTTTAATATTAATATTAACCTATTTATATATAATTATATAAAATTTAAGATCAAAAACTAAGGAAAAGAGATATATTAGAGGTTTTATTGAAAAGGTCTAACAAGATTATGCATGTTTGTGAACAAGGAATAGAATGAAAAGGTTAATATCAGTATGCAGATGAATATTTTCATTATTGTCACAAAATATTTCACCCTAGAGGATTTTTTTCAAGCCTACTCTGATATTTTGGCTACATTGGAATACTTATAGGTATGTGGGTTTACCTATAGAAGTAGACCTCTAGGTTTAAGGGCTAGCTCCCTGAATTTGTCTTCAAGTGATTATCACCTATACATAAAATAAAAATAATCTAATGGGTTTATACACCATGAATATATCCAATATTCAATCATACTTATTTCACTAGGAATAAGATCTAAAAACTAGCCTCAAAGTCCTAAGATGTTCTAACATAAGTGTTTCAATATAGAGGTGATATGCATGAGACCACTCAAGGCAAGTAACTAGGGATTATATTGCCAAATAAAAGACACTCTCACACATAAATGGATCCTAACACACTAAATACACTCTATATAACCCATTATAATGAAAACTTCTTGCATAAGACATGAAAGGATAATGAAAATCAAAGATAGAATCACTAGACTTAACCATTCATCTCTTTGCACACTTAAACAAGATGTTTTTGAACTTAAAATCAGATTTATTGAAGTATTAAAATTCAAAATATGACATCATACTAGTACGGATTTTCCATACCAAGTTTGGTATTAGTCTACAAGAGCCAAAATGGCTACTACTTATATAATTGAGAGAGGAGAGAAGAAAATGAAGTTCAAGAGTCACTAAAACCACTTTTCAAGATGAGAGAGGGAGTTACATAATAAGGATAAATGAATATGGAATGTACCATGCAATGTCTATTTGGACAAATGTCCTTCAAAGCATGAAACTCTTGAAATGTGGTGTAGGATTCTTCATTTGCTTGCCTAGAAACTACCTTAATAATTTGGGCTTCCATGAGCACTCCAAAATATATGAGGGACATGTGAGATGATTTCACTATGAGGTAATGGTTATACAAATTCTATAACATGCATTGGAGGTGTCTCTAATCATCAAAATTCTTCTATCCAAGTGTTCTCTCTGCCTACAATCATAATCACTCCTCTTCCACTCACCCTTCACACTTGGCACCAAGATGTGCTTAAATTTTAAAATATTATTTATACAAGGGAGTATATGAAACTTTTCAAGAGTCCTCATTCTCTTAGATTCATCAAGCATACCTTAAAAGGCCTCCCACTTAGAGATTTCACCTTCTTACTTGGTGGTCATTCCTTCTTCATTATGCCAGTTTGGACTGGCTAAGATGAAGGTGTTAGAAGAGTAAATTTTGAGGTTTTATGAAGAAAAAAAATCATTCAAGGTTATACTACGTCCTATACTAACTCCCAAATTGATTTTCATCTTTTGGAACCCTTCCATTCCTACACCACAAAACTATCAAGAAAAGCCCTTTTTCACCTTGTCCATACAAGTAGGGTACAACTCAGTGTGATAGGAATGAACCTTTTAGATTCCTATGAAATATCATATCACTTTAATTATCACTCTATCCAATCTGGATGCCTCTCCTTCTTCATCTTTCCAATCAAGTCACTAACAAGGGTTTTGGATGGTTTAGAGTAGTTTTCACCCTTAAGATTTATTCATAAAGTTGTGACATTGGAACCCTAAAAAATTCCACAATAACATTTTTTGGGACCCTATCTAACATATCATATCTCCTTGATCTCCCATGATAATCCTCCATGTTGTTGTGAGCTCTCAAACTTGCCTTCTTGAGCTCTTTTCTTCATTCTACATACCCTGTTATGACGTTGGGCCAAGAAATGATTTCCTTATGTTTTTATCTTCATTATAAAATATTGAACACATATTATATCCAACTATTAACATGTTTTAAATTTTCTTAATTCTCCTTTATTGTTATAAATTATGTTGGACCTCTTTAGGCTATTAGGCCTAGTCAAGACCTAGTAGGTTTGTATGCATACTTATTGATTTAGACCATTATATTTGGTCTCAAACACTTATGAGAATTTTAACATGTTTATTAATGTCTAATATAACTCTATTAAATATATCATAAACCTTTATCTCTCCTTATAATCAATATTCTTCTAAACCTACATGTTTTAGTTCCTTAGGAGTGCCCTCTATCTAAGATAAAATAGAGGGAATCTACCTTATTCCCATAGACAAGAGGATGGTGTTAGGGTATTATTCAAGTGTTAGGGAACCTTTGTTCAGAATTTTAGATCTTTATCACATCATTATCACCTCTAAATGTCTTAAAACCTAAGACAGACTTGTGGGAAATGTTGATTGTGTAGGATTCTAAGTATGAAGTGTATGTTACATGAAAACCCACTCCATGCTCTTTTTCCACTATATGAGAATATTATGAATTATTAATTATCACTATGAGTGTAATCCAAACATGGTTATTCTCCAAGTTTTTCACAAAACCTTCATTGCATACTCTTTCTTGACTGATCTAGACTATAGGTTGACTGTGACTATGTTTCTTGCTTCAAAACACCATACTTATAGGTGAACCTTTATATATTAGACCTTGATTTATTTAAAAAATTACTTATTTAGGTATTGTAGGTTCATGTAATGACTTCACTTACTCACACCATGCTTTATTTTTGGTCAACCTCAAGATTGGTTAGGCCCATAGACCACTATCATGCCACAGTCATCTATAGTTGACTATTTTAGAACAAAATGGGGTTCTTGTGAGTATGTTTCAACCTCTAAACTTTATGATAAACCTTATAATATTCATTTGAGGTCTTAGAACCAAATATTAATGGAAATTTTTTGTGTTTTCAGACTTAACCTCCAAATTTCACTTATGACCTTGCAAATAGGTACCTGTAGTCAACTGTAGGTAAGCCTTTTAGAGGACAAGTCATACTTGTAGATGGTAGTATAGATCAAGGTATTGCAACCCAAAATCTATCGAATTCATTTAAATTAGTAGTTTATTATTACCCTAATGAGATCATTTTCCATGGATGTATGTTCATGCACTACCACCTTGGAGTGTAAAGTAATTTGAGGTTTAAAACTATAGAAAACACTGAAAAGTTATAGTGAATAATTTTGTGACTTTGAAGCCTTCTAACATGAAACCCTATTGGATAAATTAATTAATTTATTTTATAGTTTGTCCTATTATATGAAGGATAAAATTTAGGATCATTAAATCTCAAATAGAATTCATGTTACCTCATCATATGATAGCTTCAAAAGTGGCTAGGGCTCTAGTTTGGGATTTTTAGGGAAACAAGTCCTTGAACTCAAATTTTTTCACTTGAAGTGACTTCTCAAGTATGCCTACCTAAAAATAACCTCAACATGTTTATTATGGTATATCCAACATTATAATACCTCAAAAATGTTCACACACCTTTAAGAAACACTTTTAAATCTCTATGGGGGCCACCTGTAGGTGGACATCTTAGTTGCAAATAACGTAGTAAAGGTGAGATGGTAAATCTGCATGGTGTATGGCTGAAAATTATCTCTAGTTTATCTCAACATATTAAAATGGATCCATATAACCTTAAAATTATCCAAACAAGATCAAGTGTATTTATTCCAATGTGGTTGACTTCCTATAGGTGCTCATTCATGGTGTATGCCTATATTAAGGATTGAATTAGCCATCATAATCCATTATTTGTCATTTTTAGTTCCTTTGATTGATTTTTAATGATTATAATAATGTGTCAAAACTTTTTTAAAAAAATTCATTACAATTCCATGACCATACTCAAATCTCAAAATACCTCATTCAATTGACTATATATGATACTCATGCAAGAAGTTGACTATATTGGTCCTTCTTGACTAAAACTCCATGGATGATAGTTTTGATACTAAAATTGGAAGGAGAGGGGATCAATAATAATTTGGAGACATGAAACACAAAAAATCACATTAATTTGAAACCATTATAGAGAAAGAAACATTTGGAAATTGGTGAAACCTGGTTGCAAGTTCACTTGGTGATATCAACCTGTAATTTGAATTGTTTGGCTCATGAAATCAAATAAAAACATGAAAAACAAGTTTTAAAACATGAAATGAGTAATTAAAAATATTTTATAATCAATTTTACCAACTATATTATATGAATAACCTCAAACAGAAGTAAAACCTACAAGGTTGGTGATTAATAAGCAAAATAAGACAATCAACTTCTTAAGAATGATTAATAAAGCATAAGCAACCATTATTACAAATCCTAACATGAAAAATGAAGTATAAAGTTTTTAATATCCACCACCTATATCATTTTATTTGAAACCTCTCCTACGGGTCATACCATCAAAAAACTTGTTGACTAATTTTATATGCCTAGTGGAGTGATGGAGAACAAAAATGGTTTTGGTATATTTTTGGCACTTTTAAAGTAGATCAAGCATGTAAATGGATTAATTTAGATTAATGGTCACTTAATAAAATTTCCCCATGTGCTAATCTCTTATATAGGTCATATAACTACCAAAACTCCTTATTTTTTGCTTCTTTTCTTGATTTTTAGTTAGGAATCTATAAGTTTTAGTTAGGACTAACGTTCCTGACAAGGAATCTGACATATTGGATGTTGGAAGAGGGTCTAGAACACTTGGACACCTTTTAAAACTATACCACCTTCATTTATGACTCAAATATGACCCCTTAGTGACATAAAATGACACAATGGCTAAATTGGACTATGACAAAGCTAGAAACATATTAAATAACATCGAAATGACCATGACACACCCTATAAAATTATAATATACTCATATATCAAGTTTTTAACTATAGGTTATTGACCTATTTTGACTTGTGGTCAAAATAGTCAACATTCTTGGTAATTTCCCAATGGTGGTATGTTTGTTATGTGAAGACCAATAACCTAATCCTATTTATTGGGCCATAGAGTCACCGATACACAAGTTTGAAACTCAAATTACCTTTAAAACCACACTAAACACAAAGAAAGGACACATAAAACAAGGCACACCAAGGAAAAAAAATGTGTTCAACTAGAACACTTATGGAACACAACATACACAACTAAAACAAAAAGCACACACCTAACCTAATATTTACAAGACTAACCTTCATTTCCTCAATAATAGGGCTTTAAATGTATCCCATTCATTAGGATAGGTAGATTCTCTCCACTCATCCTTGCTAATTGGAAAGAGTTACTTTGTTTGCACTTGATGATGACATATGGTCCACTCTATAAGGTATCAAATTTGGTATGTCTCCCTAGTTTTTCTCTATCTTCATACCATTTCAACACTATGTCACCTTATTGAAATGTTCTTAGAGTTTTATTCTTGTCAAAATATGACTTCATTAGTATTTAGTTATGTTACATAGCTTGGTGAGCCTTTTCTCTAGTCTCTTGTAACTCCATTAATTATATCAACCTCACCTCCATTGGAGTGTTATAAAAAAACTCTAGTTGATGTGCCAACTCCAAGTCAGGAATCAATTGTGATATAGACAACCTAGCCTCTCTTCCATAGACAATAAAAAAAGGATAATTCCTATTGACCTCTTAGGAGTTATTATATAAGCCATAGGGATATCTTCAATTTAGTGTGATAAGCCCTTTGATTATCTTCCAAAGTTTTATCAATGATTTTGATTAGATTTTTGTTAGTAAATTCACCCAACCCATTACCCTAAGGGTAATAGTTTGATGAAGTGATCAAGTATATGCCATTTCTATTTTCCTAATCAATTTTTCTAACACCCATGAAATCAAATGCATTATCTGAAATGATAGTAGGAGTTCTAAACCTTATTATGACACTTTCATAGAACTCTAAGATAGAATTCTCATTAGCTTTTTTCAATGCCACTATCTCAACCCACCTTTTAAAGTAGTCAGTTACTATGAGTATCTATTTGTGACTAGGACTTGATGGGGGGTTTATCATGCTAATGAAATCAAGACCCCATTACATGAGAGGTTGATCTACTTATAAGATAAGCCTTAAAGGGAGAGCTACAATATTTTGTTTTCCTACAAAGAAATCACATTATACACACCTTCTCACTAGAGTACAGTAGTCCTTAAAGAGGCTAGGCCAATAATATCCTACCCTCATGATCTTGGCATTTGTGGTTCTTAGGGAGAAATGACCTCCTAATGTTCCATCATGGAAATTTTCAAGCAACACTCCAAACTAATCATTGTCAATACATCTCAATAACATACCATTAATGTATCTTCTAAAAATCACATCATCTACAAGATAATAAGGATTATCTTGCAATCTAAAGTACCTCCTTTTGGATCTAATCATACCATTAGGATACTCACCACTTTGAATAAATTTGATAACATCTTGTGTCCAACTTTGTAGAGGTAAAGAACCAACTAGTTGGGAGAAATCATGATTGACTAAAGCCTCTTCTTTTAACTCACAGATGTCTGAAGCTAGATGTTCACAAAGGCCTCTAACCCTTATCAAATTTTTCACTTTGATATTAACATCATATTTCATTACCTTAGTAATCCACCCTACCCTCTTCTCACAAAGGTCCTTATTCAAAAGAAACTCTTTGGTACTAGGATGAGAGACCATAATATGAATCCTTTTGTTTGAAACTATATGCCTAAACTTATTTATTCCTCTTACAACAACAAGGAATTGTTTCTCCACAAATGTGTACTTGACTTCATAATCTTCCAAACCTTGAATAAATAATGCATTTGGTTGTTCCACACCTTCATCATTCTATTGCATTAGCATAGATAATATATTATCAAGGTTAGAAAATGAATAAAACATGAATTATTTAGAAAAAATAGGGTTCACAAGAGTGGGAACTTGTGTAATTGATTTCTTAATGGCTTCAAAATTGCTCTTACCTTCCTTAGTCCTAGAGAAGACTTGGTTTTTATTAAGCATGAATGTGATAGGTTTCACTAAATATGCAAAACCAATTATGAACCTCCGTACAAAATTTATATTTACTAAGAAGATTTGAAGTATTTTATTATGCAAGGGAAATTATAGGCCTAAAATAAACTCTATCCTTTCAAGATCAATAGTCAAACCATATTTTGAAATAATATGTCCTAAGAACTTACCTTCATGTATAGAAAAGATGCATCTTTTGGGGTTGAGAGATACTCCATAATATATACACCTTTCAAACACTTTCCTTATGTGTTTCATATGCTCATTATCATCCTTAGAGAACACTATTATATCATATAGATATACCCAAAAAAATTCATTGATTAAACCTTTAAAATCCATGTCTATTGCTCTTTGAAAGGTGGCACCAACATTTGAAAAACTAAAAGGAATCTTCCTATAAGTAAAATTCCCCCATTTTGTAGTGAATGTTGTTTTAAATTGTTAATATTTATTCACTAGAATATAATTATAACCAAAATATCCATCTAGGAAAGAAAAATGTTGAAAACCTGAAATAATTTACAAAATATGCTCTATTGAGGGTAAAGGATAGTAATATTTGAATGACACTCTATTAAGATCTCTAAATTCCACACAAATTCTTATCTCCCCATTCTTATTTCTAATAGGCACAAGGTAAGATACATATGTTAAATTCTTGATAGGAAAGATTATTTCAGATTCAAGGAGTTTGGTAAGCTCTAACCTCATGAGTTGTTCAAATTTAGGGTTGATGGCCTAACTGGTTTAACTCCAATTTCTAATTCATTTTTATGATGTGGTAGGCTAGGATAAAAAAATTTAGGTCCTTGTAACCCCAAGTAAATATTTCATGAAACTCTCTACACAAATCAATGAATGCTTGATTCTCTAATGTAGAACATACTTTGCCTAGTTTGAGGAGTTTATCTTTAAAGATCAAAACCCTTTCATAATTCTCCTCTTTTTTAGACATACTCATATTTTCCTTATTCTTTTGTTAATATTTATTAAAGATACTTTCTAAGGTCACCATTTACTTAGGTATCTTGTTTGTTCTTACTTTTACAATATGATTATCAAATTGTTCTTGGAGTCTTTTGATTTCTTTAAGAAAATTCAGCTTCATTTTGCAAGAAATATGCAATGTGTTTGTCACTATCAAACACTTTACAATACACCTCATTATTAGGTATGGAATTTATAAAAATTATATTTATGTGATATTTTTTTCCCTCCTCCTTTATGGTAGTAGGTGTATCAAATTGTGCTCCTATGTCAACTAGTCTATTAGCATGATTATTTTTCTTCGTTGGGACTAATTATATGTTGAATGTATTGAAGTCTTCAAGAAAATACCATACCCTATGATTATATGAATTGATAAAAGGTTTCTTGGTAGAAACCACATTCCTAAATTTATGTACAACCAATTCACTATCTCCATATACTTGAAAATCCTTGATTCTTTTTCTCCTTGGCCATTGAAGGCCATGAATCAAACCTTCATACCCAATCACATTGTAAGTGCAACTAAAATGGAAGATATATGAAGAATAGTACTATTTTTTAGATGGGGAAACTAACATAATAAGAAATCCTACAGAAATTTTACTTCTTGATCCATCAAAAAATATTTTCCACATTCCATCATTCTCACCCTCTTCTTTGGTAAGTAGGGGTGTTGTTATTCATTCCTCATGTACACGATACACTCCTAAATCAGTTTCCTCCATTAAATAATAAGGATGATGATCATAAGTGTTAGTAATATACTAATAAATAAAAAAATAAAAAATGCCTTCAAGCTTGGAATAAGTGTCATCATCCACAATAGAATCATTTTCCTCATTGATTACACAATTCAAATTTGAACTTGTTTCAACATATGGTTCAATGTGAAACCTTGCAAGAGGATGAGTTCTTATGGTCACCTTGGTTCCATATATAATCCTAAATTCCAAGAAGTAAAAATTAGATTAGATGTAGATATTTGTCTTAGCTATAAAATATCTTAAAAGGAAGATTTCAAAATGAACAGGCAAGTCCACAACAATAATGTCTTGAAGGATGGGAAAACTAGGACAATCATGGAGTAAAACCTTCAAGATTTTAATCAACAATATTATATTATCAGGTGTAAAAACTAAGTAAATCACTCCTTTACTATGGGTTTCATATTTTAGTCCCAAATTATCATCTACAACTTTGGGCATGACTGGTGTTGAGGCACCACTGTCAACTATGCAATTGTGTACTAGTTTGTCCCCCACTATGAGAGTGAGGTAGAAAGGTGGAGGATTATAAGATTTTGTATATGGTTACACAATGTTTTTATGGGAATTTTTGAGAGATAAATTACCATTAATATTTCTTGGAGGTGATGGAATAGAAGGGATAGTGGACAAATGTTTTTGTAGGAGCTCTTTTTGGCTAGGCATATGAAAGACATCTCAAAGGGAAATGGATATTTTGGTATTCTTCAATGATTCCATAATATTTAGAGTAGACATACCTAATTTTTATTGGGCCCTTGAATTTAAGGAAGTGATTTTAACCGGAGTATTTTAATTAATTTGAACATTCCTTCCAACATACTAATTTAGAGGAGGTTTAGGAATGTTTGGGACTACCATGATTGTAGCCATGCTTTGATGCCTTATACAAGGATTGGATGAAATTATAGGCACATTATTATCACCTCATAAATCCTTCATCTTGTCTCTAGTTTTTTATATAATATAATTTCCTTGATTGAGCACAAAAATTTCCTCAACTAGGAAATTGGGGAAGATTTCTCCTTGAGGCTACCCACGTTCACTTGCTTGCATCATGACTTTATTTTCAGATGATAGGAGAGGAGTGAATCTTATTTGAGAAACTAGGTATTTCACTCTACATTAATTGGTATCCATGAATTGGAATTAATTCCAATACTCTCCTTGTACCAAGTTGTTATGCATCGGTACCATATCTCTTGTGTTAGATGTAGTATTGGGATTATACACATTGGCAAGCTTATTGAAGTTAGGTTGCCCTTGACCTCTACCACTCCCATTTTTTTAGCCATATTTTTACTATTAGGGATAAGGATTTTTATTCTCACATTGTTTCATATTGGCTTGCCTAATTTGAGATCTTATCATTTGAATTTCTACGTATTTATCCATGACATCATCTACCTTCTTAGGAGTAACTCTAGGATTGGTGTTGGCATTACGAACTTGGGTGACAGTTAGAGTATTAGTAGTAATATTAGGAAAAAAAGGCATAGACCCTTTAGGAAGTATCTTTATATCTTCAATGAGGCCATTCTCATCTCTAATGGCAAGTTCATATGATTTGGGAAGAGTGAAACCACCCATAGATTGAAGCATGATATCAATATCAGTACCAATGGATCTCAAGTATATAGGGAAGACAAAACTATAAGGTGGTTTCATAGGAGGAGGAAACCTATGCCAATTATTTTGAAACACTCATTAAAATCATGCATTGCTTTCTTGGGGGATCTTTTGATCACATTGAGCTGATGAATAAGAGAAGTATGGTCACCTTCATCTTCAAACCTTAAATTTAACAACACTCCAAAGTCACCCCATGTAGTTATGATTCCATAAAGAAAAGGCCTATACCAATTAAGTGATTCCCATCTAAGGTAATTGGTATGGAGTCTTATGGAAATATTCTCTTCAGTGACATTGTGGAAACTAAAAAAATTGGAGATATCCTTGATGTGTTCACTAGGTAACATGACCTTCACCATTGAATGTGGGCACACTCTTTTTAACATTAGGGGTAATGGAATTATATGCATCAATATGGATTAGATTCACAGTGTTAAAGGCTTAGAATTAATTTTTCCTATCCATTATGGATTGGATTTCTTCAATTTTTTCACTTTTTTGGCTAGCAAAATCTTTTGTCTTCAAAAGGTAGATTAGGCTGAGGGTATTGAAATTCAAAAGGAAGTTTAGGCTAAATAGGTGGATATATAAGATTGATAACTCTAATATATGATGACTTAGTAAGTACCATAAAGTATGAGAGAAAATATATGATAAAATAATGTTATACAACTAGATTTTACTTTGAATGGAGTCGTCAAATTCTGAGTGGCACACCAATTTATAGTTGATGTTGTCAAGTTATCTTTAGGATAATGGGTCCCACTAGGCATGATATAACTATTGTCACCAAATATTTCATCCTCAAGGAGTTTTTTAAATCCTAATAAAATATTTTGGTAACACTATAATACTTATAGGTATGTGGGTTTACATATAGTATAAGTATACCTCTAGGTTTAAGGGATAGCTCCCTAAATTTGTCTTGAAGTGATTATCACCTACACTACTGATTGCTTATGGGAAAAGGGATAAAAGTATGCATAAAATAAAACTAATATAAGGGGGTGATACACCATGAAAATATCCACTATGTTATCATATTTCTTTCATTAGAAACAAGATCTACAAGCTAACCTCAAAGTCCTAAGATGTTCTAACATATGTGTTTCAATATAGAGGTGATATACATGAGACCATTCAAGGTAAGTAAACTAGGGATGAAATTTATAAATCCAAGGACACTTTAAAACCTAAAGGGAGATTAACACACTAACTAAACTCTATATGACCTATTGGAATGATAACTTCTTGCACAAGACATGAAAGGATAAGGAAAAACAAGGATAGAATCACTAGACTTAACCATTCATCAATTTACACACTTAAACAAGATGTTTTTGAACTAAAAATAGATTTATTGACTTATTCAAAGGTTAAATATGAAATCAAAACAATAGGGATTCACCATACTAGGTGTGGTGTTAGTCTAAAAGAACCAAAATGGCTACTACTTATAAAATTGAGAGAAGAGAGAAGATAATGAAGTTCAAAAGTCACTAAAACCACTTATCAAGATGAGAGAGGGAGTTAAATAATAAGTATAAATAAAAATGGAATATAAAATTCAAGAACTACTTGTAAAAATGTCCTTCAAAACATGAAAATCTTGAAATGTGGCATAGGATTCTTTATTTACTTGCCTAGAAACTACCTTCATCATTTGGCCTTTCATGGGTGATCCATAGAAAATTAGGGATAGGTGAGATGATTTAACTATGAGAGAGTTTTTATAACCATTTTAAAACATGAATTTTAGGTGTCTCTTATCATTAGGATTCTTCTGGCTAAGTGTTCTCATTGCCTACAATCATAATCACTCTTTTTCCACTCACCCTTCACACTTGGCACACAGATGTTCTTTAGTTTCCAAATCTGAACCTTAAAATGGAGTGTATGATACTTGGAAAGAGTCTCAGTGCCATTATATTCATTAATAAGACCTTAAAAGTCATCCCACTTAGATATTTCACCTTCTCACTTGGTGCTCATTCCTTGTTCATTATGCCATTTTGGACTGGCTAAGATGAAGGTGTTAGCAAAGGCATTTTTGAGCTTTGTTGAAAAACTAAATTAGTATGATAGGTTATATTATGTCCCATATTAACTCCAAAATTTATTTTAATCTTTTGGAACCCTTACATACCTACACAACATATAAAACTATAAATAAAATCTATTTTCCACCCTATAAGTACAAGTAAGGTACAGATCGATATGATGGGAATGAGCCTTGGAGGTCCTAAACAATATAAAATTACTTTCATGATCATTCTATCCCATATGGATGCCTTTCCTTCATCTTTCCCATCATGTCGCTAGTAAGGGTTTATGAGTATTTAGAGTAGTTTTCACCCTTAAGTTTTGTTAATAAAGTTGTGACATTGGAACCCTAAATAAATTCCATAAGAACATTGTTTGGGGCCCTCTCTAGCATCTCCTTGAGCTCCCATGCTAATCCTTCATGCTATTGTGAGCTCTCAAACTTGCCTCATTGAGATCCTTTCTTCATTATACATACCCATTATGACCTTGGGCCAAGAAATGACTTCCCTATTTGTTTTATCTACATGATAAAAGATTGAACATATCCACCTATGAACATGTTCCAATGTTTTTTAATGCTCATGTAATGTTGGAAATGATTCTCGACCACTTTAGGCCATTAGGTCTAATCAAGACCTAATAGGTTTGTCTACATACTTGTGAATTTAGACCATTATTTTTGGTATCAAACACTTGTGAGAATTTTATCATGCTTATTCATGTCTAATCTAACTCTCTACATATTTTTTCAATGTCTCATCAACCTCTATCCCACCTTCTCATCAAAATTACTCTAAACCTACAAGTTTTAGTTCCCTGGGAGTGACCTCTATCTAAGAAAAAATAAAGGGCATCTCCCCTATTACCCTAGATAAGATAATGGTGTGAGGGGATTTTGAAAGTGGTGGGGACGCTCTATGAAAATTTTCAAAGCTTGTTCACATCATTATCACCTACAAATGTCTTAAAACCTAGGACAAACTTTTGGGAAATGTTGACTGTGCAAGATTCTAAGTATGGATTATATGTTGCATGAAAATCCACTCCACGCTCTATTTCCATTATATTATAATATTATGAAATGGTCATTTTCACTGTGAGGGTACTCCAAACATGTTTATCCTCCAAGTTTTTCCCAAACCATTCATTGTATACTCTCTCTTGACTGATCTAGACTATAGGTTGATTGTGACTATGTTTCTTACTTCAAAACACCATACTTATAGGGTGAAAATTTATATATTAGACCTTGATTTATTGCCAAGATACCTTATTTAGGTCATCAATGTTCATCTAATAGCTTCATTACTCACACCATGATTTAGGTTAGGTCAACCTCAAGACTAATTAAGCCCATCGAACACTATCATGCCATAGTTAGCTATAGTTGACTATTTTGGAGCAAAATGGGGTTCTCATAAGTGTGTTTCAACCCTTAAACTCTGTGTTAAACCTAATAGGATTCATTTTAGGTCTTAGAACCAAATATAAATGGAAATTTTTTATGTTTTTAGACTTAACCACCAAATTTCACTAATGAACTTGCAAATAGGTACCTATAGCCAACCATAGGTAAGCCTTTTAGAGGGCAAGTCACACCTGTAGACGGTAGTACAAATCAAGGTATTAAAACCCAACATCTCTCTAAGTCCCTTGAATTAGTAGTGTCTTCTTACCCCAATGAGGTCATTTTTCATGGATGTATGTTCTTGCACTACCACCTTGGAGTGTGAAGTCATTTGAGGTTCAAAACTATAAGTTACAGTGAACAAATTATGTGACTTTCAAGACTTATATCATGAAACCCTATTGGAAAAATTAATTACTTTATTTTAAAAAATTTACCCCTATATGAAGGCTATAATATAAGACCATTCAATCTCAACTAGGTTTCCTATTACCCCATCATATGGCAGCCTCAAAGGTGGCTACGACTCTATTTTGGGGTTTTTAGGGAAACAAGTCCTTAAACTCATATTTATTCATTTGAAGTGACTTATAGAGTCTATATTCATATCAATGAACTCAATCATGTTTATTACGTTATATCCTATTAGTAATTTTGACCTATCAAGGCCAAATTACTACCCCTATCATTTGAAACTTTCTTAAAATTAGTCATTTACCCTTTGCAGTTGGTCAAATCGGTCATTTATGGCCTTAAAATCACTAATTTTGGTAAAAAAAATCAAAAATTTATTTTAAATGGGTCATTATCATTTCAAAATAGCATTTTCAAGTTTAAATATGCAGACAATCCATGCATGGGAGTCAATTTTAAGATAAAATTGAGGTTTTTGGGAGCTACAAGTGGTTTCAAGACATCAAATTTTGTACATAGGGTCATAATGACTTGAGGAACCTTCTAAAAAAGTTTCATGTCTATTAGACAAGTTGATATACTTGATTTTTTGTAATAGTCTTCAACATGTCTGTTGGAGATCACCATTGGAGCAGACATCATTCTAGAGTGCCACAGAGGTTTTTATGTCTAGATAAAAGTTTTAAAATAATGTAATTCTATTTATACATCATAATTATACCTTTAAAGAGTGTTAAAACTCTAAATTTTAATCAAACCATGTTTATACAGGCTTTTACAAGCAAATAGGCATATAGGCCAAAACAGGGTTTTTTGACTTTTCAAACAAAATATGATTTAAAAGTGTTTCTATATAATGGTATAGACTCCATGATGATGTTTTTAGGTATTGGGAATTAGGTGAAAAGTTATTTTCATTTTGGTGAATTTTTCACTTTTTGTAGTTATAGACACCCTTCCTAACCTCTTGTTCAGATGCTCATATCTTTCACCATGTGTGGAGTTTCACTGAAAAATCTTTCTATGTTTTGAGGAAACCTATTTTATTATAATTAATAAATAATTGAGACTAGTTAAAATTAATTGTTTATGAATAATCATTAAGAGCATAGGCACCCCTAATGTAGTCGAAACCGCACAAGTAGATTTCTCCATGTGATAACTTTTCATATCTTTTGCATGGGAACCCAATATTTTTAGGGATTTTAGTGAGGTTATTTTGATACACATAAATGGAAATATTTTGGTATTTTTAGGTTTTTACTTCATGAGTTATAATTTTTAAAATTGAGCTTCAAAGCCCTCTTAAACCCTCAAAAAACTAGTTTTTCAAAAAGTTGATTTGATTGCCATCAAATCATCTTTAATCAACCTAAAACATTTTAAAACGTCAAGTAAACTTAGAGAGGATTCCATAAATTTCAATTTTATACATGGAGATGTATGGATGAGGGCATAGATCATGTTTTTATGGGAAGATCATATAAAATGAAGTACAAGACAGTTCATTGAAATATAATCAATGGAGCTCAAATCCTATGACTTGTTCATCTATAAAAATTTATTTATTCATAAATCATCCTAGAAGTGTCCCAACCAGCTTGATCAAAATGGCCAGTCTATGGGAAAATGGAGCAAAATAAGCCTAGTCAACCTTGTTGATTGAATGGTGAGTGTTTTCTCATCAAAATCACATATCTTGTGATGAGAAAAGTTGTTCAATGTATATTTAATTATTTTTTCAGGTTTCATTGTATCTTTTTTTAGGTTTAATGGAGTCAAAATGCAAGAAGATAAGCTATTAGGCCTAATTGGTCAATTCAGCAAGTAAAGAGTGGCATTGAAAATCTATCAAATGAATTAATTTTAGAGTTACCATATGCCATATCTATTATTTAAGTAGATATATCATTCTCAAGTCAATCCACAAGTTTTAATTCATGCAAGTTGAGCTCAAGTTGAGTTAACTAGTCCTTAAGGATCAAATCTCTTCAGTTGACTTTTGACTAGATCATGTTTTCCATGTAAGGAGGGACTTTTTTATGTTTTAAAACATTTTCAAATACTCAAGTGGAGTTCCCTTTTGGAGATTAGTGTGTAATTTCATGCATGAAACACTTTTGACTTGTCCATGGGCCCCACCACTTTTCTTCTATGCCAAAATTTGAAGATTATGCAAATTTTATTAAAGTTTGGGGATTTAGATAAATTATTTTAGCCTTGTAAAAGGATTAGGTCTTGAGTTAACTAACCAAGACTAATACTTATCTAAAATCAATGCCACTTTGCATTTAGGTTATTTTTAAACATATATATTGGCTTTTTAAAGCCATTTTACATTAATTTCAAAGGTAAAGAAGAAATTATAATTGACACTATTTTTATCAAATAAATAAGATTTATTGCATATGTTTTTGGATCAAGATAGAGTGTAATTTGACTATGTACCAGCATATAAGTGGCATCTACTTTCCCTTTTTGTAGGTTGTTTCCACACCTACTATGAAAATCTCATTTTTTATAGGTTATTTGAAGAGCTAAGATTTGAATTTGCTTTGCAAACATCTTTCAGGCCTTCTTTTGAAACATTGATGTTTAGGATTAAATGTAGAGTTTTGTTTCAAATTCATATGTGTATCTTACTTAGTTTTTAAAATATTTTAGAAAATACCAATCATTCAAGTGCATCACCCAATTAGATATAATTTTCCATTTCAGTTTATTTCTCCCTTTTCATCCCAAAAATCAAAGTAGATTAGTTTTAACATTAGATCTTAAGAGAGCCAACCCTCTCAGAGGTTATTCTCACTTCAAAGTCACCCACACTCTGAGAAGATCCAACTGTATCAACTAAATAGAAGGTGTGCTTTGTACATCTTCAAACAGGGTGCAATCCATAGTGATAATAGTTTTTAGCATGCTCGATGGGACATTAATCTACATTTTGGCCTTTGGAGGCATTAAAAAGATCAGGTATCTTTTCACTATTGATTACTTTTAGTATTTGGCTTACTAATGGTCTCAAATGGCTTATTTTAATATGGATTAATATTATCCTCACTATGATCAGTATGACCAACCACATTATGATCCTCACCAGTAGTATGAGGACCTATATTAGGCATATATACAAGAGCACTACCCAAATCCTCCCTATGAATAGCCATTCCATCATAATATTTCCCCATAACAACCCTATCATGAGCCATCCTACCCATCTATCCAACCTAATCATGGCCATTTTGCATCTATCTAATCCATACCAACACTTAAACAAACTTTAATGAGCCTTGAAAATCATGCACTAAAGTTTTACTCATAGAGCTATTATGGCTAGGATACTCCTATTCACCTAATGCATCATTTGAGAGAGTCATTGCAACAAATAAAAGTGTAATAGACACCTATTGAGAGGGCAAATTGGGGCAATCTCACTGGTGAGATGATAGATGTAGGTGGTTTTATTCAGATCATTAAGGATAAACTAAAAGGCCTCAAGGAATAATAGGTTTGACCTCACTCTTCTTGTATTCCATCCATTTCTCCTTAAGAGACCATTATAAAATTACCTTTGAGTTTTCCAAATTCTTCAAGTGTTTCTCAAACCTTTCCTTCTTGGAGATCTATCAAAGAGAACTGTCAAATAAAGAGATTGTTATGCAATAGTCTGCTATTGAGATCACTGACCACTTTAAAGATAAGATATTCCAAGAGAATATTCATAAGTAAATCAAAGAGTTGGAGTTGAAGACAAGGAAAGAGGAGGAGAACTAGAATCAAAACACAAGGAAAGAAGAGCCACTATCTTTCTTATCTTGAAACAAAATAATGTAGTCAATCCAATCTAAAGCTACACATGTACTTTCCCTCTCCCTTAAAGAATCTAACTCATTTCCATCTTGGAAATCCATCCAGAGTAGCATGGAGAAGAAGGAAGAGAAGCATGAAATTGTAGATTCAAATGAGTTTCAAGATGAATGTGCTGAGGAGAATGCAAGTGTTCATGAAGAAGTTGAGGAAGAAGTGCTGCCATCTTATGAAGAGAATAAAGAAATTAATGTAACAGTTGATCAAATTGATCAATTTGTGGAGCAACTAGATTTTACCAATCAACCAAAAATCTCATTGGAGGACTTGTTTGAAGTTTTGAGAGCAAGATATGCTCTTCTCTAAGGGGATTATGATCTAGTTTCAGCCAAAGAGAGCAACTTTGTCAATCCAAACAAAGAGAAAGGAGTGGGCAGCCCTTCAATTCTGCCACCTCAAAAGTTCATTATTGATAGGGACTTGTTTCATATCTTCAAAATTGGATATCATCTTCTTGATGAGCCTAAACACATGGATATGCTTCTAAAATTTAATACAAGTATATTGTGTGCTCATCTTAATCAATCAGATTGTGAGGAAATGAAGCTTGATAAAGAGAAAGAGCCACCAGATGAGTATACTTATATTGGAGGTTACTTTGATCCTACTATTCCACATATGAGTATGCCAATGGAGTTGGAAAATAAGATACTTGATTTTTCAACCATTAATCTGGCAAGGGAACATGTGATGTACCATTATCCATCTCATCATGGAAGTGAATTATCAAATTTTCCTTTTGATCCAGAAGGACCAACAAGTTGTAGGTTAGTTTGTATATAATAGACCACCTTGTGTTTCATTTTTTTAAGTGCCTACCTGCACATGATTTTACTATTGTTTTTTCCTTTCCAAGTTGTTGTTGTCCATTCTTCTAAGTGCATACATGCATGTGTTTGTTGTTGTTTATGTCGGTTATCTTGGTGTGTCTTTGTCTATAAAAGATTTATAATATTCAGTGTATATCTAAGTTTGTCATAACCAAATTTTATGATTTTTTTGACCAACAGGCTGTTCAACCCCTAAAAGTCACCATAATTGTCAGTAATTTTGACTTGTCAAGGCCAAATTACTACCCTTATCATTTAAAACTTTTCTAAAATTGGTCAATAACCCTTTATAACTAGTCAAACTAGTCATTTATGACCTTAAAATCACTAATTTTGGTAAGAAAAATGAAAAATGGAATGTAAATGGGTCATTATAATTTCAAAAGAGCATTTTCACTTTCAAATATGCATATAATCCATGCACAGGGGTCAATTTTAAGAGAAAATTAAGGTTTTTAGGACCTACAAGTGGTTTCAGGACCTCAAATTTTGTAAAAAATTTAATCATGACTTTAGGAACCTTATAAAAAAGTTGTATGGCCATTGGTAGAGTGGAGATACTCGTCATTTTGTAACATTTCACAACATGGTCATTAGAGATCACCATTGTAGCAGGCATCATTTTAGAGTACCAAAGAGGTTTATGAGTCTATATAAAAGTTTTAAAAGTATTTAATGATGTTTTAAAATCATAATAAGACCTTTAAATAGTATCAAAACTCTAAATTTTAAGTAAACCATGCTTATACAGGCTTTTGCAAGTAAATAGACATATAGGCCAAAAAGGGGTTTTTTTACTATTCAAGAAAAATATGATTTCAAAGAATTTTTATATAATTTTATACACCCCATGGTGATTTTTTCAGTTATTGGGAAGTAAGTGAATATTTATTTTTATTTTAGTGATTTTTTCACTTTTTGTAGTTCTAGACACCCTTCCTAGCCTCTTGTTCAGATGCTTGTATCTTTCACCACATATGGAGTTTGGATGAATGATATTATTAAATTTTTATTAACCCTATTTAATTATAATTCATGAATAAATTAGATAATTTTAGTGGATGTGCTTTATGAACAATCATTAAGAGCGTAGGTAACCTAGAATGCAGTCAAAACTCCACAAGCAAATTTCTCCACGTGATAACTTTTCATATATTTTGCATGGGAACCCAATATTTTCAAGGATGTTAGGGGGATAAATTTTATATAAATAAATGAAAATATTTTGAGATTTGGAGGTCTGTACTTCATGAATCATCATTTTTAAGATTCAGCTCCAAAGCCCTCTTAAACCCTCAAAAAACTAGTTTTACAAAAAATTGATTTTATTTCCATAAAATAATATTTGATCAACTTAAAACCTTTTAAAAATTCAATTTAAATCATATAATATTTCATAAATTTTAATTTTATGCATGGAGTTGTATGGATGAGGGCATAAATCCTATTTTTTGTGGTAAAAAACATGTAAAATGAAGTACAAGACAGTTCATGAAATCTAATAAATGGAGATCAAATCCTAAGAATTTTTATTTATATTAATAATTTTATTTGGATATAAATCATCCCAGAATTGTTCCAACCAACTCGATCAAAATGGCCAATCTATAGGAAAATGGAGCAAAATAGGCCTAGTCAACCCTTTTGACTGAATGGTGAGTGTTTTCTCATCAAAATCACATATCTTGTGATGAGAAAAGTTGTTATACGTCTATTTAATTATTTTTTTAGGTTTCTTGTCATATTTTTTTAGGTTTAATGGATTCCAAATGCAATAAGATAGGTTATTAGGCTTAATTGGCCTAATAAGCCTAATTGGTCAATTAAGCAAGTAAAGAGTGGCATTGAAAATTTATCAAATGAATTAATTTTTGAGTTACAATGTGCCATATATATTATTTAATTAGATATATAATTATTAGTTAAATCCATAAGTTTCAATTCATGCTAGTTGAGCTCAAGTTGAGTTAACTAGTCCTTAAGGATCAAATCTCTTTAGTTGACTTTTGACTAGATCATGATTTCCATGCAAGGAGGCACTTTCTTATGTTACAAACCATTTTAAAATACTCAAGTGGAGTTCCCTTTTGGATATTGGTATGGAATTTCATGAATGAAACACTTTTAACTTTTCCATGGGCCCCACCACTTTTCTTTTATACCAAAATTTGAAGATTATGCAAATTTTCATAAAGTTTGGGGATTTTGATAAATTATTTTAGCATTGTAAAAGGATTAGGTCTTAATTTAAATAACCAAGACTAATAATTATCTAGAATAAACACCACTTTGGATATAAGTTAGTTTCAAACATATATATTGTCTTTTTCAAGTCACTTTTCATTAATTCTAAAGGTAGAGAAAAATTGTAATTGACACCATTTTTATCAAATAAAGAAGATTTTTTTCATATGTTTTTGAATCAGGATAGAGTGTAATTTGACTATGTACTAAGATACAAGTGGCATCTAATTTTTATTTTTGTAGGTCATTTCCACACCTACTATGAAAACCTCATTTTTTATAAGTTATTTGAAGAGCTAGGATTTGAATTTGCTTTTAAAACTTCTTTTAGGTCTTCATTTGAAACATTAATGATCGAGATTGAATGTAGAGTTTTCTTTTAGATTCATATGTGTATCTTACTCAGTTTTATAAATCTTTTAGAAAATACCAATCATTCAAGTGCATCACCCAATTAGATAGGATTTTCCATTTCAGTTTCCTTCTCCATTTTCATCCAAAAAATTAAAGTATATTAGTTTTAGCATTAGATATTAAGGGAACCAACCCTTTTTGGAGGTTTTTCTTACTTCAGAGTCATGCACACTTTGAGAAGATCCAATTGTATCATTTGGAGAGAATGTGTGTTTTTTACATCTTCAAGCAAGGTTCACTCCAAAGTGAAAACATATCCAATATTATAATACCTCAGTGATTATCTCAAACATGTTCACACACCTTTAAGAAACACTTTTAAATCTTGTGGGGGCCACCTATAGTGGACATCTCAGTTGTAGACAAGGAAGTGAAGGTGAGATGGTCAATGTGCATGGTGTATGGCCTAAAATTATATATAGTCTCTCTTAACATCTTTAGATGGATCTATATAGCCTTGAAATTCTCTAAATGAGATAAAATGTCTTTATTCTAAGGTGGTTGACTTTTTGTAGGTACTCATTCATGGTGTATGCTTATGTTAAGGATTGAATTGGCAATCACAATCCATCATTTGTCATTTAAAGGGAGTTTTCTTAAATTTTCATGCTTATAATAAGGTGTTTAGTTTTTTTTTTTTGAAACTTCATTATACTTACATTGCCATAATTAGAACTCAAAATACCTCATTCAGTTGACTGTGTATGATAGTCATGCAAGAAGTTGATTGTATCGGTTCTTCTTGACTACAACTCCATGGATGATAGTTGTGACATAGAGCTTGGAAGGAGAGGGGATAAATAATACTTTGTAGACATAGAAAAAACACCTCACATTTATTTGAAACCATTTCAAGGAAATAAACCTTCTGCAATTGGTGAAACCTGACTACAGGTCCACTTGGTGATATCAACCTACAATTTAAAATATTTAGCTAATGAAATCAACTCCAGACATACAATCCAATATTTAAAACATGAAATTAATAATTACACATCTTATAGAAGCAATTTCACCAACTATATTATATGAACAACCTTAAACAAAAGTAAAACTTATAGGGTATGGGGATTAGCAAGCAAAACAAGATAGTCAACTTATTAAGAATGTTTCATAAAGCATAGGTAGCCATTATTATAAATATTTAAATTAAAGTTAATTATATCAAGTTTAATATCTACCACCAATATCATTTTACTTGAAACCTCTCCTACTGTTCATATCATCAAAAGACTTGTTGACTAGTTTTGTATGCCAAGTGAATTGATGGAGAAGAGAAATAGTTTTGGTCAATTTTTGGCACATTAAAATTAGATCAATAGTGTAAATAATAGATTAATTTAAATTTAATGGTTATTTCATAATATTTTACCATGTGCCACTCTCTTTTATATGTTGTATAGTTACTAATACTCATTTTTCACTTGTTTTCTTGAATTTTAGTTAGGAACCTCCAAATTTCAATTAATAATAACATTCCTAACAAGTAATATAACATATTTTACATTGGAAGAGTGTTTAAAACACTTGCACACCTTGTAAAATTTTACCACCTTTATTTATGAATCAAATATGACCCTTTAATGACATAAAATGACACAAGAACTAAATTAGACTATGACAAAGCTAGAAACATATTAAATGACATTTAAAGGACCATGCCACGCAATATAACATTATAATATACTCTTATATCAATTTTTTAACTATAGTGGTTTGATCTATTTTGACTTGTGGACAAAATAGTCAATAGTCATCTTCAATAACTTTTTGGAGTACTAAAATTCAGAGTGGATCAATTATACTTTTGGATAATATAGTAGACATAAAAGTAAGAATATACAAACCTAATATAAGGTAATAATACCTTTTTAAGCCCATTTATATTTGTTAATAATAATTATCTTAATTAATATCAGCATTGCAAAGGTTCTAAAAGGTATTATAGGTTCAAACAATTATAATAAGGCTATAAAGCCTTAATGAAAAACCTATAAGACTTATTTCAAGAGACCAATAAGAGTTTTAATTGCATCAGGGTGCCTTCGGATTTCTTCCATCATGCCTATTCCCTCCATGGTGTGAATGTAAATATTATTCTTGTCAATGAGACCTTGTTATTTTGTAATCAATTTGAAACATATTTTCATAAAATATATTATAATATGATGATATTCATAATATGCATTTCCTTTTTAATTACATAGTGTAGGCTCAATAATATTGAACTATTATGGATAAATAAGTGTGATAAGGCTGCATTTGAGTAGTTTCTTTAGTAGAATGTGAGGAGGTGATAGTAGCCTCAAAATTTTCTTCTTTAATAGAGCTGAAAAATTGAGTTGATGGTAGGTTATGATACTAATTGGAATGTAACATTTGTCTTTTTTTCATGTTTTGATTTGTTTTATGATGAAATATGATATTGAAAGGAACATTGTTTACCATATATATATATATATATATATATATACATATATATATATATATATATATATATATATATATATATATATATATACATATACATATACATATACATATATATATATACATATATATACATATATATACATATATATATATATACATATATATATATATATATACATATATATATATATATGTATATATATATATATATATATATGTATATATATATATATATGTATATATATGTATATATATGTATATATATATATGTATATGTATATGTATATGTATATATATATATATGTATATGTATATATATATATATATGTATATGTATATATATATATATATATATATATATACATATATATATATACATATATATATATATATACATATACATATATATATATATATATATACATATACATATATATATATATATACATATATATATACATATACATATATATATATATATATATATATATATATATGTCTCATATGTGTAAATGTAACACACATATGCAATATAGATGGTATTGTATTCATATTATGTATCTAAGGTTGTCCTAAAAATTAGTTTTAATGTGTATCATGAAGCATGAATTGGAATAAGTAATAAACCTTATTTGATCCTAGTATCACCTCCATTGAAATTATGACAAGTGGTGCCCATAACCCATTATCTGATTTAGTAATGATATGATCTACTATGTTCTATTTTTGCATATTGATCATTAATATATGTGAGAACAATATATTGAAAATATTTTTAGTTGATCTAGAATTAATGATGAATCATTTGATGATATTTTGTGATATCATAACCTAAATAGATAGTTCATTATATTATCCCACTATGTACTTGATACTTACATTATTTATTAATTATATAATGTTGGAGATATCTTATATAAATTAATATTATATAGTTTTGGACATGTGTGTATTTTAAAAACTTGCATGAGCTTCTTCTATTGATTCATAAAATTATTATGTGTTTTTAACTTTTTAGTCTCTAAATCTACTATGTATCCAAGAGATTTTCATCCTTTTTTATTAGATGCTATTATGAGGTGAATGATGCATTGTGCATGTTTAACCAAACCTTGCCCTCTATATCCCTTTTTTGTAACTATCTGAATCCAAAACCATAACGGGTCATGTTTTTGTCCTATATTCTATGATAAATTTCACTATCAAGTGATTTAATATTTACAGTCAAATCTTCAATTTCCTTTTTGAAAGACTATATATGTTCTTGTAGAATCATATTAGATATAGTTTTGCTCATGTCCTAGTTATTAGAGAGGTGCCCCTTACCTTTTGGTATAGTGGTATAATGGACCTATGTAGAGTAAAATTAGCTAGTAACACCTTGAGGAGATGTAAGCATAATATTATAATAATCCATAGCAAAATGGTTAGGGTTTAATGGGTGTTTATGCATATAAAAAATATAAAAACCTAGAACATTGATGAGTACAAGTGGAAGGTTAACTCCTAAAATCAAATGGAACATAAATGAATAAGAATCAAGTATAACAAGATATATGAATGAATTAAGAAATCCTAGAAGGATGAAAAACTAAGGGATATCTAAGGTTGAAAATAAAAATCAAATCATGAAACCTAGGGATAGATATTTGTAAAATATATTTTGTGTAAGGAAATAAAAAATGAAATTTGAAACCCTATGATAAAAAATATGAAAACTGGAAAGGATAGTTTGATTCATATTTACAAGTTCACTAACATGTTTTACCCTAATTTATATTATGGTTACTTATTAATATAATTAAGATATAAACTTGTATACTAATTTAGATACCAAGATATTTTATTCAAGTGTACCTTTGAATGTAAAATACTCAAATTATTGAAATTATTTAATAATTGACATGTGATAAATATAAATAAAATTAGTTGGTGTGTGTATTATTTATCATTACCATTGAGGTGGTCAACCTTCCATTTGTTATTTATTATTTCATATTCACTATTTAAGGTTTTTGTTGTGTTGTTATTTATCATAATATTCATCAATTTTTGCATCTTTTTACTCTGAATATGGTCACACATATGGTTTCCAAAACATTGGTTTCAAATTCATCCAACATGACGCATTCATAAGTATCACTTTCAAATGGTCAACATCATGGAAATAAACACAATTTAATAAATAATAAGTACAGTAAAGGGGTGTGAAATTAAAATTATAGTTGAATGTCTAATTATGAATATATTATAAATTTGAAAATTACAATAAAATAAGTCTTTTATTTATTTGGTTCTAGAACTGATTTTTTATCTGCATAGGGTCATTTACACCAGATTGGGTCAATATTTATAGTTGATATTAACTATTCTGGTTGGTACCAACCTATGAAAAAATAGTAACAATTATTATATGATCACCTATGCCTATCTATTTTTTATCTATATTTATGATCATGAACCCTAACTATTCATAAATATATCATAATTGGTCTCCTTTACCTTGAAACCCTAGGTGTACTTTTGAGGGATAACAACCTATAAAAACATTAATGTTTAATGAGACAAGCTAACCCTAATCAAAACATTTGGATGTTTTACTACTACCTATATATCCCATACTCTGAGGAGGGAAATAAAGCCATATGTAGTTCTCCCACCTAGTGTGTTTATGTTATTATTCTCTTTCACTATATTTTTTTAGCTAATTATTTGGGTTTGATACTTAAAAATGCTTACTTTGAGGTGGTTTTAGTGTTACTCAAACTTGCCTTATGACGACTCTCAGTCATAGGTTTTCCATTTGATAATCATAGGGTATATTTTCACAACTTGTAATAGTGTATATATGTGTTCCAAATAAATGGCCAATCCCTTTTGAATGAGACCTTAATTTATTTATTTATGGGTCTAATTAGGTATTTTTTCATGCCAAAAACACACTAATACAATTGGATGACCTTAAGAATAAATTTGATTTTGAAAAATAGATGGTAATAGGAGGGGTTGATACTGACCACATCAAGTTGATATCAACTAACAATATTGACTAAATCTGGTGGAACTAACCTATACATAAGCAGACTGAAGTGAAAGTTTGAATATGTTTATGCAAGATCTTTCTAAGGTTTTAAATAGACAAAAAGGTTATTTTAAGTGCATAAAATCATAACATTATGGTTGACTCATAGGATAACATGCAATTTTGAGAGAATAATGGATTAGAAACTTATTTATGTATTTAAGTCTAGCATGACAAATGTGTGTCAAGCTTATCATTTTCAGATATTGAAGACCATATTTTAGTATCTATAATAGGATATAAACTATTATATGAATTCAAAATTATAGATATTACATCCAAACATACATATAAATTTAAAATACTTGAACTAATTATAATTATTTGACACAACATATGCTAAATGTAAAAAATGGATAAGTAGTTAGCTTTTTAGACTGTCTATTTGATTTTGACTATGTTCTGATACTGGAAAATATATTGAAGTAGGCCTGTGATTTATTTGGTTATATAAATGTGTTTCTATTTATGTTGGGTTAGTTTCATTAGAATTGGGTCATTATCGACTATCTATATAAACTTATACTAAAAGATAGACTTGTGACTATAAGGTCACCTTGCTTGTCTTTAAAATATCTATGTGTTATTTCAAACCTTGATGATGCACACACCTATAATAATAATCCTCCATCTTGAAACCCTTGGTGTCATTATGAGGGATATAAATCTATAAAAACTAGGAAAGTGTAATGGATTAAGATGACCCCAATCACCCATGTTGATGATTAACTACTACCTATAGATCTAAGACCCCAACTAGGGAAATAAATCCACCCATATTTCTCCCACCTAGATGATTTTAAAATTGGGGTTATTTTTTATATGAATTCAACTAATGATTTGGATTTGGTACTTGATAATGTCTATATTGACTTAGCTTTAGTATGATTCAGACTTGTCTCATGATTACTCTTAGTGATTGATTTTCAAATTAGGAGAAATGTGTTAGTTTTGTGAAATATGCAGTAGTGTATAGTTATGTATTAGACAAGTTCCAAGTCCACTATCAATTGAGGTCCTGATTTATATATACATATGAGTCCAGCTGGGTAATTTATCACACCATCAACATGATAAGTGTATTGGTATAAATTAAGGATTTATTTCATTTTAAAACTATCCATTTATGGGAGAGGGTTGGTACCATCATGATTAAGCTAGTATTGAATGGTTATACTAACCTAGTTTAGAATTATTGACTTATTCAAAGGAAGACTTAATATAAATTATGGACTTGTCCGTGTAGGATGTAAGTAGGTTTGAAATAGATAGTGATGTTATTATAGGTTTATAATAGTATAATGAAAGATTAAAACTCATAATTTTGCATGCAAACATGAGATAATGGTTGCTTAGGACTATATTTATGCACGCAAGTCATGCATGTTAAATGTATGTCAATATTTTCATTGTAAAGTAATTAATACCATATTTTAGTATATAAAAATTCCCCCTTTGTTCTATTAATATAATCTATAGAGTAAAATGAAAATATATACCGAATTTAATACAACATACTTTATCTTTAGTAGGAAGCTCTAATTGTGCAGGTCACTCAATAACAAAACTAGTAACAAACATATATACCTAATGTCAATGGATTGAAATAGGAAATCTAAATTTAAATTTTAAAAATTAAATAGTGTGGAAGGATTACACATATGTGTTGGTGATAACCATGTTTCACATACAACTTGTTGGAGATGATTCTCCCTATTTAATTATTGGAGAACTATGATTCCTTATTGAATAACATGGTGAGTTGAGGTAAATACACCAATTTTTTTATAATTATGAAATCCCTTGCATTGTAAATACAATGTAACCTAAAGATAATAAATTTGGTGTGAATTAAATTATTTACTAACCCAAATAACTATGGAAAAAATAAATGGGAACCACATGATGGGTTCACTAGTAGTAAAATTAAAGTAAACACTGCATGTGTCTTATAAATTCAATTGTATAGTTTTGATCAAATTCATTCCATATAAAACAAATTCATAATCAAAATATAATGAACAATGTTCATCCCCCCATCATGACTTCATATTTATTTTTATAATTTCATTCAAGTTTATTCAAGTATGTTCAATGTATAATAATTGCATGATTAAAAGAGACTAAACAAAGTTCATTCCCCCATCATGACCATAGTGTCAATAATTTTGAAATGGAATTAAAACCATTTTTAATTTGAATTTTTAACTATACTCTTATGTATGTGCATAAATGAGTATCATGTCTTAGGAATCTGAAAGTGTATATATGTCTATGAACCAATATCATGCCCCTTGAATCTATATCAATTGATATAATATGTTATGTATTCATATGTGTAACTAGAGAACTTGTATCTCAAATGCATATATATGTGTAAACCTAAAAATATTAGTTTTTTTAATTTATGTACATACGACCATGCATATAAACTCACGTGTGTGTGAATCTATTATCAATTATATCTAAAATGAGTGCATATGCATGGCATATTCCCCCATAATAAATCTTAATGTACAAATATTTTTCATGTAACTCAACCATATGATATCTAAACCATTTTAAATATCTAAAATATATACTTTGATCTAATTGGAGACTTATGTATCTATGATAAGCCCAATATAACTCCCCCATTTTTAGATGAGGGATGTATCATGTAAGTTACTAATCTCAAAATTATATTTAAATGTGCCATGTCATGTATAAATATATCATCATGTGTAATCATGTGTACATGTGGATAATATGTCATAATAGTAATGAATATGTCAATCAAGGCATATATGTAACATATGTAATGCTTAGAAAATAAGTGCAATGTCTAGAGAGATGTATCAATGAAACATGAAATAGTAATTGTAAATAAAACAATAACTAAATAATAATATATAGTAAAGGTGAATGATATAGATAATGGCACCACTTAACAACATAAATCTCAACAATCTCAATAATTAGTGTTAGACATAAGGCTAAGGGATGTAAATGAGGGACATGAATATGTCATAATAATAAAGGCTAATGGACACGCATAAGGGACTTAAAATGAATCAAAGAAGGGACATAACAATGTAGCATCAAAAAAGGCCAATGGCCACATATAAGGGACAATAATATGCCACAAAAAATCAAGGTAAATGGTCACACATAAGGGACATAAAGACAATGCAACAAATAAGGCCAAGGGATGCACAAAATTTACAAGAAATGATAATTCTATCTAAAAGAGTAACAACATTAATGAAACATAAAATAAGTGAATACTAGTCTACACCATCCATATGTATCCTTATGACAACCTAGTAAAGTAACATGCATGTGTAGCACTATGTAATATATGAGTAACTAGAAATAAATGTGTAAACACTATATTTAACTCAACATGATAGATATTTCATTGAAATTTATAACACATGATAGTGGAAATTTTGGAATAAGATACCCCTATTATTTTCATGGCCACTGGGTAGAGGAAAGTGCCTCATCTATATGTCCATGTGTAACCTGTATGTCCTATATCACACTCATATATTTTGAAATTCATGTGTATTTAAAACTAATATTCCATCTTCCAAACACGTGATAAATAACATATGTAAATAGTATAATCTAGTAATCATGTCATGCTCAGGGCATGATTTTTTTTTAATATTTTAAATGCTTTTGTATATCTGAATTAGTTTAATTTTTGTATTTTTTTATATTTGAAATTTGAAAAGTGAGACCAAGTGGTAATGATTTTTGAAAATAGAATACTGGGAGGGATCCAAATATTTTGCAACATTTACCATGGCATAGTGTGCACTAGATATGATAGCATGGATATGTGGAAAAAGTGAAATCAAGTAAGATGCCCCCATTATATATGTGAATCATAAAATGTATCTCAATAACATATGTGGAGAAAAGGATTATCATTCCCCTAGTGGGAAAGAATCAATGTGTGCTCATGTAATATGTACATATAAGTATATGTGATCATGTAATATTAGTGAAAGCCATAACATCTATAGGTAGTCAACATGTAAGAGAGAAAATAGTCTCATACAATGTTCACTAGAATTAGTATAGGATAAATTTCACATATGTTTGGATCATGATAACAATATAGATACAAGGCCCAAGTGAAAATAAAGCCAAGTGATATAAGAGTTATCAATGCAAATTCATATGAGAACATGTATGTCAAAATATGATAATATAATGGATGAGAAATCTAAGAGGATACATACAACATATAATATTGAATCCTAACCAATGATTTTCATAATAGAACACTCCCATGGAGTTCCTGCATAGAATACATGATCTCTTGCTAAATTGAATGCTATTTCACTAATTTTAATATGGTGTTGATTTCTAGGTCCTGCAACATCTCTTGAAAAATAAACTTTTATTTGTTTTTTACTCTTAATAATTCCCTCTCTTGAAATGGTTATAGTAAAAAATCCATGCTAAAATGTATAATATCCATGATATTTACCCAATGTTTTTATGTCAATATTAGCCACCATCCTCCTAGTTTTGTCTACAAGTTTTGGACCTTAGTTGTTTTCTAGATTCCTAGACACTTGCATCCCAACTAGATGACTATGTTGACATAGGTGTCCCTTTTCCAACTAAGTGTCTAGTGCCCAAAATTTATCTAATTTTCAAACATAACATGTCCTTATGGTCAACTTAAGTTCTTTATTATGATATATTTTCCCAAAGGGTTGGTATATATAAAGTATCAATCCTCATTCGTAACTCATAAGGTAACTTACTAAGAAGCACTAAGTCAAGTATTCAAGTGATAAAACCTTCCCTATTAATCCATATTTATATATCTATCATAGGATCAATATTCACATATATCTCAAGCATTTAAAGAGCAGTTTGTGAGCCAAATTTGATAAGTTACAAGGTATATCATTGTATGTACTTATTACATATTAAATATTTTTACACACACAATATAATATGTATAGTAGAACTACATAAGTTTAAGGCCCTCTTTACAGTATTGACTATGTAGGTAATGCCCATTGGTAGAGGGGTCCTTAGAGTAGCTTGACACTATGAGCTCACTAACCCATTTTACCATAATCACTCTAAGGGTGAGGAAGTTAGGGTTTTAATCATTTGATGAAAATCTATAACCTTCTACATGATCTATGTACATCAAAATAAATTTGACATAAAACCCAGAAAGATCTATTTGGTCATATCTAGATCCAATCAATATTTCATATAAGACACATGTGTCCAGATCTAACACCTACATCGACACAACTATATATATCTGATGCAAGCATTTGAAGCCACATAATACAAAATTTTATAATCTGATGACTATTCTAGAATACTAATCTATTCCATTTCCAACCTATTTTAATTCAAATATGCATGCACACAGTAAACTACCTAAGTACTCTTATTTTAAATTTATTTCAATATCAATCAATATTTATACTTTATCTTTTTTGTATATTTCAGTATTTAAATTTATAATATGGTTTATATGACTTTCCAAATTGATTGGCCTAATATAGATCATTTTATCACACTTTTTCATAATAATTTTTATATTTTTAACCCTATTTTCCTTTCTATTATCAAATTTGGGGTTAAACATTAGTGAACCCATGCATTTGTTTACGTATTAACATTTTAACATGTCGTATTTTGTTTTATGTGGAAATTTGAATATGACATTTGACTTATCCATGTCCCTTTGATTTTGTAGCATTTGAACATGCCACCTATATAAGGTCTCCTTAGACCATCACCTTTTTTTGATTTTGAGTGGTCTTATGTGTGTGATTGCTTGTTGATCTTGTAGTATTACTCTATAGATGTTTCCATGATATATATAATGCATCTTAGGATTTGATGTGATTACATTTTTCGTGATTCAAAGATATATCTACCTAAACATGTTCTTCTTATATGCTATATGATCCATACACAACTTATAAAGTTATATTACCATTTTGAGGTAAGGTAACTACCAAATTATACTTCCATTAACCTCAAAATGGGGGACATATTAGTGGGGGGAATGTCATAGAGGAATGACCTCTACATTTTTCATAGTTTTAGATGATAGTGTGGGAATGTTATAGAACCATGTTCTCCACATTTACATCAGTTCTCTGATTATTTATATTATAGTGGGGTTATGTTATGGAAACTTGTTCTTCACACTTACACCACTTTTTAGATTATTATAATTCATTGGGAACATGTCATGGGAACATGTCCTCAAAACTTGAAAAAAAATTGGCGAAATTTCACAATTATATGATTCACATACACATTTGTGGCAACATTTTATACATTAGTACCATTGTTATACCCATATTTTAGATTGAGACATATATGAGGTTCATATGCCATGAAAAAGGCACCTTAAATTTAAAAATAAAATCAATTTTTAGATTTAAAATACTACTATGGATTGTTATCATACCCAATATGGAATTTTATAGACTATTATTGAACCAATCTATTATGGTAGTTGGTTCACCTTTTGGAAGGTGATTAAATAACTCAAAATTACCAAGTTTTATAATTTATACTTGATTAAATCATATATATTCAACAAATTTATAATATGTATTGATTAAGTCATCCACCCTCACCAAATATATAATGTGATTTGATTATATCACTCACACCCACCAAGTTATAAACATGAATAGAATGCATGATTGAGTAAACTCAATGGTTATGTAAACTCACCTTTTCACTAAGGTTGGGGACATGTTTTCCTCCAATCTCTATATATGTATGAAATTATAGGTTTCAAAATTATCCTAATCTAAGATCCAATTATTCATAGTAAAGCATCTTTTTAAATAAAATTTCCAAAAGAAAATATGGTTTCACTGACACACATGCCAATCACTAGTAAAGCACTCAATTTGGCATCACACAAAGACAAGGTATATTATACATACCTAGGTATGAATTTATTTTTATTTAAATTATAAATTTAATTACAATATTAAATTAGGATTTAATGTAGACACTAAATCTAAATTATTTAGCACCTTAATATTTTACACTTGGAAAACACCTATCACGGTTGTATCCTTCATCTCCAAAACCTTCCCATTGATAAAAGGGTCATATTTGATATATATTTGTGTAAAATTTATTATCCCTTAGTCTAACCATATTCTATTCTGACAACTATGCCTTCTATGTTGTGTATAATTCTCTAAACTTGATCATTATCCTTCTCTACCAATTTTGGACCTATAGTTATTTTGTAGCTTCCTAGACACTTACATCCCAGCCAGACACATACATCAACATTATTGGAATAAAGATGAATGAGATGGGGATGTGAATCATTTCCCTTATAAATTTTTAATTTTACTTCAATATATCTTTTAATCATTCATCAAGTAACATCATCATATGAGCAATATCAACTAGTCTAGCAACATAAGAATATACACATAACAAGTATGAACACATCATGTAATTGGGAAAGACTTATGGGGAATTAAACCCACTAAAAATATGTTTGGAAAATATTAATATAAATCAAATAATAAAATTTATTTTATCACCCACTCAACTTAGAGTACCAACCCCAATCTATCAAACACCAATTTGATAGTCTTTAGCTAGTACCCACTTGCAAAGAAGTGCCAACTCCCTTAGTGACTCAGTACCAACTCATCCAACTCATGAATAATAACCCACTAAACCAATTATTCCTATACCTTCCATATTTGTCCTTGTTTAAATATTTAACATATGATGGTCCTCTCATAGCTCTTCATTCACTTTTATCCTTCTCAAACTGGCCTCTAGCCTTCTTCACTCAACTAGTTTTCTTCTTGATCTGATTAGGTCATATGACCTTGATCATTAGATTTATACCATATATTTTATATTAATGACACTAATTTTATTTTCCACATTATCTCTTTCTACTCCTCTTTATAATCTTTTACTCACTTTTACACTTGTCTTTCACACATAAATAAGCCTATTAGACCTTGCTCTTATACAAGTTACTTGCCATCACACACCTTGGTTGGCCATATAAATTTGCATAATTTTATTACCATTTAAATATTCCTTATATAAAATTTCAAACATGAATCAACTAGTCCATTTGGTTGGCCATAGCTTAACAAGTTATATTCCTTCTTTAGGTCTCATGGAGACCTAATCTTATTAGACCTACTTAGCACACATTACCCTTTGATATTCTTGGATAACATTAAAATACTTCACATAGAAGGAAAATATCATATGAAACCTATATATACCCATAAAAATCTCATCTTATCTTCATAACTCCTTTTATCTCAAACCACTACTTGGAGCACACCATTAGTACTATTTGTATTAGGTATGTGCATACCCAAAAAGTTTGTCATGAATAAATTAATCATAAACACAAATTTTAAAAACAAACATGGAAAAAAATAAATATAAATAAAATAAATTACCTTATGGTAATCACCATGTGGATTAGACTTCATAACTTAGGGTAAAAAGACTCAAACCCTTCTTTGCAAGTCGCCTACTCAGAACTACCAACTAGCTTCAAAACACATGCATTGAAACAATAACCTAAAACACATCTATAATCAATTTTATATACTTAAAATACATGTATAATATCCTAAAGCATCCTTATAACAACCTCCAATGTGTGTGTGTGTGTGTGTGTGTGTGTGTGTGTGTGTGTGTGTGTGTGTGTGTGTGTGTGTGTGTGTGTGCAATAAGTTTTAGTGGCAACTATTGATCTTACAGACCAATTTGTTGACATTCTCTCTCATAGTCCTTGATCAACCTGATAAACCATTTTGGATTAAAGTATCCAAATTCTTACATTGACTTCCAAGATTATTAAAATCATTTATAGTTAATTTAATTCCTAAAAAACAACATCATGTTCACTAGATATATTAACTCATGGCATAGAGTCTCAAACTCTTCTCTACAATTGGCATACCAATATCTACCAATTTCCATTAAATACAAGTCATGATGACTTTAAATTCCAATGACACATTAAAATAATATTTATGAATTAAAATTATCCTTATATGTATTCAAAACATATCCAAACAAAAAAACACTAAGGTCTACTAGTAAATATTAGACATATAGATCAATCTCTAAACCTCTCTGTACATAGACCTCACTAAGCAAGACAAGTCAACTTTGAGAGAAAATTTTTGATATATACAAAGATATCCAAAAATTATATTCATCATTGAAATTTATTACAAATTTTTAACAACACATTCATGCATTTAGATTCAACCCTAATCCATTACAACACCTCCCTAATTACTTTCTCACTTCTATCTGGTTTTTTCATTGTCTGCATCATTAGGTCTATTAGTGATAGGTCAAATTTTATGAATATTTTAGAATAATTTAAGGATAAAAAATTATCATAAAACACAATGGACACAAACTACAAGTCTCATACTTTGACATCCATTCATTTTCATACTTTTACTTAGTCAACTCTATATGTTACAGTAAATTTTCTAGAAACAAACACTTTCTTATAAGGTCTGCTCACTCACTTGAGAAACCAATCACAAATAGAGGTTAATTAAAGAGTTTAATACAACCTCCAATTAATTTTATATACATACCAAACCATTATAGGAACTTTAGAAGAAGATCTTTCACATTGGGTCTGAGTTAGCATTCTTTAAGGGTTTAAACCATCTTCTAGTCTTAATGATCATTCATAAAGCTTAACTCCTCATTACATAAACCAATTATTGAATTTCAGATAGGACCCTTCCTCATATACCATGAAATACATATGTCCTCATTCAAAATTTTCACATACCAACAAACACTTGAAAAACCTTCTCAGGTAGAGTATTCTACATTTTGTGCACTTAAAAGACCTTAAAACCCTTTTTTAAGCCTTTTCTTTCAAACCATAACATAATATTTAATCAATACTATTAAAAATACTTTAGTAACATTTATAAATTCTAAAATACTCACAAAACCCTTGGAAACTAATCATGATAGCTCATTAGGCCATGCTCTCACGATCTTGATTTACTACACCTGAATCTTCACACCTCATTAGGTATTAAAATAACCCTGAAACCTATTTACATGTGCTTTAAACCTTACTTAAATGTTCATATAATATCTCACATGATAAAAAATGTTAAAAATCCTTAATTTTACTTGACAACACCTCATGACACTTCATTAGGTCAGGTAGGGTCTAGAACTAGTCTAGTTTTAGATTTGGTCTTAAGGCCTTACCCATGTAGTCTTAAATTTTCATTCTCCTATGTGTTCCATAAAATCATATAAATTATCAATTAACCTCATATATATTATTATGCCTCTGTGCTTCTATTTTACCAATACATCATTCTCAAACCTTCTCACTTGGTCTCTTCATGTTATGACTAATCTTTAGGCTACTTATGCATTTGACCTCCATGCCTCTTTTCATGTCCTCAACACTTCACTATTATGATAAACATCTTACTCTCATTTCATATGAAATATTATCATGATCACCCACTTCCATATATCTTCTCACATTCTTGAGACAACTAATCTCACCAAGCAACCAAGCCTATGCCTTCACACAAGGTTTTTTCATGGTATGACTATGGTTAGGCTACCTAAGTATTTATCCTAAAAGACATATCTTAAAACACTTATGAAATATTATATACCTAACTCTAAATTTCATATAATTCCAAACAAATTTTCACATACACAATCTCACTCACTTCACCATGCTACCTACAAATACCTTCTTACAAGGTCTATAACAAGGCTTTATAAGACACCTTGATTCCTTGACATGCTCTATCCATGTTATAACCTCAATACAGCATAAATCAAGTATATATGAGACACTTGGACCTATACCTTTCTCTCACATGGAAATCACTACATAGCTTTAATGATCATAAGCTTATCACAACATATACCTTCAATGATCATAATCTTATCACAACATATACTTACAACTAGACTTATTCATCTAGACATAATGTTTATCTAGACATCAACCTCATTCATGATGATTACTCACCATGCATCTTCACCAAATTCATCTAGACATTAATGACATTAGATTGACATCAATGACAACATTATACCAACAAATGTAGGTTTCCCTTTTCTAACTAAGTGTCTCATGCACAAAAGTCATTCAATTTTAAAATGCAATATGTCCTTATGGTTAGCCTAAGTGGATTAGTGTGAGATATTTTACCAAAGTTTGGTATATACACAAGATCAATCTTTAGTCATAACTCATAAGGTAACTTATCAAGAAGAATTTAGTCAAACACTCAAGTTAGAAAACATGCCCTATTCATCCTTATTTCTATATCAATCATAGGAGTAGTATTTCCATAGATCTTAATCATTCAAATACTAATTGATGAGCCTTATTTTCCAAGTTATAAGCTAGGTAATTGTATGTAATTTTTTATCACATACTTTACCCTTGTTCATACATAATATAACACATATAGGATAACTACATAAGTTTGAGGCCCTTTTCAAAGTATTGGCTAAGTAGGCAACACCCATTGATAAAGAGGTCCTGGGGATATCTCAACATTGTGAGATCACTAACCCATTTTTTTCACAATCACTCCAAAGGTGAGAAAGCTAAGGTTTTTATCATTTGATGAAGAGTGATATCTTATTCACACATCCATGTACATTAAAATAAAGGTGGCATAAAACCTATAAATATCATGTTGATCGCATCTAGATCTAATCAATATTTTGTACATAACACCTATATCTAGATCAGACATCTATATCAATGTAATTGTCCAAATTTGATGCAAACATAAACTAAAATTGAAGAATATAATTAGTATTCTATAATTATAATCCATTCCACTTCCATCTTATTTCATCCCATATCTACATGTGCATAGTAAACTAGCTAAGTACTCTTATTTTAATTTATTACAATATCAATCAATAGATATAATTTCTATTTTTCACATATCTTAGTATTTAAATTTAGAATATTTTTTATTTAATATGTGTGTGTGTGTGTGTGTGTGTGTGTGTGTGTGTGTGTGTGTGTGTGTGTGTGTGTGTGTGTGTGTGTGTGTGTGTGTGTGTGTGTGTGTGTTTTATAATCCGTTTGCTTAATCATTTATACATTCTTAACCCTATTTACCCTTGTATCATCAAATTTAGGGTTAAACACTAAACAATAAGAAAATAAAATATGAGAAGAAACAACATCAAATGGTCTCCTCCAGAACAATGTTGGCACAAAATTAACTTTGATGGGCATCAAAACATAATCAATGGGAATAAAGAGTAAGATCCATAATTAGGAATAATTAAGGTCAAGTGATCACTTCTAACTTTGCCTATACCAGAATTAATACAAATAATATAGTGAAAGTTAAGGGTTTGATTTTGGGGATGAAGCTAGAATTAAAAAGAAAAATCAATGACATCATCATTGAAGGGGAATCACTCATGATTATCAAAGCCATGGGAAATCATAAAAATATGAATTGGATAATCAAAGAAGGTATACCAATTTAGAATCTATTCAACAGAGTGAAACTCAACCATATCCTAAGAGAAGTAAATCAAGTGGAAGATTGGTTGGATAATTATGGTTTTCATTCCAACTCAAATAGAAATAAATTAAAATGATAAATATCATCTTGAGTAAGGAAACATAATAATTAAAGGATATTACTTAAAAAATAGTGTATAGTTTCTTAATTGAATATTATAAGATTGAACCAAATAAGGAAGCTTGGATATCCTTTAAAATATAAACTCCCTTGTAACAAATGTTTTAAAAAAAAATTAATCCTACCAATCATCAATTTAAAAATGACATTGACACTAATATTCCTTTCCCTAAAGGGATGTGGAAGTAAATTTTCCTCCTAATCAAGTGGGCTTCCCCTTCGGTGGAAACTTCTTTTACCAACACTAGGGAGAAGACATGTCATTTCCTTTATCAGTTTCCTTGATCCATCTTTGGAATATTTCCAATCTTGTAATGACTTTAAATTCTACCTTTACTCCTCTTTGTCTTTGATAAGCATCTTAACTTTTATCCATGTTGTCTCTTTGTCTACATTTTGATTTATCATGAGTCTCTTCCCTCTTAACTTGGATTCACCTTCACTAATGCTTATTTGGTTAGGGATGGTGCTCAGCTAGTTATTTTTTCTCTTATTTTCACTAATAATCAATGTTTTGGATAATATTAAAGCTAACATAGATGAATAAAATATTATGACACATCAAGTGTAGTCTGAAGATATTGGCACTCATCAAATTCAACCAATTGAGGTAATTTATGATCCTAGTAATCAACATGGAAGAAGCAAGGAGGAAGTATTTTTATAAATAGTGGATCAATATGCCATAAATAGATAAAGGAATAAGGAATAAATTAATACAATGGTGTTTAAATATCGAGAGGAAATGAACCAAGAAGGTGCCAACTCTGAAAAATAATAGCATAACTGACCATCAATAAGTTAAAAATGGGAAAGCTCACATGGGAAAGTGCTTATATTCCACCATTCAAGAAGGTAGAAGACTAATCAGACATAATGATCAGAGAAGTAGTGACCAAGATAAAAGTAAACCAAAAATAGACAGCTACAACAAGAATAAGGTAAATGATGCTAGTAAAATAAAAGCTATCGTGGAGCATGGTGAACCTTAAAGAAAACAACTTGCCATTAAAAGATAGAATCACGTTATTCTATGGAATGGGATAATGGTAAACCCTTAAATCTAAAAAATAATAATCAAAACACTCAAGGAAGTCACATTTTATACAATCTCAAAGAAATGACCAATTGTATTCACTTTATCAATGAAGCCTTGGTAAGTGTCAAAACTCTCTTTATTAAACAAAATAAAAAGCCTCTCAAGTATCAAAAAGAGATTAATATTGAGATCAAAATATTTTGAGATATTTTATGGCACACTTCAATTTTATTGAGGAAATTAATGATAATTTAATCCACAACCACAAAACTCCTAACATGATTATACACCTTGGTAATATCAAGATTAAGGCTTATTAATAATGACAAGAAGACTATTACAAGTATATTTATATTCCATCTAAATTTTTTACTAATAGTCACCATACATTTAAATTCATTCTAGTAATATCCATGTCTTTCATTTTATAATCATAGGTTTTTTGAAATGTAATTAATGAAGACTCTTACTACAGTCTAGAAATCATGAAAATGGAGATTAAAAAACACATTACAATTTCTATTTATGTTCTAATAGAAAGTAACATTATTTAAATCTCAAAAATATTTGAAATATAGGATATAGGTCATGGCATAGCTTCAAGGATATCATAACCCATATTTAGGCTTGTAGTTGGTTATTACAACCACCTACAAGTCTAAATACAGACATATTTTTTTATATACAAACTTAGAACTATGCCATAGCTTTACCCAAGCATTCTTAATATTTTAACATGATCTTAACACTATGTGGGTCACACATTTTTTTAACATTTGTGTCACCATTTGATATTATGGATGAGGGTGAACCCTCACGCTCAAACTCATAGGTTTAATCTATCCAAAACTAAGTTATTTTCAATAAGTAAGGGTGCTACTTAATTTGAGTAATAAACTCCCCATATAGTTGTTAATGAAAAACCTAGTTTTGGGTAATGAACCTTATTATAAATAAATACTTATAATTGTGTTATCAAACATCTTCAACTTATATATAATATATATTCAAGAGAAAAAACTATTATTTTCCATAATCACAGGGCAATTTATAAGTAGGGTTTTTTAATTTTTCTACCAAATTAAGATTATAGATAAAAAATAATCAAAACACAATTGAAATTAAAACCCATAAATATCTTAACCTAGATCTATAGACTCAATTTCTTATAATGAAATAAGATAATAGTTGGTTCTCCTTGTAGGCATTCCTCTTCATAATTTTTCCTCCATTTTCCACTGTATCTATTTTTAGTTTTTTGTCTCTACTATCATGTTTTATTCTTCTTTGCCTATTCCTTTTAATCCCTAATTTTCTACCTAAAATATTGTATGTCACCATTAATATTATTTTTACCTCTCATTCTATATGCCCACCAAGATGGTAAATGCATGCTTGATTTATAGGTCGAGTATGTTCCCTTTCTCCTCCAACCCATTTCCTTTAAAAACATGTAGAGTTTATCCACCAAAATTTCCACTAAAAACTCTTAATTTTTATTTACAAGTCAATACTACTCAAAATTATCCATTTGACCCACATTTTACCTAGGTGACCTAGCAACCATAATCATGTTTTAATTTGACCAAACTCAAGCATCAAACAATTTAATTATTTCATAAAACTTGTAATTAGGAAATTGTACTCCCATGCAATGACCTGATCAACATACTATCAAGAAATACAATGTATACAAAAAGTGTTCAAATGTTACCTCAGAGTCCAATAACATCCAACAATAGTCTTTTTAAAACCCTTTTTGATACTAAAATTAACGTTCAAGTTAAACAAACTAACATGGAACCCGATATTATTAAAACATGGTCAAGCAAGAAATTTTAGTTTCAAGGTCACACATGGGAGTAAGAATACAAATGTGAAAAATAAAATGGTGTTAAATACTAATGGAATCACATATAATCCTACCAACTACAAAAGGGATAAAAGCATTATTACATGACACCTAACTGGAGTACAAAAACTAAAATCTAACTCAACAAGTAATGTAAATAAGTCAAGTAATTACTAAAATATGATTGCCTTTAGCAAGCATCCAAAAAGTGCATAGAATCATAAAATTTATGGAGCAAACACAAATGTAATTTTATAAACACATTGACTATCTAAGTTGAAAACACACTACATGATAATCAAGTAATCTAGTGTGCATGGGTGATTACTCTATATTTTTTCTCTTTCTTCCCATAGATGTCACAATATTTCACCCTCTCCCTTTATGATTTTATCCCTATGTAGTACTCAATGATGGTAAAATGATCATGCATCCACCTCAAGAATTATGGAAATGGTGAATAATATTCATGTATTTAGGCACAATTTAAGTGGTTTAGGATGTGTCAAGAATTAACATTTTCAAGTACATGTGACCAAATTTAGGAGTCTACTTTTCCCCCCTTTTATTATATTAATTAAATTTATAGAGTAAAAGAGAAATAATTAAAATTGAGTATGTACAAAACATTTTATGTTTGATAAGATATTCTAATTATGTATGACACTCATTTTAGAAAACTCTACAACAACACATGAAGTAGTCATTTGTCCATATTTAAAAATTTAAAATTTTTGAATTTTGAATTTTTTAAAATTGAAAATAGATCAAGGAAGGAGTAAATCTATAATGAGATAACACCATACTTCCCTATAACCTATGTAATATGATGAAATGTTGTAAAAACATGCTCCTTTGTTGAATCACTTGGATAGATATGGTTATTTATGTTGGACCAATGGCATATTGAGAGTGATCAAGTCAAGTCCCAAATTTTAATCAATAATCAATCCCTTGAGTTGTAAAAATTCCTACTCCAAATATCATGAATGGGGAAAATTACCCAATTTACTAATCCAAAAAATGTGAAACCATGATGGGTTCACTATAAGTGATGCCAAATTTGTTGAGTGGCACCATACTCAAATGTACATTACTAATAACAAAATGAATAACATTTTTGTAGATAGATCTAGATTTTAAATTGAGTTATCAAAAGAGAATGAATAATTTTATGCCCCCATAATGAACTCAATTATAATATATTTGAATTGAAATAATAACCATTTGTATAATAGATAACTGTATTATAATAGATATGTGCTTGAACTAGTATCATGCCTTCTTAAATTTTAAAAATTAATATACGAGCATAAACAAGTATCATGCCTTTTGAATTTATGTCAAATGATATAAAATGATGTGAATTTTATGATCAATTGTAATTTTATGTGAAAGTTGTAAGTTCTAATATGCCCCCATAATGAACTCAATTATAATATATTTGAATTGAAATAATAACCATTTGTATAATAGATAATTTTATTATAATAGATATGTGCCTGAATTAGTATCATGCCTTCTTAAATTTTAAAAATTAATATACGAGCATAAACAAGTATCATGCCTTCTAAATTTATGTCAAATGATATAAAATGATGTACATTTTATGATCAATTGTAATTTTATGTGAAACTTATAAGTTATAATCCTATAACTATTTTTCATATGCCCATGCATATGCATTTAAATGTGTATTAATATATACTCAAGTATTTTTAATGTGAATGTATATGCATGGTGTATGTCTCCATAATATGTATCAGTGTTTCAATATTTGTCATGTGGCTTATTTATAAAGTATATAAATCTTTGAAATCTATACTTTGAAATAATTTTTTTTTTTGAATTAATTTGATTCTTTGAAACCTATACTCTATCATAAGATATGATTTTTTTAATTAATTTGATTCTTTGAAATCTATATTTTGAATCTTTTTAACCTGTATTTTTCCTAAATTTAATTTGTCTATTAATGAAGGATTGGATTTCTAAGACAAGCCCAATGTAGTTCCCCCATTTTGAGATGAGGGATGTAGCATGCAAGTCACTCATATCAAAATACAAGTTAATTATATCATGTGATAAAAATATAATGTCAACATGTGTAGAGTGTTATCATATAATATTGTATGTAATTATCATTAAATCATGTGTGTAACATATTGGATGTAGAGCATACAAATGTCATGTTTAAATAGATATAGAAATGAGACATCTAATAAAGTAACCATATATGAATAATAATACATAGTAAAAGTTCACAATATATATCATGATACCACTAATCAAGATCAACTAGTGCAATAAGCACAACAAATAATGTCACACATAAGGCCAAGGGCCACATATAAGGGACATGTTCAAATATCACACATACAATCAAGCATCACAAAAAAATGTCTGAAGTCCATAAGCAATAGACAAATTAATTTTTTTCACAATAAAATATTACACACATAGGGCCAACAAACACAAGTAATAGACATATTCAAATGTTTCACAAGAAATTATTTTACACATAGGGCCAAGGGCAAGAAGTAATGGACATGTTAAAATGTCACACATACTAAGCAAACATAGGGACAAGGACTAGAAGTAAATGGATAGGTTCAAATTCCACACATACCAATAAAGTATTGCACACATAAGGCCAAGTTCCACACACAATAATCAATCAATGTCTAGCATAGCATGAAAAAATGTAAACAACATCGAAAGATCATAGAATAAGACAACACTAATCTACACTATTCATAGGTATCAATATCACATCATAAAAAGGTAACATATTCATCTAGAAAAATGTAATATATGAATAATTAACAAGAAACTTTTAATATATGTATCTTGACATGGTAGAGAGGTCATAGATAGAAAGAAAGCTCTTGCATACATGCAACAACTGTCTCTATAATGTTCTCTTAAATAGGTGATACCATGAAGAGAGACATGAAGGCTAAGAATTTTTACCTCGAGGGGTAGGATGAATTCAGCTCCAAGAATAAGATAATATGGGCTTGCCCCTATGAGCATACAAATACTTATTCTATAGGCCCATAATGTAGGTTATAGATGAAGGTGACAATCTCTTTTATTATTTTTAATTCTTTTGACCAGGATTGACATTAAGGCCTAGTTTGTGGCCTCAACTTTTCCATTGGATTATGGATATTATCGAGAGGCCGTGTGATGATTTAAATCAAAATTTTGACATAATTCATGCACCTCAGGGTTATAAAAAAGGGACCCATTGTTTATGATAGTGAATTAGGGTATCCCTAACCTATAAATGATATTGTTTAGAGTGAACATGGAAATATCCAATTTAATAATGATTGTCAAAGGCATAAATTTTTCCCACTTAGTCAAATATTGTATGATTTTAATGATGATGTGATGGCCATCTAAGTAAGAAAAAAAGATATTTTAAACTAAGTCTATCCCCCAAGTCGATAAGGGCCACAAAGTAAAGTGGGTTGGAGTGTCAGGGAAGGAACGTGAATATCATGGGAGAAGTTTTGGCACTTCTCAAATTTACTTACATACTCAATGACATCATTCTAAAGAGTGGGACAAAAGTATCCTATCTTATGTATTTTATGTGTAGTTGCATGGCCACAAAAATTCCCACAACAATTATCACTATGACTATGAAAAAGTAACTCTTATAAATCCTCTTTATTGATGTATCTCAATAAAATTTATTCTAAGGTTTTATGACAGCAACAATAATGTATTTAGTTATATTTATGAGAAGGTTACATCTCTACTATAAGTTATCACCTTCAAGGTAACTATGATCAACTAGATAGTTTATAATGTCAGTGTACCAAAGAGATGAGATGGTCATTGGCTTCTCTATATAACATATCACTTATCACAAAAATCAATGTTGGTAAGATCACTAAGATATAAAGGGGATTCTTCCAACTAATCCACAATTACTTTTATCTTGATGGACTTTTTATTTACATAGGTAAGCTCACATTTGCTCAAAAACATGATGAAATTCCCAACCTTCTGTAAGAGGGTTAATTGGGTCAATAATGTCCATAACACTTAAGACCTCACTATGGCACTTATTTATTAATTAATCATGTAATGTTACAACTACTTTGGTGTAAAGATAATGGCCAAACACTCCTTTTATTCTTGAATATAGTGAATTTTTAATGAAAAAGAGTGTTTCTAATGAGGGAAATGGCTCATTATTTTCCATCGTCATCATCTTAGATCAACTAAAAGAAGGATATATCTTTGTTTCCATTATGTAAAGTATGAGAGACCTATTTCATTTTTGTAACATGAGTATAGGTGGAGACTTGAAGTATTTTACTTCTTCAAATGCATTTTGGCAATCCTTATTCTAAGTCAAGCCACTCTCCTTTTTAAGAAAATTATTCATAAGATGAAATGTATAGGTAAGATTAGGTATGCACCTAATAATTTCCTATAATTTCTAGAAGAATACTTTGAGCATGAATCATTATTAGGGGAGACATGTCTAAGATTACATCGATCTTAGTTGGGTTAAATGTCAATTTCACACTAGGAAATGATGTAATCGAGGATGTTTCTGCCTGTAACACCAAACACACATTTTTTTAGATTAAGAGTGACACCACACTCAATTATACATGTGAGGATGGTATTTAATACCTTTAAGTGATAATCCCTTCTTTTTGCCTTTCTAAGAAGATCATTAACATAAACATTTATTATATTGTGAATAATAACATGAAATATATGGGTCATATCCCTTTGATAAATTTCCCTAACATTTTAAAGTCCTAAATGCATGACCACATAACATAATCTTCTCATGGTGTATTAAAATCTCTTTTTTTATCTTCATTTAAAATTTGAATCTAGTTATATCCAGAGAATCCATCCATGAGGAATAGAAACTCATAAGTTATCTTAGCATCCATAATGACATTAATATAAGGAATATGGAAATCATATTTAGGACACACTTTATTAGTGTCACATAAGTCTATTCATATCCTAATTTTTTCATTTTTTTTAGAGGATGGGAATGATATTAGACATCCACTTAGAATAGTCCATGGTTTTTATGAACACTAATTTGAATAGTTTAGTGACCTCTTCATTAAACATCAATGCAATATTAGGCTTAAGTGACCTAATTTTTTATTTAATAGGTTTTGTGTCAAGCATACTAAATAAGTGTGAACTACTATATCAAGTTGAATATCTATCATGTCCATGCAAGATAAGTCAAAGGATTTGGAAAATTTAGTAAATAAAATATTATGGTCTTACACCTCTTGAGGTGAGAGTGAAGACCCAAGTTTTAGGATCATAAGGTTTTCTTTTGTCCCTATATTGATATCTATGGTTTCCTCACTTAGAGAGGCATCCCCTTATTCAAATTCATCCATAGCATGAAGAAAATTAGGATCCTCATCATCTATGTTAAAAATGTCAAATTCTTCATCAAAAGAATAATAATCCTTTATCTTATGATAAGAATTATAGTATTTGGATTCAAAGGAAGATGTGGATTAAAAATGAGGAAGAATATCATCTTGTGATGTGATAGAGGGAGTGGTCATAAGATCATAGGAAAACCAAGATAGCCTTGCTATTATTGGAAAAGTTGAGAAATAGAGGGTTATTATTATTTAAAAAGTAAGTGAAAGCTTGGTAATTTATCATTTTTTTAACAAGGAGTTCATACCTAATGGACACCACAAAATTAGACTTAGGTATCATTAGATGAAGACTAAAATAATAATAATAATAATAATCCATGTATTTATCAAATTAAATGCTTTGTCTAGGAATGGCCTCTATAGAAATGAAATATAAAACCTTAGAAAATTCATGCACAACATTCTTGTAAAGTTGAAGATGTTCAACTTTGGTCTAGTAGACTTATAAAACTTTATTATTCACCAATTGTAGTTGCCTTGGACCTTCAAGATTTGAATTCCCAACCACTTCATGATAGGAATTCCTAATAATAGAGCTTCATACTCTAACCCATTATTTGTACACTCAAAATCAAGCTTGAAACCAAAAGACATGATTCTTCCTCTAGCATAAATTAGGATAAGTCCTAAATTTATTCTAATATGGAACTTTACCCTATCATATTAAAGGTTACAAGTATGAATTTTGGGTAATTTGGACATGAGTGGGTTATTTCCTTAACAAAAGTGTTGGTTCCAATATTTGGGGTAATGGTCAAATTTTTTGAAATTGGTTTTAAGGTGCATTGGGAAGTTGTGTGTTATAAAGTGATGGAGAGTTAAAGTATAACATAATAACTATAGGTTTAGTATTTTAATCCCTCACATGTATTATTTTTTTAATTGTTCATGGATTGAGGGGGTTGATATTCATAACGTTTGGTCTCTTATTTTGATTTTTCACACAATCCATAGTGGTGTTTCTATTTTTAGGGTTGATTTTGTTTGCATTTTGGTAACCCCCATTCATTTTTCAACTCCATAGGTTAATCATCCATTATTGATGGTTTCTTGATCAATTATCATATCAATTTCAATCACTTATTCATAAGACTGATAAGGTAAATTTTAAGCATCCTCCCTCATTTCCTTATTAAAGGAGTGTATAAAGAGATAACATAGTTCTATTAGGTTGGTATACAATGTGCTGATAAATGAGTATAATACTTGCCACCATATTATGATGAAATAGGCAGAAGATTCATTGGGTTCTTGCTTAATATTAAATAATACTCATATGTTAATACCAAAAAAAATATCATATCACAGGATTTGATAAAATCCTCCTTGAATTTATAAAAGGAATGAATATATGCTTTAATAAAGAGATAATAATAGTCTATGACTATTCCTTTCAAGGTCTTTGGGGAAAAAATTGCAACTACCCATCCCAAGGTAGAATCTCTATAAAAGTTATTGCATATGCCCTAACATGTACATTGGGATATTCATCCCCTTTAAACTTGAGGATGTCTAGCATGGGATGTGGAAAAATGACTCCTCTTATGTTATGGTGGAGGGGCTGCTTCCAATATTTGGAATAGGTACCCATGGCAATAAAGTCTATCACAGACATGGTGGGATGAGCTTGAAAAGGAGGGTTTGGGTAAGATATGGATTGAAAATTGATAGGAGGAAGAGATGGAGTTTGATAATATGAGTTAAAGTAGGATAGAAATAAATTTTCCAACTCAGTGGACTTGAAATACATGTGGTAGTAAGGTAGAAAAGGGTTATATGAAGAAATAATATTTGGCATCTATAAACAAGGAGCATATGTGGGTGGCACATAACTCAATAAATGAAGGGTGGAAGCATGTCAATTTTTAGATTGTAAATAGGAATGCAAGGAAAGACACTTATTATAGTATTTTTAGGGGGATTTTGATATGATGGAGGAACATTATAAGATTTAGAGTTTAGGACAACAAAATCAAGGATGCCCTTAGGGAACTAGTTTAAAGTGTAGTTAGTGGGAAGTGGATTGGATGGGTACTATAGAAACTAATAAGTTATCACTGGGATAGGAATGGAGGATGAATGGAAATATTTTGAAGGTTTATATACCATCCCTTGGTTGAGAGAGTTTAGTTTTTTCCTTAGATCCTAAATGTGACCCACCAAGGTAGACATGAGTTCATATGGCAAGGAATAAATGTTAGATTTATAAACTTCCTTTGCAATAGATTTAAGAGAGAAAGATAGATAACCAATGATAAATTGGTTTAAATTAGAAGACTTGGGAGGATATATTTTATCTTTCTCATGTGGGATAAAATGTTTTGGTTGTCATTGGGGGGTGTGTGGATGATTTTATCTTTCTTGGCTCATCTTTTACATAGTGGATTATCTCAATATGCTAATTAAATCTCCTTGTGATGTTTGTATTTAGGATTTGCAATCTAATATATGATCTTGTTAAAATATGAAGTTAGGACCTTCCTATAATAATTAAAGTCATATGCTTAGATTCTTGGTAGTTTTGGTAGTTTCATAAGGATCTTGCACTTCTTGAATTACTACTTTATATCTTGTTTGGGAGTTTAAAGATGAAGAGTTTTGAAATTGAATTTTCACATTTTGATTAGATTCATTATTATTCCAAATTAATAAAAAGGAATAACTGGAAATTTTTTGGTTCCTCTTATAGTTGTCTAGGTCAAAATATCTCTCAAATTCCTATAAATATATATTCTAGGGTATGTAGATACCCACATAATAAATGGATGAGAGGAGACAAGGTGGAAATAAAAAGAAATAAAATAGGAATATGTAAAATGAATAAACTTTTCACATTGGGTTCACTAATCATATATACACAATGAAATAAGCATGATAACCTTTATACACTAAACTTTTGGAGGTTTGGACAAGATATCCAATGAAAATATGATACGATGATGGGACTATGCATCTGGTCAGTTAGATAATGGGATAAGGATGTAGTTTTAGATGAAATGTTGTAAAGGGTGCTTGTGGTGATACTATAATATTTTTCATGCATCATTTTTATTACTTAGAGGATCAAATTAAAAGGATACAAATTCCAATAACCCTTAGTTTGAGTGATAAAAATATGTTAGAGTTCTTGGTTGATACTATGCATGGGGAATTGGGCATAATAAGGCCTAATAACTCTAAGGAATTGGTTGAATCTATAGGTTTAACTATGTATAATCAATTTCATAAGTAAATTTAATTAAAATATAATAATCCTAGTCCTTAGGAGGAAGAAAATGAAGAGTGAAGGTCTAAACTTGGAAATAATTAAACTGATGGGCTTGGATATGAAAAAGTATAATTATTTGTTGTACTTACACATACTCTTTATCATTAAGAGTGTTTATTTAGATAATTATAAGGTGTGGAATGGGATTAGAACAAAAAACTTCAATTCTAATATCAACATTGATATTGCTTTGGATGTTGTTAGTGTAAACAAGAGACCAAACTCTAGATAAGATGCATGATTTGTGAAGGTATAGTTGCTCCAAAAGCATCATCCAAAGAGAAATGCAATCTTGTTTTGAAAATTTAAAGCATCTATTTTTTTCTTGATTTATATTTTGATAATTGTAATTTATTTTTTTAACGTCTTTAATCAAGTTTTAGGCATGTACATATCTTGGCAAGGCTTTATTGCATTTAATTTTTGGTGTTTTTAATGATGTTTTGAAAAGAGAGTAAAATTATGATACTTAATGAAAATAAATTATTTTTAGAAATAAAGGGAACATCTGAAATTAAGTTAAAGAATAATGTTTTTTATTTTTATTCTTTTCAATAATTGTATTAATGTACATGTTAAAAATTGAATTATAGATGAATGATGCAAGTGCTGATTTTTTTGGTTTTTCCTAAATTGATTGCAAGAGTTCACCTACATACACTAAATTAAATGCTTTTTTTCTATTATTTTTAGTGTAATTAAATAAAATATACTATACAATTCATGTTTTTGAACTTGAAAATGAAGAAATGAAATCTAAAACTAAGGTTTTTGTATGCTATGTAATTTTTAGTTTTTCTTGTGATCAAATTTAATATGCAAGCCAAATTAAGAGTTTTTGATGTTTTTGATGATCATCTAAAACTATAAATGATTTTATGACTGAATAAATTAATTTATGTATTTTTTAATTTTAATTTAATATGAATTTATTTGACATGTAAAAGAGATAAATTAGATCTAGTATGCAAGTTTTGATTTTTCTATCTTTTGGGTGTGGGTGTGTGTGCTTGTTCTTGTTTGATGAATATGTGTTAAGGAAAAACTAAAAATATAATAATTTTTTATGGATGTTATTAATTATAAATTTCACTTAATATACACTAGATTGTAAATATATGTTCTTTGAAGCTTTTATATGCAACTACAAACTAAAGAAAGCAAAACTTTTTTTGTGAAAAATAAGACATAAGAAGATGATTTATTTTCTTTTATTTTAATTTTTTAAAATATAAATTTATCTAATAAATCAACAAACGAATTAATCTATTTTAATAAATAAAACTAAACTAAAAATAAATCTTCTAACTTGACCAATGGTGAGATCAAGTGAAGGTGAAGATATAAGTGTTGTGTATATGATCCTTAAGTAGCTAGCTCTTTTTTTTTCAATACCAACCTTGGAAACCCTTGAACAAGAGGATGATAGAATAATAGAGAAAGGAAGACATAATTTACAAAAAATAAAATAAATAAATAAAAATAAATAAAATTGACTAGGGGTATATTGATTCATGAATAGAAATGAATTGGTTGTAAATTTAGTGAAATATTGTCTCCAAACTTCTATAGATTAACATGAATATTATTGTAGATTCAAGAAAAAACTATCCAAAATAAAATTAGGTGAGCTATGTATTTTTAAAATTTTAAAATTCATTCTCTTATAAAATATTTACATCCTAAAATGTAAGAAAAGTGAGATACTTGTTGGGGAAGAAAGGAGGTTGCATGTGGGAGTTAACTAAAGCTTAACTATTAGCTTGGACACATTAACCCAATGAGGATTTATAAAATTAAAATTATGAGTGTGTTGGATGATATTTAAGGTGAAAACAAGAAAAAATAATGAGAAAATATAACCATAATCATGAAAAATATGTGAAAATTGATGTCTCAGACACTAATTTTAAAAATGTTCAATCAGTGACAAAATAGTTACTTCTTAGAAGTGGTAAAAATAAAACCACTATATTAGCTAATGTTTCCCCCATAAAAAAGATGTAACTACCATGTTGGCTTACATTTTCACCATAGTGTTTCTATCAATATGTATGAATTTTTAAAATATGATATAAAATACTTGAAAAAATGAGAACACAACTATTTTATTCTTTTAGGGAATTAGGGGTTTAATTTTTAATAAAATAAAAGGGTTTGAGTAAAGGTAAATCAATAATTAATTTATCTTAATTATCCTAGTTATTTTTTAAATTATTTATGTATTTTAACTTTTCTAAAAATATTAGGAAGTGTAGAGAAATCAAACTTATCTTATTTTAGGTTGAAATGGATGATTCGAGATCTAGAAATTGCTATGTAGGGATGGCAGATTGTAACAAATAGAACTTGGAACTCTATTTTTGGATTGGGTAGGAGTGAAAAACTCAAGACACCCTGATATTTATCACTATATTCTAATTTTTATATCTATTATCCACTTCTAGTGCTAGTAACCAATTCCAGCATTGTTGTCCTAGTGACTTGGCTTTTCTAGGTTTTATTCGGAAGGTCTGTAACACCCTGGAAGTGAAATATTAAATCCTAATTCTATAAAAATCTCATTGTCTATTTAATTTTATCTTCAAAACCATTAGGATCTCATGATAATTGAACTTGAATAGTAAACTTGGAAAAGAGAGAAGGGGTTAGTGTGTAAAGGATATGCTAGACTCACTTCACACCTCATGTATGGGCATGTTTCCTACATACCAATAGTTTGAAGAGGGATCAATCTAATATAGTTCTCCCATTTGAAGTGCTTGGTGTAGTTGTGTGATGTATGAAACTAGATGCAAAATTATAATGTGCTTTGGATGACTATGGATTGGTATGAGTGCTTGAATAGGCTTAAATTAGTCTTGAAAGGTTGTATGCAGAGAATAGGGAAGAATGCTTGAGTGTATTTGCTTTTATTCTTGATCTTTTATTGTGAATGAGTGTTAATCCTTATAAATGGATATTGAATGGAATTTTATAGGTAAATTGATGATCCTAGGTTAGATGAACTTATATTAGTTTGATAGGGGAAAAGATCAGGAATTGAGAAAACCTGACCATTAGAGGTTAAAATGAACTTGGAAAATAGCACCAAAAATAAGACACCCCTAAATTTTGGTGCTCCTATCCAAATTGGGTGTTATTTTCCTAGGATGTTGATCCCTTGGGAGATGGATCTAGGTCTAGGAGGGTTTCTGGGCTCCTAAAAAGCTAAGTTTGAGAATCTTTGGGTGACTTGGAATCAATGAAAGTTTAGCTGAGAAGGGTTGAGTGAGAAAGAAAAAGGACCTATAGGTTGGGTGTTATTATCCATGCTTGATTCATCCAATTTTACATTTTATATGATTAAATTTACCCCCACTTTATTCTAGTGATGCATCAAAGAAAAATACTAGGATATAGGAAAAATATGAAGCGTACCTAAACTTACCTGTGAGGGAAAAGCTCATGAAGTTGTGTGATGTTGGATGTGCATAGAGAAAGCACATTATGATATGTGAATATACAAATAAAAAATGAAGTAGACCAGTTATTAATATATACACTATATCTAAAATAATAAATTATAAAAACTAAGTAAAGGAAGAGAGAGGAATGAATACACCTCACCGGGTATGCAAACCAATACAAAACTTATTATGATGTTGGATTATGTTGAGTATGTGTTGAATCAAGAATAATATCATGAATGGATATGAGTGCTCAATTCCTCAAAATGTGGCTCAAGAATGTAAAGGTTAGCCCTTTATCTCCATCATCACTGACTAAGTGAAGTTAACAAATCATGTGTGTGGTAATCAATGTTTGGACTGTATGTCCAATCCCTCTAAATATGTGGCTCAAGAATATAAAGGTTGTCCATTTGGATCCATCATTGCCCCATGAAGTGAATTTATGAAGTGATACCAGTATAGAAATCTAACACTGTGGCATGAACAACTGAATGTGTGCTAAAGACGAGGCCACTCTTGGCCATTTCAAAAGATGGAGATTAGGCTTGTAAGGAAGCCACTCTAAAATTAATGTATTGGGCTTATATGAAAGCCAACTCAGGACCTCAAATAATCAAAAAGATAAGATTTTATGAAATTTTAACTCAAATGTGAAGCCAACCACTTGAAAATAGAGTAAGGCATGTAATTATTGATAATTCCTATAATAAACTAAACTTAAAAACAAAAGAAAATCAATGTGCCACGCACATTACCCTCAATCACTGATGTCTAGAACATGGATTTTGATCTGGAAGTTATGCTAACTACCTAATTTGAACCAAAATTGAGAGCCATCATGCTATGCATGATAACCCCCTATATCTGGGGAAACCATGCTAAAACTACTGAATCTAAAGGATCTAGAAGTACAAAAATTGTCCCTAAACTAAACTTTTCGCCTATTTTTGGAAATCCTAAGTGTTTTTCTTCCTAGATAGGAGTGCCAAACTCTGGACACCCCTATTTTTGGGTCTACTATCCAATTTCTAGTGCTACTATCCATTTCTAGTGCTACTATCCATTTTTTGTGCTATTGTCCATTTCTAGCACTACTGTCTATTTTTGGTGCTACTATTTGGTGTGAAATTTGATTGTTGATCTATGTCTGTTCTTATTTTTCTACTCTAAATTGACTAGCTTGACTTCTAGATTCTATGTTGACTATCTTAAATGTTGTTAATTTTATTGCTAGTAGGTTTTATCTCTATGATAAATCCCCTATTGGATTCCCCCTCTTCTAAGGGTAGGAATGATGAACTTGTAATGACTACCTTCAAAAGAAAAAAGTCTTGTGAGTTTGTTAATTTTGAAAAGATATATGATATAAAATTTGATGTTTGACAATATGATTCAATATATAGCAATGTTTGTACCGAGAGATTATTAGATCAATAGAGTATGCCTAGATAGATATAACAATGTGAAAGCATGCATAAAATACTGATCTAAAACTAGAAATGTTAATTGTTAGTTATTAGTTTGGAGGGATGGAGCCTGATGTCCATCATGGCATATAATAAAGTAAGGTAAATGCATGATATGGATCATGGCATGGCACACATTTGACAAGCAATAAGCAAATAAGCAAGAAGCAAAAATCAAGAAGCAAGAAGCATACTAGATGCACCAAGGGGCTGAGCAAACAAGGGACATGGGAAAATGTCACTCAAATTGGAAAAAAGCATGGAAGGCATGTTCAAATGCATCATACACATAAAAATGAAATAAGCAAAGTTAGTACACAAGCCACAGGAATATAGAGGATTATAAAAAATGGACATTATAAAATATCATAAGGTGCATACATGAAAAGGAAGTAAAGGACATTGGTAAATGTCCTAAAGCACAAGCAAGAGATAACATGGAATTGAAAATGCAATCTTACAAGCTATGCTAAGCAAGTAGAGAAATCATGTAAGAACTAAAAGATACAAACACATCTAACTAATCAAATCAAGTGTGAGAGTATGAAAACATGTGTAGTACAAGACTAAGTAAATGCTAAGAAATACATAAGTGCTAGATACTAGTGAGATGTTGATATAGTATTTTTTGTAATCTATAAAGTAATGTATATCAACATGATAACTCAGAGTGTGTAGTGTAGAAATGGCATAACCTGGATGGTGTAGTAATGTAGAAGATGCCCCCAATTGGTGTGTATAACAATGTATCTCTTGAATTTAGAATTAGGAATGCCCCCTCTATGGGTAGAATGAAGCAATCAAGTAGTTGGATGTCACTGTACATACTCAAATAAGATCAAGTGAAGCATGGTAATGTAGAAAATCAACATATAATAACATGAAACAATAAATTTAATTCCTATCATGATAGTAGTAATGTAAAACATGCATGATTTATATAATTAAAATGTTTTTGGTGTTTTTGCAATTTTTTAAATGTTTTTGTATTTTTAAATTTTAAATTATTTTTGTAGTTTTGAAAATATTTGAATTATGTACAATCAAGAAGGAGATAATATGTACAATAAAATGTGTAGAAAGAACCTACTATACATGGAATTTTTATAGATACATAATGTTCATTGTATTTTTGAGTTTCTTTCCTTTGAGTGATGCTAGATGATACACTTTAGGGCTAAGATTTGTATTAATGATTTAGGGACCTAGCCAATTTGGTTTGAATTTTCCTTTAGTTTCTTCCTTAAAATTGACATTGTGAAGGTTTTCTTTGAGAAAAATATCATTAAATTTGAATTATCTGATGTGAACGTGCTTATTGTAGGTTTTTTGTATACGTTGTTGGTATATTTTGAGGTGTTCTAAAGTTTGAATATGTGTATGGTCTAATTATTTGAGCTAGTGTAAATGATTTTCTTGATACTAGTCATTATTGAGAATACCTTTTAGGGAGACATGAAGGGATGAAATTTATAATTCTAATGGTATAACTTCCTATGTTCCATAGATGAGTGAATAGGGAGTAGCCCCTATGGGCATACAAATACTTATGCAATAGGCCCATAGTGTAAAAACTAGTTGATTGTGTCAATCATCACCAAACTTGGTTATTGTTTTGCTTAAGATGTTATTAATTATTTTATTAGTGGATTTTGCTTGACTATTTCATTGTGGATAGTATGGAGTGGAGAATGTGTGTTTGATTTTGTATTTGGTACCAAAAAAAACTGACAGTTTTATTTTTGAATGATGTTCCATTGTCTAAAATTATAGCAGTAGGTAGGTCAAAGCATGAAATAATATGAGTCATGATAAAATTTAAAATATATTCACCTAGATTATATTGAAGTAGAACTACTTCCACCCATTTAATAAAGTATTTTGTGGTAGTGATTATGAATTTATGTCCATTGGTAGACTCAGGGTTGATTTTTCCAATGAGATCAAATCCCCATACATGAATGGCCATGGAGATATAATGGGTTGTAATTATTGTGGCATTGCATGCTATATATTAATATATTGTTGGCATTTATCACATATCTTTGCATATTACAAACATTCATCTTCCATGGTAGGCTAGTAGAACCCCTGTCAGAGAAGTTTGTGTGACATGGATTTGCTACTAAAGTGACCACCACATTCACTATCATGTATTTGAGTTAGATAAATTTTGGCTTCTATAGAGGTTAAGCATCATAGTAAGTGTCCATCAAAGGATCATTTGAAAAGGTCCCTTCTAATGATTACATAATGTAGTGCTTTCTTTTGTAACTTACATTTGTCATTTCTGGAGAAAGTGTCTAGTGTAATAGATTTTTTGAGAAAGTTGTAAATGTTAATAAGCCATTCAAGGGTTGCAAAGATTTGTGTGGTTGCTAAAGCTGAGCAAGCAATCAAATCTATGTTTGATATAGATGGTGATTGTAATCATTTAATTGTAAACATTTCTTGATCATCATTGATATCAATGAGAATGAGAGATGTCAGATTGGCCATTGCATCTACATGTCTATTATCTTTTTAGGGAATGTTCTCAATAGAAAAATAATTGAAATGTGAGGATAAACACTATACCATTTTGTAGTATGGGATAATGTGTTCTTGTTTTGTTTGATAAACATCATTGACTTGATTAACCACCAATTAAGAATACCTAAATATTTGAATAGATTTGATTTTGAGTGATTGTGTGATAAATAGTCCTAAGATGAGTGCTTCATATTCTGCTATGTTTTTGGTGCATGATAAACTTAATCAGTATGCTATAGAAATTATATGGTTGGAGGGATTGATAAAGATAATGCCCAGTCATCAAAGAACATGGTCTAGGTATCTAAATGAGTAGAATATATAGTGAAATCATCTCTAAATGTGTCACTTAAAGGGTTGATATCTAATAGTGTGGATACTACCAAATGGTCTATAATGATTTTGACCTTAATTAATTTTTGGAGGATTATTTTTAAGTCAAATTCTGTTAACAACATAACCTATTTTATAATATGGCCAGAAAGATATGGTTTTGCTAGTAATAAATTTAGAGGGTCTACTTTTGTGATTACATGAGTTTCATTATTGACCATGTAATGTTGGATTTTTTGTGTCGTTAAAAATAATGCTAGACATAGTTATTATATTGTGGAGTATTTTTTTCATAATCGACCAATGTGTGACTAATGTAATAAACTATGTGTTCGATATTTTGATCATGATGTTGTGCCAAGAGTGTTCCTAATACATAATTAGTTGTAGAGATACAAAGGAGGAAAATTTTGTATAGGATAGGTGGGAATAAAATAGGTGGATTAAGGAGATATTTCTTCATTATGTCAAAGTTGTTTTAACAGGCTTGGTCCTATGCACCAAATTTGAGATTCAAGCAATATTATCAAAATGACAATACAAACTCAAAATAAATGACACCAATAGAAATGGATAGAAAATGCAAATAAAAATTATTACAACACTCTTACCATTATATTTACCTTCTAATATCTCCATTCAAAGACTTTAAATTCAAATTCTTGAGCTTTTAGACTTGAGATGTTGGATTGCTTATGATGGCTTGATAATGGCTTCCTTGAGACAAAATGGATGTTGGTGTTACTTGGAATGGCTTGAGTATGCTAATGGATTTCTTGTGCACTTGTTTATTGATTTTTTCATTAGTATCAAGCCATGGGAGGTGTTTTGGTTTTATTTATCCAAAGGAGGAAGATCTATGGTCCAAATTTGAATTTGGGTCATTAAGATCTAGGGTGGAGAATTTTTCATGGAATCTTCTAGATTAAGGAGGATTCTAGAGGGAAGGTATTAATTAGAGAGATTTATAGAATTATATAATTCTATATATATCTCTATAGGTTTTATGGGTGTAGGAAAACCTAGTGTAGGGTGGTGGGTGGGTAGTTGGAATATTTTTGAATTTAAAATTAGTTAGTGGGATTAGGCGGTAGGTTAGTAGGTAATGGGAGATATTAAGGGTTTAATAGTGTGATTAATTAGTTTTAGAATAATGTAAATATATTCATGGGATATAGGAATGGGTATGGGGATTAGCTTAAAAGGTTAGATAAGGCTATGGATATGGTAATTGGACTAGATTAGAAAAAATTAATAAAGTTAGTGGGGCAAGCATATTTAAATGCACACATTGCACCCCTCTTTGAAAGGGTGTTATAAATAAAGTGAAGTAATGGTATTTCAAATAAAAACCATAATGTGGGATATTATGTTGATGCCCCCTTAAGGGAGCATGTAGGGATACTAATTTACGTAAATTGTCACTCGATTAAAGATCCCAAAGTAGGATTGGATGCTGATACTGATGGAGGGTGAGAGGCCCTAAAGTGGATTAAAATGATGCCCCAAGATTGATAAATGACTCAAGTCATGGTTATAGGCAATAGATGTTCCTACCTAGAGAATGATGTGATTGAATAATATTGGGTGGGTTTGATCAAATGATATGCCCAATACCAAGGACACATGATACAGGAGGCTCAAAAAAGAGGATAGAATTTGTAACTAACATTTAATGAGAAAGAGCCATTTTTTGTAAAATTTGGGGATTTCAAAATAAGGGATTTAAAGTCGCATTCAAGATGATAATTATAGATAAAAATTATTGTAGGATAGTGATAGTGGTGATAGGGATGTTATTGGGGGTTAAAAGGGGATCTGAGTCCATAGATGGGAAAACCAAAAAAGTTGATGGGCACATGCATAACATGCCCCATGATATTAGTAATATATTGGGAATATGGATGGGATGAATCATATAGATAAAAAACTGGGGGGGGGGGTTGGGGTGGTGGGGGGTGGGAGGGGGATTTATATAGGCCCAAGGGGAAATGGGTAGGCTCATTTATACATTGAGCCTTCCAAATATCCAGAGTTCATGCCAGAGACCATGGACCACCTTCCACGAGGAACACACCATGGAGAGAGGGTATGAGTGCATCAGAGGGTGTTGGAGGCTAGACCACTAGTAAATTAAGATCATATTTTATAATTTGTGTGGTTTTTATGCAAGTTTGGTAGGATTTTAGGAGTTATTAAGGTAAAATAAAACTCACCCACGATGAGTCTACAATCTCATGACTAGGCTTTGTGCCCATAGTTATGGGGTTATAGACATAAGTGGTGATATTGATGAAAATTTCATGGGATTATAGGGGGAAAGGGGTAGGATTTCAATCCTATGAGGGGTAGTGGTAGGATTGTAATCCCATTACTAGGAAATGGTGGGATTGCAATTCCATAATTGGGGGAATAGTGAGATTGCCATCCCACTAGTAAGAAAAGGGTGGGGTTGTAATCCCATTGATTAGAATCATGGTATTATAATCCCATGACTAAAAATTTATGGTATTGAAATATCACTTCAAGGGAATGGTGGTATTGTCCATAGAGTGGTAGGATTATGGGATGGGAGAGATTGGCTTAGGTTGAGCACAGGTGTTGGAAAAAGGGACACTAGGTATGATTAGGATATTGTTAGGGGATAAGGGGAGGGGTTTAGATAGTTTGGGGGTGATTAGGAGGAAGGGTAAGGCTAGGATGATTATATGGGCAATGGTTTAAGGGGGAGAGTTGGTAATTAGCTTATTGATGTTGTGTGTTGTGTGGTGTAGGAGAATGTGGGGATTCTAACATCTCATTCGCATCATCCAAATATTCTACATGAGATGTGGAGGGTGATGCATTTGTAATAAGGAATCTTATAGCTAGTGGGGATACATGGCATGGTGACCATGCCCTTTATTTACATTGATTAGGCAAATATCATAGTTTTAGTAGAGTGATGATACTCAGAGATGAGTACCTTCCACTTTGTGACTAGGGAGATGATGGTTACTCTTGAGGATGTATATAGGATTTTCCACCTACCTATGAGGGGGATGAATATTTAATGGATATCATGGATGTTAATGTAGACATTACAACATCTTGATAGTAGCCTATAGATTATTGTTCATGATGGGAATATCAACCTTGACTGATGTAAATGAGAGGGGACCTTGGATCACTTGACTCTAGTGATGATGGCTCTTGTGTCTAACATCTTATTATTATATAAGAGTAGTAGATGGTTTCACCTAGGATTGGGAGACATCATAGCTGATATGGTCCATGATCATAGAGTTTTTACTTAGGGTCCAATTTTTTTGGCCCACTTGTATAGGGAGCTCCATCTTGGGGTATACAGAGGGGCACATAGTTTTGGCCCATTAGTGTTATTACAAATATGGAACTAGGAGCATATTGTTATCTAGTAGCCTCTAGGTAATCTTATGGATTTAGAGCCTATCCAACCCCTAGTTTTTAGATGGAGAGTGATTATGGGAGTTACCTTTGTCCATGCAATTGACATGCTATACTATCAGGAGGCCTTTGACACACTACACCTAGATCATATTACTTAGATGTCATATCATGGTATTACATTCAGATGGGATGATGAGGACTACACATAGTACATGTTGATGTCATGTTACATCATAAGGAGATGAGACTATATTATTGAGAGATATAGTCCAAATTAGGTGTAGTGTCAGATAGGTTTTGTTGAAGATGTGTTGTCTCTAGAGCATCTATTTGTATGTAATCAATGGGATTGATTGCACTTGGGGAGGCCAATAGTGTGGTTTGATGAAAATTTTAATAGGATAGGGTGGCTCTATAGTAGTGGGATTTATTCATAGTTATTCTTGATCCCAGGATGACTACTACATATACAATATGGTGGCATACTTGGGAAACTAGATGACTGATGCAGCTGTGGGTGGTAGTTGGTGAGGCAGCGAGACAAGTATTGGTGGCCCAAGCATAGATTCATTGATGTGCATGGTGGAGGAGATATGTGCCAGTGTAGGAGGTGGAGAGAATTTCATGGATATTAATTGGGATGATGGGTAGGAAAAATACATGTAGCAATATAGGTGGTGCCTAGGGTGGCAACACCCTAGGTAATAGCATAGCTAGCCATGATAAGAGCACCACAAGGTCCCTAGGCATAGATAGGTAAAGGAGTAGGGCACTTGGATCCTCTTATATCCATAGATGATGAGGCCTTGGTGGTTATTTTTTAGGTGGATATCCAAGCATGTATTAAAGAGATTAGGGGTATCACCTAAGATCAAGACCAGCTCCATGCCCAGCTACAGGGTTTGAGGACTCAGGAGGATGGGTAGGTGACCTAGGTGAGGGGGAAGATTTTAGTTTTATAGGCTTAGATTACCCAAATATATGGGGATCTATCATAGTTATAGGCATAGGTGATGACTCTTTAAAGATAGGTGTTATAGAGGGATAGCCAGATAGTAGCTTTATAGGCACAAGTTAGCTAGAGGGATGCTCAAATTTACACCTTATAGGCCCAGGTTAGATAGTGAGATAGTCAGTTGGGGTAGGCCAGGCACATATTAATACATTATAAGGGTAGGTGGATGGGATCCCTAGGTATACAACCCTCTTATAATCACAAATTTAGTAGTTACAAAGGAAGCTAGCCATTTTGGAGAGGGCCCAAAATGTAGTGGATAAGGGATTATAAAGATAGGGGATGGTGGGTGTCATAGGCTAGATCATGTTGATCACTCAAGAGGTTCAGTACTATAGGATGTTATATGAGGTGGCAATTCCATCTAAGAGGTGATTAGGATCCTTCTAGGCTAGCCAGTCATTAGTGGAATAGCCATATAGGAGCCAAGGATCGAGGTTGCCACCCTCACCCCATCCATGACATTTTTTGGACATTATTTTTATGGTTATGTATCAAGGATGTATTATAGCTCATTTTTTCTCCATAGGATCTTATAACTTGTATATATATTTTTGTCATAGATCCCATGTGTATGTTGTATTCTATTCATGATATATATATGATGATTTACCTTTTTGGTTTCATGTTGATGTATGACATTATGATGAGATGGTATATGTACTATTGTGGTGTGATGATGTTATATACATGATGATGATGTTTATTATTTTGATTCATGTGTTATGGCATTATGATTATGTTATGTACCTAAATGTTATTTATGTGATATGATGATGACCGTTATTGGTAATTTTCATGGGTTATGGATATTATGATTATATGATGCTTATGATGCATTATGCTTTGATGCTTATACAATGTTAGTTGGCATGATGTAATATTATTTGATGTTAGTTCCACATGTGATTATATAATGGTATTCATGTGGTGATGCTATTTGATATGATGAGATGTGATGTGATGGCATGTTAGTTAATATTAGTGGTTGATTAATGTATATGTGATGTTTTAGGATGCTAGATGATATGGATTATGGATGTTTGAGTATGTTATGGTAGATGATTATGTGAGATGGTTTGAATTGTGGATGGGATGAATGTTATGCTTGGGGTTAGATGGATCTAATGATGGATTCATAGTGATGTGATATGGTTATATTTTTATATTTTATATTGTTTTGGATGGATAATGCATGTGATTTATGAGATATGATGGATTTTTTTGTATTATTATGTTTATGTTAAATGTATTTTATGATGGACTCATGATAATATGATATGGTTAGATTTTTATGTTGTTAGTGATGTGTGATGCATGTAACTTATGGGATGTGATTAATTTATTATGGATGTATGCATGATGTGATGGCCTATTTTGTGATTGTTTTATCTCTTTTTTCAATAGAGGTCACATCCCCTTGTAGTGATTAGTGTTGTAGTCCAAATGGGAACTCTCCTGCACCATGTAGGTATAGTGGGTAGATGGGAGGGATTTGGATATTAGCTTAGGCTGGGATGTGGAAATGGGTGGTTAGATGTTGGATGAAGGGTAAGATATGGGTGGGGTTAGGATAAGGATTGCCTCTCTTATAAGGTTGTCAAGCCATCAAATTATGCAATCCTATTTGTTGTTGCATCTTTGTGAAACATACCAATGGTCATGGAAAGACCTTAGAATTAGAATAATGATGCATGAAAGGGACTTCATTTTAAGGGATGAACTATTCAGATATGAATTCCTAATGGTCATCCAATCCATCCTCATCCCTAGTAATAGATACAAAAATTATGCTAATTAATTAAATATTTATAAAAAAAGAAATAGTAAAGTCATGTGCACAATCATACACAACCATACATGAAACAAACATGCATCTAAAACATATAATGATGAGTATGATAGCAGATGGATATAGGATATAATGGATTTTGATAGGGAGGATGAGGGGGTAGGATGATGAAGATAGTGGTTGAGATATCTTTAATCATGGAAAACATGGCCAAGTGCTACCTACATAGTCTGAAAAGACCTTAGGCCAATGTAGTTCTATCTAGTGGATAGATGATGATGACGATGATGATTAGTGATTTAAAATTAATGATGATGATGCATTTAGAGTATAAAGGATAATGTTAGTGATGATATGATGTGATATAGGTGATAGGATGGAGGATGACGAGTAGGTAGAAGATGAGTGATATGGTGACATTATGTAGTGTAAAGAATATACAAATTATTTATAAGGTGTATGATTCTTGAGGATTTGTTCCTATGATAAGACTCAAATTATAAATTAAAATAATAGGGATCCAGATGACCCTTCAGGAATTAAGACCATAAATATTTGCTTAGGATCCTTTGGTAGTGAATGATTATATTATGTTATGACCCTCCATAATGGTAGTGGGAAGGGATGTATTATAGGCATATGGATAAGATGGATTTGAGTAAATGTTTTTATTTACTAACTAAGGCTAAAAGGAGACAAATATGTCAAAGAAGACTTGCAGAGGGATGATAGGGATAGTGCAGATTGGAGATGGGACTTGGAGAAAGGAGATACGATTTCCAAAGTATGAAGAAATGAATTCTAGGAGGATCCCACTAATAAGTGGTCCTTGGATATCCATTTATTCACCACCTACTAAAATGATGATACTACCTTGCTACTGATTTACTTGATAGGTTCTCACTATTGAGACCAGGGTCAAAGTATCCTTACTATGGCACCAAAAGATAGTTTTCACTATAGTACTTGCCCAAGGTGCCAACGAGATGGTTTTCACCATTAGATGATTATATATATAGGGATGAAAATGGATGGAGGAGGGTACCCCTATATATAGAGGTTATGGATGTAAGGACTAGGCATAAAAGTGCTTGAGGTACATGGCATTCATGGGATCATCCAATTTATCTCCTTCTAGTGTGGCCAATTTTTAATCTCATGATACAGACTTATCTATGATAACATAAGGTCCAAGCTAATTATCTTCAAACTTTCCCTTCTTGTCCCTATTTTCATTAGTATTTTTATGATTTTCTTTAAGAACTAGGTCACTTACTTCAAATTTCTAGTCCTGAACTTTTTTATGATATTGATTATTAACCTTATTTTGATAGGCCTATAAATTATTTATAGCTCATTGTTGTTTTTCATCCAAGATTTGTAATTCTTGCAGACATTCTTGTTAGAGATTATGATCAGTGATTATGCCTCAAAGTCAGAGACAAAGAGAAGGGAGCTCCACTTCCTCAGGGACTAGAAATTTAGCTCCATAGGCCAAAGTGTAGGGAGTGGCTCCTATACGTGTATGAACATTGGTGTGACAAGACCATAGAATGGGATAAAGTTGGGTATGCCAGTTATGCCTAGCTTGGTTAATAGTCTTCTTTAAGATTTTGATTAGTGTCTTATTTGTTATTATTTCTTGACCATTGCCTTAGGGGTAATATGCAATAGAAAAATGGTGTGTGATGTGATATTTTTGACATAAAGTTTCCACATATTGATTTTTGAAGGATTTTCCATTATCTAATATTATATTAGCAAGAATGCCAAAGCAATAAATGATTTTATTAAGGATAAATTTTGAGATCTAGAGGCTAGTTGTATATGTCAATGACATTACTTCTACCCATTTAGTGAAGTATTCTATAGCCATGATAATGAACTTATGTCCATCCAAAGAAGTGGGATTGATTTTGCCAATTGGATCTAGGCCCCATATAGAGAAAGGCCATGGGCTCATGATAAAATATAGCTCTTATGCTGGTGCATGAATGAGATTCCCATGCTTTTGACAATCAATGTACTTTTGAATATACTGATAGGCATCTTGCTCCATGGTTGGCCAATAATATCCAGTGTAGAGGAGCTTTTTATCTAGGTCCATCCCATTTATGTTCCCTCCAAAAATACCATTATGGACCTCTTTGATGGCTTGAGTTGCCTCATATGATGTGAAACACCATAATAGGGTTTCATCATAACTACGTCGATAGAGTGTGCTACCAAAAATGGTATAATGGGTAGTGCAATGGATGTAGGCTTTTCATTGATTATAGTTAAGCTCAAGTGGGAGGACATTTTCATGAAGGTACTAATAAATGTCATGGTATGAGGGTAGATTGGAATTATTGATAGCAAAAATTTGAAAGGGGGCCAATGATTGATAATCTAGAATGAGTAAATGTTTAATCAAAAAATTGCCTTCTAGGACATCTTTAGGAAGGTCAATCAATGAGCCAAGGGTTGCCATAGAATTAGTTGCCTTGTTACTTCCTCATGGCACTTGCTTAAATGTGATGGATTGGAAACTTATTTTCAGTTGATCCACTAATTATTTGTAGGGAAGCATTTTTTCATCTTTTATTTGAAACTCTTCATTAACCTATTTAATGATTAACTATGAGTCCCTAAATACTTGTAAGTGTTGGATATTCCATTGGATATCAAGATGTAGTCATAATATGAGGGACTGATACTTAGAGATATTATTGGTGTAGGGGAAAGTAAGATGAAATGCTTTTGGAATAAGGTCACCTTACAAAGTGACCAAGAGGATACCTAACATAGATCCATGAGTAGTGAATGACCCATCAAAATATAACTTTTAGCCTTATTGTGATGTATTCATGATAGACTCATCCAAGAATGTTGCTACAATTAGGTCAATTGATTCTAACAGGGCTGTCACAAGTTGATCTATGATGACTTGTCCCTTAATAGCTTTTTTATCGACATATTTGATGTCAAATTCACTAAGTAGCATGATCCATTTTTATACTCATCTTATTAGTGCTACTTTGGACAATAGGTATTTAAGAGGGTCAAATTTGGCTATTAGTTGTACTTGGTTGTTGAGCATATAATCCCAAAGATTTTGAAATGCAAAGATGATAACTAAATATTATTTTTTTATTAGTGTATAATTTAACTCATATGATATGAACATATGACTGAGATAATAAATTTCCTATTCCTTATATTTATCATTATGCTGAGCCAATAGTACACTGATGGCACATGATATAGAATATATGTATAGGAGTAAAGGTTTTCCCAAAATTGGAGGTGATAAAATAGGTGGATTTTCCAAATATTTTTTAATACTTTCAAAATATTTTTGGCATTCTTCATTGCAATAAAATTTATCCCCTTTCTTAAGTAGATGGGTAAAGGGGTGACATTTATCAACAAACTAGGAAATAAATTACTTGGTATCCTAGAGCTTACCTTGGATGCTCCGCAATTGCTTGAGTGTGCATGGAAGTGGTATTTCAGTGATGGCTTTGACCTTTGCTAGATCTAGTTCAATTCTTCTTCATGAGACAATGAAACCTAATAATTTTATAGATGTTATGCCAAAGATGCACTTCTTAAGGTTTAGCCTCACCTTATATTATCATATTTTTTAAAATATTATTTTGAGGATAACAAGATGTTCAGATCATAATCATGACTTTTCCAATATATCATCCACATAATATTCCACTATATCATGCATCATGTCATGGAAAATGATAGTAATTTCTCATTGATAGGTGGTCCCAACTTTTTTGAGGCCAAATGGCTTGAATTGATAGTATAATATACCCCATGGTGTGATGAAGGTCATTTTATGCTAGTCCTTGGGTGTGATCTTGATATAGTTATAGCCCAAAAATCCATCCATGAGAGATAACATTTCATAGCCTACTATTGATTCCATAATCATATTGATGTTAGGTAGTGGGAAGTCATCTTTTAGACACACCTTATTAATGTCTCAGAAATATATACATATATAAATGTCACCATATGGTTTAGTAACAGGAATAATGTTGGATATCCGATCAAATTAGTCTATGGGCCAGATGAACCCTACTTCAAAAAAAAATTATATTTCTTCCTTAACTAATAGTGCCACCTTTGGATGCATTTTATGCATTTTTTGATTAATAAGTTTGGAAATAGGATCAAGGTGATGGACCAATAATGAAGGATCCAAGCCTAGCATATCTGCATAACTCCAAGAAAAGATGTCAATGAACTCTTTTAATAATGTGATGAGAATTTCATGCTCTAAAAGAGTAAGAGATGCCACCAGTTTGAATATCTTAGACTTTTCTTCAGTTCTAATGTTGATTTCTATCACTTCCTTGATGAGTGAGGGTGACTATTCTTAGAAATAAGGGGGATATTTGAATTTTGGCATATCGGATGTAAAAATTCTAGGCAACTCAATATCAATATCCAGGTAATATTCTAATTAAATGGAATTGAATGGGATTTCATCTAGCACTATGGGAGGCTCTTCTTCATCTTCAGAACATTCTTCTTCTTCTTGTATATGAAATGATTCAAATTCTCCAAAATAAGTTGATTCACATAATTTTATAGAGAACCCTTTCTTATGATTGTTGGATGGCATAAAAGTTCTTTCCCCCATGTATTCAAGGATGGCCTCATCATTTTGGAATATATCAAAGGTAGGCTCTTGTTTAGAGTCCCAATCTATGAGGGAGGGGTAACAAAGGGAGACATTGATAGTGGATATTGTGGTATCTAAAAAAAGGTTTAAGTCAACCAACTCTTCAAAATGACTATAAACAGATCTTGTTTTGATATCTTCATCAGGGAGAGACTGCTTATTAGTCAAGATAGAATCCATGATGATATTGATTAGGTCACGACCATATGGTTTGTATCCTAGACCATAATAGGATGAATTTTCTTGGACATCAATTGGCTCTAGTTATCTTTTTTCCTCCTTTCCTAGTTTACCTTTATAGTTCATATTTTCCATCATATGGTAGACTTTAGGGTAACATTGCTCGAATGAAATGACCATGTCATCATTAGGTAGAAGCTAGGAATCATCACCATATTTGATATGTTCATTAGATAAAAATCATGCACTTTCAAAAGCTATAGGCCTAAATTAATACTAGATGGGTTTATTTTCCTTATTATTGGGGGACCTGTAGCTATAAGGAGACAATGAAATATGGCCAATGCATAAGGTTTTATATTCATATTCTCTACAGCCAGTGGATGTTATTTTTAACTTGGTAAGCCCTAGTGTCTGAGTGGATGTGGATGTTATTTGATCAAGATAAATATATTTTGTAGTTGTTGGACTAAAGATAGTATTTTTCGTGTGATGTAATGGGGGGATAGATTGATCCATCTAACAACTATGATGGTTAATAACTCCCAAAATAGTTACCTCCATGCCTAAATGAGGAAACTTGACACATTAATGTAGGGTGGATAGGATGGCTTGCATTTCATGGATCCAAGGTCTTCTGAGAATCATATTATATGGTAAATACACATTAACTACATGCACCAAAGTTTGATGCACCACAGGTCCCACAGTGATAGGGAGATAGATAGATCCTACTGATGGTATTTCATTATCATCATAGGTCTTTATAATAATTAAGGTGGGTCCAAGAGATGATTTAGAGTACCCCAACTTATTTAGGAAGTCCACATTACATAGATTAAGCATATATCCTCCATATATAACGATGTGAGAGACATGATGTTGTGCAGTGATAACTTCAATGTATAACAGATAATTATGATGGGGGCTAATCAATAGAAAATCTTGAGTACTAAAGGTGAGCTAGGGGGAGGGGGATAGATGTGCCACCAGTGCTTGGAATTTATTTATAGCTATGTAACTTGGCACTTTTAATTGATTAAGCACTTGGTTTAATATATCCTTATGCAAAGCAGATGTCTTAAGGAGCTCCATGAGGGAAATTTGAGTGGGGGTCTTTTCCAACTATTGAATGATATCATATGATTTTTTTGACCCATCAGTAGTTTTATTATAAGTATTCCCCTTAGGTAAAATGGATTATTTATAAGGATATTATGGAGGTGCTACAAGAATGACTATTTTATTGTGCCAGGTGGTGATATTACAATCAGTGGTGGCCAATTAATTTTCAAGATGGGAGAAGTGGATGGGGTGGATATCAAAATTTGTCAAATTTTTATGGTATTAATGTAATTATAGGGGATGGCATGATAACTGGTGTAATTGGAGGATGATGCCTAACCCTGGTCTCATTGTGGTCTCTAATTTCTTTGTTCATGTTTTGGGAAAGGATCTTTATATATTCCAACTTGTCTATTTCCTGACTAATTTGGTATAGGTTCTCTTCAAGTTCTATGTCTCCCATCTCAATTAAGTCTTGGATATAATGATTCAATTGCATGAAATTTTTAGTGTCATGCCCCTTTATCCTATGGAATATTCATCCTCATGGTCCCAGTCAATTTTATGATGTTGATTATCCACAGGTCAAATTTTTGGCAGAGTTATCATATTTATTATGATTAATCATTCCAAGATAGTTTCTAATGATACCTCCAAATTGATTAGGGGTCTTTTCCCTATATGAGGTTTAGGCTTTCCTCATGAAACCTTGATGGTGGAGACATTAGGTGATTGTGTGAAGCCTTTTATTTGGATTGTTTACACATGTTGTGATTTGGAATTAGTCACTCCATCACCTGTAACATTCTTATTTTTATTAAAGATCTTTGGTTTATTAGAGAAAGAGTTTTTTATATTTTAATTTTGCTAAATACAAGAAAATAACTTGATAGTTCCTTTTTTAATAAAGGCCTTTGCGATCTACATTCACTTTGCTATTAATTCATCAAAGGTCTTTGTACATTGTAATTTTAGTTGATACTTTAGTTCTATGTTGAGGTTGTCAACAAAGATTTTAGCTAATTCCTTCTCAAGCACACTACATCTTAGGTGGCTTGCCAATCCCTGCCATTATTGTAGGAAGTAAACAAGGTTTTCCCCATTTCTCTATTTTGTGTTATAAAGGTCAATAATGGATATGTCATGATCTATGTTGAAGGAGAAATGCTTGACAAATTTCTTGGTTAGTTCTCCAAATCTTGAGATCAAACCTTTAGGTAGATGCATGAACCATTATAATGTTGTTATGATTAAACTCTTGGGGAATAACTTTAATAAGTAAGCATCTTCATATGAAACCTCATGGAAATCAACATATAATTCTTGTACATGGTCCCTAGATCCCCCTTTCCTTTATACTTCTCAAATTTTGGGACTTCAAAATGTGGGGGGGAAAGGATCTATATAATGTTGATGTTTAGAGGTGACAAGAAAAAATCCTCATATTTGTATTTAAGGGCTTGAGACTAAGGATCCACCTATTATAGGGTTTATTTCATCATCTTCCATTCTTAGGCAAAGGTAGGATCCCCAAGTGGATTGGTGGGTTGATTATAGCTTCCTTGTGGAATATGGGTAGGGGGGTTATTTGTGGTAGTGTGGCTAGTATGGTTGAGTGTATTGGGATTGTTATTAGCATCATTAGGGTTGTGTAAATTGTTAGAGGTGTTGGTATTATGTTGTGGTGATGATTTTTTTTGTTACAGAGGAGGATATTAATTTTTTGTGTAATTTAGTCTAAGTAGTCTTTGATGGTATCCTATCTATTATTATCCTTAATATGTTGATTAAAAAGGGGTGGTTATTCTTCTCTTTCTTCTAAGAACCCATGGTCTACTTATTGATAAGCATGATGTCATGGGGCTCAAATGGGTGGATGATGTTATTTAAATAGGTGTGATCATAGTTTTAAGGTGAGGTGCCCTTAATCTCTATGGTTTAGGCTAATAATTCATCTTGGTTTTCATATAAGTAGTGGTTAATGAGGTGAAAAACATCATCATTATGGAGGAGATTATTTATATCATTCTCTACTCAAGGTGAGGAGATATCACTATGAAAATCCTCATATTCATAAGTTGGATCTTATACCCTTGTATTGTTATCTTGATTTGAGCCTTATCCTACATAGATTTGAGCTCAGGTTTAGATGGCCATTATAAAAGAGTGAGAGGATGAGATGTGATGAAATATGATATAGGTGTTTTGAATATTAGCCTTAATCAAAAGATCAGTCTACTAGTGGTCAAGGATTGAAAATGTTGATGGATGGGATAACTAGAAATTATCAAGAAACAAAAGTCCTTTAAGAAATCAATCTAGTAATAATATGAGGAGATGATGGGATCAAATACCTTTATCAACTAATAAGTGGAAATGTGGATGGGTGCTAGGAAATAAAGATGCTTGATAGAGACAAAAGGATAGGGATGGGTGCTAGACTGATACCTTATAAGGCTATGTTTGATAAATATTTCAAGCTATAATAAGAAGATGGCCAATGATATTTGAAGGACAGGTGACCACCAATATCTTGGTCTTTCATCAATAACTAATATCCAAAATAGGGATGAGGTAGGAATAAGTGGATGGGTAATATATATAAAAGGTGTAGAAGATTTAGACAAGGGCTAATTTTCAAGATAGGTGAATGGGAGAGAGAATGAGTATGATAAAAGAATCTAAGGTAGGTGGTATGTAAAAGATCAAAAGAGGAAAAATTAAGGATATGTACAATTATTAACTTATGGATTGATTAAGGGTGGGTATAAGAATGGGATAAAGTGGATATGGCTGAGTAAATATGATATATAAAAAATAAGAAGGATGGATTATGTGGATGAAAGATGGCTTATGAGTGATGTGAATTTAAGTGGGCATATGATAGGATGAGTGAGTTGATTATTGATGCTAAAAATAAGGATTATGTTGGATATTTATGAGGAAAATGGGATGATGCAAAATATGGATTATAGGGGAATGGGAGGAAGTAGAGATATGGACTATATAGATGGGTTATTTAATAGGGTGTGCCAAGAGTGGAATGGGGAAGGGTGTGTGTGTGTGTGTGTGTGTGTGTGTGTGTGTGTGTGTGTGTGTGTGTGTGTGTGTGTGTGTGTGTGTGTGTGTGTGGATATCAAGTGAGGCACAACATACGGATAAATGAGATGGATTAGATGTTTACAAATTTAATTTGACAAGGTGGAAAGGAAATGGACAAGTAAGGATAAAATACTAAGTGGGAGATATGATTTACAAGATATGGACTATATGGGTGGACTATGGATCAACCAATAAAGAGGGATGGGATATGGATGACTTAAAGTTTCAAAATTTTGTAACAATGATGTGAGTGGGATAGATATCTAATTGTGAAAAATATAAGAAGGTGGATAGGTGGGTACTATAATGGTGATGGGTTGGGGTAATGTGGAATGGATATTTTAGGATGCAAAAAGGGGGATGGATCAAAATGGAATGTGGATGATATATTATCCTATAATATAGGAAAAAGGATAAATTTGTGACATGGATAAGTTATGGTGTGTATAGATTAATGGAGGGGAAGCATAGATGTAATGTAAGATAAGGTAAGAATGAATAGAAGATGGGTGAAATGATATGGTTAAAATATGGATATTAAAATATGTGAGGTGGATAAGATGTATCAAAATATGCGATTAAAAATATATAGGCAATTTAGGAAATAGTATGGTAAATAAAGATGTGAAATGGATTTATGACTATGGGATGGATATAATATAGATATAGGGATGATCCAAATGTGATCAAGGTGTAGGGCCTAAATGATATGGGATAGATGTGATGTGATACTCAAAATAAAAATGGATAGATAGGGACTTTCTTGGAAATATGACCTATGAGGGTGGATGAAAGGGGTAATAGTGAAAGTGATATAAAATGATGGTGGAAGAATATATATTAAGTGGGGAGATATAAAAAAGTGGTGATGGAATGATACTAGGTATGGGATGATGATGGTGTGAGATGGAGAGAAGTGAATCATATATGGTTTTCTAAGGTTATGTATATACAAAAATCAAAGGTGTGGGTGACTCAGCTTATCAAACAAAATAGGTCTTCTCATAACACCCAAATAATCATGCACAAATACAACCCTATTGAGTAAACCATATGGGAGTGTAACGTGATGTCCACACCATCTAATAGCTACACAAGTGAGGTTATAGGCTGGTGACCCATTATGGAATCGATCAAACCCTCTTGACCTTGCTTACATTTGATGGTCACTTGACCATTGATACTAATGTCAGTAGTGGAACACTTATTACAGTTGAATTCTCCTACTCTAAGTATACAAAAGCCTATAAGGGAGTCCTTGATAGACACGATGATACATTGGGGCCTAAGTTCATGTAGGAGGCTATCTGAATGCCCAAGGTATATGGACTTAATCATCCCTCACTCCATATAATGCTTAATAAGGAATTCTACTTAGACCATAATGACAAGCTCTCTTGATTTTTATACTCTACCAGAACATGAAGTGTGGTTAGAGCGTAGTGGTGAAATCCATGACACTAACCCCTAAAGACTAAGCCATGGGTATGGTGATGAAATCCACATCACATGTTATCCTAAGGGAGGGATCAATAATTAGGCAAGTGCATGATATAATTAATTAACCTTGTTAATTACCTATGTGAACTTCACATGATATGACAAATTATTTACAAACATAAGATACACTCACACAATAATCAAACAAGTAATATTTAAAAGTACAAATGATCTATTAAAATGATAATGAAAAAATTTAGGGCAAATTACTAAAAATGTCACCCCTCCTTGCAAACACAAAGGTTAAATAGATATTGGGGGCGCCTCAAAAATTCTCCAAATCTTATAAGAAAGGATTAGTCAACTTGAACCTACAACCCCACGAGTACATAAGGCAATATCACAACCATAATGTATAATTCCACTAGTGGGTCTCAGTTCCATGAGTCTAAAGTAGCAAGATTATTATCTAATGGTGATGGTGCCCATAATAGTTAGATAATACTGTGAGTTTGATTGACAACCCTATGACTAAGAAATAGATTCTAATAGCAGTATTGCAAGACATAGCTTAGTTGCTTAAATTTGTCTTAAAAATGATAATGACCTAAAATTGCCTAAAAAACTATAAAATAATTATAGGGATATATGATTAATACAATTAATGATGACCAGACTATTAAAAGATCCTAGAACTATCCCTAAACACTCTAAACTACAATATTATGATTTGGAGTGATAATCCCGCTAGTTGTAGGATAATTTTATGACTAATAAAGTAGTGGTATTACCAAATACATACAAACCCAAGACAGGATATGGGCCTTCAACTATTCTCTTTTCCTTCAATTCAAATTCCTATAAAATAGAATAACCTCTTTGAGTAAATCTATAGATGTCAAAGCAGTTCTAATAAGACTATAGGAATGTATGCTTGTGAGGAAAATTTGAGCAAGATAGGGGGATGTTTCAAAAAATACCTTACAACTACTTGTACCCTAAGCTACCTATGAAACCTAAGCCTTTATTTAATAATGAATGCTAGATTAAAGATGAAAATAGAGGAAACTTACCAGTGCTTTGTGACTAGACAATACCATGACTGTAAATGATAATACTACTAATAATAGGGCAATACCACTACTAAAAAAGTGGCAAGATTGTCAAAAATAAGAAAAACCTTACCTCAAGATAATATCCCCCTTTAACCTATTCACACAGACTCAACAGTGGGAAGAAAATAACCTATAAAAGCATAAACTAGACCAATACAAGGGATAGCATAGACCATCATATCAAATCTAATTAAACCACTACTAAAATATATAATACCACTACTTATAGAGTTGTGGGATAGTCAAAAATGATTTAATAACCTTACTTATAGAAAAATACCACCCTAATCTATAAACAGTAAATTAACAAACCTGCCAACAAGCACATAGTCAGTTTATTATGGTCAAAAATGCAAGATTCTTAACAAGGGACACAATACTACCACTAGAATTAGTAATGCCATAAGTAGGAAGAAAATCCTATGACTAGTAGAGTCATGGTATTATCAAAACTAAAACCCTAATAAATTCCCTAATTTTTAATGGTCTACCCAATGATACCATGACTCAGGATGATAATACCACTATTCAAACTGACAAAACTGCTACTTTTAGGGCAATATCGTGACTTTCCCAGAATACATGAAAATGAAAAATTTGGATTGATTCCATGTCCAGTTGGTCCTAAAATCACTTAAAAAGCTTTGAAAAAGTATATTAACATAAATAAGGGGGTTTGATCCCACCATGGTCGCCAAAATTTGAACCAAATTTAGGATTCAAGCAATATTATCAAAATGACAATATAAACCCAAAATCAATGACACAAATAGAAATGGATAAAAATGAAAATTAGAATGATTATAATGCTCTTATCATCATCTTTACTTCTCATAGCTCTATTCCAAGACTTGATATTCAAATGCTTGAGCTTGTAGACTTGAGATGTTAGATTATTTGTGATGGCTTGATAATGGCTTCTTTGAGACAAAATGGATGTTGATGTTGCTTAGAGTGGCTTGTATATGCTAATGGCTTACTTGTGCACTTTTTGATTGACTTTTTCATTAGTCTCAAGCCATGGGAGGTGGTTTGGTTTTATAGATCCAATGGAGGAAGATCTATGGTCCAAATTTGAATTTGGGCCATTAAGATCTAGGGAGGAATATTTTCCATGGAATCCTCTAGATTAGGGAGGATTCTAGAGGAAAGGGATTAATTAGAGAGATTTATAGAATTCTCTAATTCTAGAGATCTCTCTATAGGTTTTAGGGGTGTAGGAAATCCTAGTGTAGGGTGGTGGGTGGGTGGGTAGTTGGAATATTTTTGAATTTAAAATTAGTTAGTGGGATTAAGGAGTAAGTTAGTAGGTAATGGGAGCTATTAGGGATTTAACAATGTGATTAATTGGTTTTAGGATAATTTAAAGTTTTCCATGGGATATAGGAATGGGTATGGGGATTAGTTTAAAAGGTTAGATAAGGCTAGGGATATGGTAATTATTCTAAATTAGCAAAAAATAATAAAGTTAGTAGGGTGAGCATATTTAAATGCATATAGGTCCCAAATAAACTCTATATCTTTCTTTAGTATGTGCGTAAAGGACTATGTTTTATTAGCAAGTTGAGCTATGAAATGATGAATTTCTTGTATCTTACCTTGGAAGGATCGGAGTTATTTTATATTTGTATGGGTTGGCATATAAATAATAACTTTGAATTTCTTAAGATCAACTTCTATGCCATGTTGAGATATAATGAAACCTATAAGTTTTCCTAACGTAACTCTGAATACACATATATTTGGGTTTAGTCATATGTTGTATTTTTTGAGTCATGTAAAAATATTTTGTAGATCAATAACGTGATGTTGATGTTGTTGAGATTTAGCTAGTATATCATCAACATAATCCTTGACAGCATGGTGAATGAAGTCATGAAAGATGTGCATCATAGTATGCTAATATACTGCCCCAACATTGTTTAATCTAAAAGGCATAACAATGTAACAAAATGTGCCCTATGGTGTTGTGAAAGATATATTTTTTATCTTCTTTAGAAATTTTGATTTGATTATAACTAGATAAACTATCCATAAATGATAGTATTTCATATTTGGTTGTGGAGTCTATGATCATGTCAATATTGGGTAAAGGGAAATCATCTTTTGGGCATGATTTATTTAAATCTCTAGAATCAAAATAACATTAAATTGGCCTATTAGGTTTGACAATGGGAACTATATTGGAAATCCATTTATGATGTGCTACTGGATGAATGAAACTAGCATCTAAGAGGTGTTAGAATTCATCTTTTCCTAAAAGAGCCACCTTAGGATGCATTTTACAATTTTTTTGTTTAACTAGTTTAGTGTCAGGGTATAAAGGAATCTAATGGACTACTATAGATGTATCAATTCTTGGCATATCATAATATGACCAAGTGAATAGTTTATGGAATTTTGTTAAGGCTTGATGAATAGCAGCATCTTCTTCTTTTTCTAGGGCAGTAGATAATAAGACAATGTAGGGATCCTTATTAGTCTCAAAATTAAAATTCATTGTTTATTCTTTAAGTAATGTGGAATGATTAAGTGTGTATGAGGTTGTAGGGATAGTATCATCTGAGTCAGCTGGTATATCAAGGGAGAATTTTATACTTTCACCAAAGTATGTGTGGGTATTTGTGTGGTTTGGAAATTGGTTTTTATGGTAACAAGATGGGAGATCCCATATGCACGAATAAATTGAAGGAGAGATTCATCATTAGAGAATTCATTTAATGAAAATATGTTGGGTGAAGTCGTTTTGTCAATAAGATCAGGGTAGATTAATTATAGTGTAGAAGTATGGTTGACTATATTATCAGTGTGTGAAACTAGTGGACATAATTTTATGTGTTGTGAAAAGGTGGGAGGGGATTTGTTATGGTTAAGGTAGAACTAGTATCCTAGCCCTTATAATTTATGTTGTGTGGATGCCTTGATTAGATTGACTATTCTTTGTTCATGTTTTCCAAGTCCTTTACCTTGATAGCCCATCTTATTCATATATTTGAGTGAAAATGGTGTCGTAAATTGGTTCTCTAGTATGGGTGTTATAATAGAATTAGGATTTGTTTGATTTTGCATATGATCTAAGGGTGCACTAAGAGTAATTAATTATGTGGGTATACTACCTAGATTAAAGTATGTAATATAATTATATGGAGATTCAATCGATTGAAAATATTTAAAAGGTTTTTGGTCTATTGGGCACATGTATATGTAACCTTTTTGACTAAATTTTGGATAGGCATGGAGTGTGGAAGGAACTGCATGCATATTGTGAATCCAAGGCTGACCTAGTAATAAGCTATAATTAAGGTCATTAGGCATGACTTGGTAGGTTGTTGGTAATGTCTTGGTTTTTAGGGTAAGATTAAGTGTTATTTGACCCAATAATTTTTGTGGGATGTTGTCTAAACCTCTAATGTTCATAGAAAAATGATATAGATCATGAGGTTGTATGTTACGATGCTTAATAAATGAGATGTTGTAAATGTTAAGGCTTGATCCATTATCCACCAGTACTCTTTTGACCCCAACGTCATTAATTCATAGTTGAATATACAAAGGTAGATGTTGTTCAATGATGTGTTATAGGGGTAAATCCTTTTTTTCAAAAGAGATATGATCTTCAGTCCATTGCATTATGTTGAGGATGGATGCAATATAGGTTGGTTCAATGGAGATAGGGATATTATTATTATGAAGGGCTACATACAATACATCCTTGTAAACATATGATCATTGGAAGATTTTGAGAATAGAAACTATGTCAAAAGGGGAGCTAATCTAAGCAGTAAAGTTATGGCCTAAGTAATATCAACCTACCTATCTCTATAAACTTTGATGATAAAATGGACCACATGATCTACTATAGGCATAAATCTGGTAGTAGGTACGGGATAAGAGCTATATGTACCAATTTCGAAGGAGGGAGGGATGAATATAACCACTAGTGTTTATTGTCATCTAGTAATGATAGGAAGATACTCAAAAATAACCAATGAGTTATATGCATTGAGGAAAAAAAACATGATTGTGAAGTGAAATGCATATAATTTGGGTGATTATGTGTGAAAAAATATACTTATAAAGAGTATGACATGCAAGATAGAAATTAAGAGGAAGACAATGTTATATTGTACATGAATATATAGAAATTTATTATATGTAACATAACATTTTTCATGTGTTTAGCATAATGAATTTGAAAATGGTTCCATATAAAAAATAGAGAATAAAAGATAAATAACATGAGTTTATGTCTAACTACATATAAAGTTTTGATTTTTAACATAATATTGCTTACATGTTGAACATAAGAAACTTGAAAATTATTCCATAGTAGAGATATAGAATATGGAAAAGGCATGTATAAATCTTGTATAATTTTAGCAATGAATGTTCTAATATCATCCTTTAGTATGAACATTAGGCACGAAGTGAACATAATAAAACTTTGTACTAGCATATGACATACTTCATCATTCATGTACATGATAGGGCCCATCATGGTTTCTTTTTTATTTGCAAGAAATGTAAGAAGAATATACAAATAGTTGAGCATCATTTTTACAATTTGACTATGGATGTAAGGTGATACCTCAAGAAACCAATAAGAGATAGTAAATGCAACTAGGGATTTTTTAAAAATATTATTTACAAAATACTATGAACTTTTGAATTTGAGATTGATTTTCTAAGTTAGATATGCAACTAAATTTTTAGAAAATTATGCAAAAAGTACTAGAAAATTCCTGAGAATGTATTTGATGCAACTATGGTTTGAATGAACTTTTCCAAAATTAGTGAAATAATTTGAAAATTTTGTAGAAAATTTGTAGTTTTAATTTTGAAAATTTGAGGAAAAACCTAAAAATATTTCTAAAATTAGCAGTATATTTTTCCTAGTGGGACGAAAGTGTTTTTGTGCAAATAGGACCTAGTATATGCAAACTAAGGTTTGAGTGAATTTATTGAAAATATTTCAATTAATTTATAGTTTTATAATTTTTTAATTTAGGAAAAATTAGGAAAATATTTTAAAAAATAGAAATAATTAGCCCTAGGGTTTCTAGGGTTTTTATCCAAAAATTCAAAGCAAGTTGGTTCAACAAATGTTTTATTCTTTTGGGGAATTAGGGGTTTGATTCCTAAGGAAATAAAAAGGTCAAAGTAAAGGTAAATAAATAATTAATTTATCTTAATTAGCCTACTGATTTGTGTAAATAGATATGTATTGTATCTTTTCTAAAAATAGAAGGAAGTGTAGAGAAATCAAACTTAGCTTATTTTGGGTCAAAATGGATGATTCAAGATCTAGAAATTGCTATGTATGGATGAAAGACTATTGAAAATAGAACCTATAACTCTATTTATAGATTAGATAGGAGTGCCAAACTTAGGAAACTCTAGTACTTGGTGTTCTAGTCCACTTTTTAGAGCTATTATCCACTTCCGGTGCTAGTGTCCAATTCTAAAATTATTGTCTTGGTGACCTAACCTTTTTGGGTTTTATTTGGTAGGTCTGTAACACCTTGACAGTGAAATATTGAATCTTGATTCCTTGTCAAACTTGATGTGTGTCTGATTTTATCTTCAAAACCCTTAAGATCTCATGATACTTGAACTTGAATAGTAAACTTGGGAAAGAGAGAATGGGTTAGTGTGTAAAGGATATGTTAGACGCACTTCACACCCTATGTGTGGGAACACTACCTACATACCAATACTTAGAAGAGGGATCAAGCTAATGTATTCATCCTATTTGAAGTGATTGGTGTAGTTGTGTGATGTATACAACTAGATGTGAAACTGGAATGTACTTTGGATGACTAAGGACTAGTATGATTTCTTAAATAGACTTGAATTGGTATTAGAAGGTTATATGCAGATAATAGGGAAGAGTTCTTGAATGTATTTTCTTATATTATTTATCTTTTGCTATGAATGAGTGTCAACCCTTCTAAATGGACATTGAATGGCCTTTTATAGGGAAACTGATGATCTTGGGTTAGATGAATTTGTAGTAGGCTGACAGGGGGAAAGATAAGGAATTGGGAAAACTTGACCATTAGAGGTGAAAATGAACTTGGAAAATATCATTGGAAATAGGACACCCTTGAATTTTGGCACTTCTATCCAAATTGGGTGCTATTTTACTAGGAGGATGAGCCTTTGGGGGATGGATCTAGCTTTGGGAGGGTTGCATGGGTCATAAAAAGCTAAGTCCATGAAGCTATGGGTGACTAGGAATCAATGAAAGTTTAGTCAAGAAGGGTTGAGTGAGCAAGAAAGAGGACCTATAGGTTGGGTGATATTAGCCATGCCTGAGTCATCCAATTTTTAATTTATATTATTATAGTAACAAGTATAAAGAACAAAAAAGAGGTGAAAGCTAATAAAATAGATGGATAACCTAGTTTGAACATATTTAGGTAGAGATACTTGTATCATCATTAAATTTTTCATAAATGTTACATTATGCAAAATTTGGGTGTGTACATTATCCCCCTTAAGGATATGACTTGTCATAAATTAGTGAGGGTCTTTTCCCAATTATTAGTACATTAAAATAAAAATGAAATTTAAAAAACTTACATTACTTATTTGTGGGTCATAGTGAAACCTACTGAGACTCCATTTTGATTTGTGAGTAAAGAATGAGAATCATGTACAATTTAATAAAAAATTAGAAAACATGCTAATTAATCAGAACATAGACAAGTCTACTTACCATGTACATAGGGGTGAGGATACTATTTGAACTCTCATGTTGGGGGACTGAGCTTGGTATTCAGTGTTGACCTACAAAACTAATAATGAAAAATAACCTACCCTGTAGCTACACTAAGACATAAAACATTAAAAATTTTAATGTTAGATATATTTTTTGAAATTTAGGCATGAAATACAATTCAATAAGTGAGAAAATTCAAGTTTAAATGGAAAATTACCAAAAAATAAAAGTTTTCAAATCATATAAGTTAGTAAAATGGACTATTTATTTTAAAACTTTTAAAAAATGGAAATCATTTTCACAAATGAGATTGAATAATTTTGATCTCTGAATTTATTGTGATGGATATGAGTGAAAGTATAGTCAAAACAATGTTTGCAAGGAGGGGATGGTGACATTCTAGTGATAGCAGGAGGATGTCTAGGATTGGTAAGTTCAACTCACTTTTTTATTTTCCTAATTTAGAAATTTTGCTTAAAAACTAGATTAGATCCATTAAAACTTGAATTAGAATACATGGTTGGGCTTGGGAGGATGGATAACTTAGTAAAATGTTAATATTTTTAATTTTTGGTCAAAATTTAAGTTTTTTCTTGATATATTGGGGATACTCACTTTTGTAACCATCACCTACATTAGGTGATAGTTTTACCTTGAAGAAAGAGGGAAGAGTTTAGAATATTTAATAAGACTAGAAATGTGATCAGTCCCATTATAACTTGTGCTTTTAAAGAAGATTATATATGTTGGATATGGGAAAGGGAGTAATATTGGTTCCCTAAGATTCTAAATCTATTGATGGTCAATGAGTTGTGCACATTAACAGAGCATCTATCCTCAGGATATCATAAGTGGGAATCGTTACCCATTAAGTAGGTTACTTTACAACCTATTCACCTATTATGATGCACAATTTCTAACAAGCTATGGGAGAGTGGATCATCACTCTCATAGATGTGTACAAGATATTGAGCTTACTAGCTATAGGTAGGGTTGTGACCTTAAGAGAGGCCATGGACAAAGGCAAGGTTGTTAGTTGGGAAAATTACATTGGATATTTTGATGCACCAAATTTGGATGTAGAGTATGGAGTTATAATGGTGTGTGTAGATCAATTAGTAATCCTGACCCTCTACAAGTCTATCACAAAGATCCTTGCCTCATGCTTAGTGGGAGACAAAGTGATTACTACCTACTATATAGTTGGGAACCAATTTTTATGAGTATATAAGAGAGGGATCAACTATTTTTATGGGCTCAAAAGAAGTTATCTAGAATATACAGATATCTATACCAAATTGATAGGTTGGGATCTCTTTCTATTATCCACCCCACACTCATCATGAGATGGGTGTATGAGTGTATGACCCCTTACTAGTGAGGGGTAGTGATCAAAGTTTTGGGGGCCATCAAATATTCTATTTGGATGGTTATGATACTATTTAGAGTTTTACCATGAGTGGTGGGTACACTTATAACATTAAATCTTATGGCATTGTTGTACTAGGGCATGAAAATATAATGGATAGATTAATTATCCACTCTTGTGTCCTATGAGAATGCACAATATGTTAGATATAGATGATTTTAGGTGTAGTTTCACCCTATGGATAAGGTGCCTCAATATTTTAGGATACAATATGTATTCAATCTGTATATTCTATAAGTAGTGTTCAATGGGAATTGGTGGATGAGAGATGTATAGCTAAAAAGATTGGGATGGAATCTGTAGACACCAAAATCATGTCTACTCCCTGGTCATCTCTCCCCCTTGGTCTCCTTGGTCCACTTCTAACCATTCCTAACCCTATAAACTTATTAATTTAAAATAATAACTTATTTTAAATTAATAACACCCCTTTGACACTTCACCCTTGCCACCTCACCACCCTTGGATACCTCTCTTTGGATCCCTTCATCACCACATGCAAAATCTTAAATTCCTAGACCCCATTTCATCCCTTCCACTATCCTCTCATGCTCATTTAACCCACCTTCGACCATTTTCCCATGACCAACTGACCTCGACAGAAGGAAGAATGGACAAAAGGCTATTTTTAGCCCTTTTTCCTATTCTTTGGCTGACGTCGACGGTATTGTTAGCATCGATTGCCTTCAAAACTATGTTCTACATCTAGAATGCAGATCTACCAATCTTTCAATCCTTCAATTTTCCAATCAGCCAACCTTCCAATTTTTTGAACTCTCTCGCTTCCTCTCTCCCAAACGCACAGCAAGCATCACCGGGTATAGGTACTCTACATCAATCACTCCACTTTGCTGGAAGTCTTTTACACTAGCAACATCAACAACAGGTCTTCTACACTAGTAGTATTAGCAACCAGTCTGCTACACTCTTCCTTTAGCAAGCCACAACTAAGTATTTCTTTTGTGTTTTCATTATGTTTTCTAGTTACTACTTCTAAGTAATATCACCACCCAGACCTAGCTATCAACCAAACCAGACCTGAATCCTTATCCCCCCTTTTCACCCCAATCCTTTGTTTGGTCCCTCTTTCAAACCATACTTTTTGCCCTATAAACCCTGTACAAACCTCTAAAAAGACTCTCAGACCATCCAAACAGACTCTTAAACTACCATAGCCCATTCTACAGACCATTCTATTGACCAAGAACCCATCCAGACCCTGTCCAAGACCATTGCCCCGATCGACACCGGCCACTAGGCCCACTACCCCTACTGACATCGACAGACTAACTGACGTCGGTGACCTTAGACCAACTGATGATGGCAGACTAATTGGTGTTGGTGACTGTGGCAAACTAATAGCAGACAACAAATACGCATTGTTTGTATTTCTCTAGCTTAGTCTATCATTATTATCTTCATTCGACATTCTTTTTTATTAACAAGTGGACTGACATCCCTTAAGGAAGTCTTTACACTTTTAGGACCAAGCATATCGCTTGGTAGTCCACCTTACATCCATCTAACAATATTCTTGTTTAAGTCTTTCTTCTATAGGTGTCATCCTCCACAGCCAAAGAGGAGTCCCCTCAACATTTGGATAACGGTGTGTAGACCTCATTCGGGTATCATCTAACCCTAGACCATTTCTCTTAGTTTCTTATTCCTTTTGAATGTGAAAGTGAAAACTTGATAGAAACATTCTGGCATGCCTGGTGGAACCCTAGGAGTTTTCCTTGGGTTCATTTCTTTTTCATCTAAAAACAAACATTCATATAGGTGCATTAGGTCTCTTCTTGCACTCTTTTCTTCTATCTTTTTCAAAGGACACCATTAGCAAAGTTAAAAAGAACCCTTCTTTCTCTCTTGCATCTTAGACTAGTCAAATTCATACTCTTCAACCTCTTCTACTTGTCTGCATACGAACACACATTTCAATTTGGGCTTAAAATACTTTGCATTTCATTTCTTCAGGAATGCATATTTATTCCACACATCTAGTAATTAAAACCGCATCATGAATAAAGCGTAGTCCACTTATGTTACATGACCAAACCACTTGCACAAAATTAAACATCTAAACATACCTGAGACAAGGCCTGACTAGGATTTCATCACCTAGTGGATACCTTACCTGTCCCAGCAATCCCACTTGGACTTCACTACCAAGGGGAAAGGCCACTCTGTTCTCTGGCAGAGGATAATCTCTAGGGGAAGTATATACTAGCTAATTGAGACCAGCTTATCATTGGGCTCGTGAAGTGAGGGGAGCTTGCTCCTTAGCACCAAGCCATGTACAGAACCTAATACAGACTCTTGAGCACCGAAACTAACCTGAAACCATCTTTAGACTACCTCTTCTAGGACCCGTTATATAAGCCAACTTCCCAAACACACTCTAAGGCATAAGACAACATGATTCTAAAAGTTTATTCTTAGGATTTAACGTTTAGGGTCTGTTTGTCTTCATCTTCTTTTTTGTCTTTATCTAGTTTTTTTGAGCTAGTGAGGACATTTTCTTTTTATTTACAAAAACTTTAAAATTTTTTGAGTTTCTAGAAAACACAGTAACTGACATCAGCCATTTTTTCTGACCGACATTGGCCATTTTTTCTCACCAACATCAATTTTTCAACTAACGTCAGTCACTGTCACAATATTTTTTTCAAAACAGTACCCTTAAAACCTAACCCTTTTTCTGCCAAAACCACATTCTAGCTTTCTGAGACTGAAAAACACAATTTCTAAAACCTGACCCTTTTTGCCTTGAATATTTTTGACATGTAGTCAAACCAAGACTCTTATTGACCATGCAAGGCAATAACCACTTCCACCTTCACCCTCCATGACTAGTCCTCTAATGGAGTATCATTCTGAGACCGAACATACTCCTGCCTGACCGACCCCGACTCAACCATCTATTGTTCCCAAAGGGGACCAAGACTTCAAAAGGTTCCTTGACCTCAATGTCAAGGCCCTTCAACATTATCTCATGAGAAGCCAAATGCGAGACTCTTCAGGAAACCCAGTCTATGGGATGCCAACCTCCTTAACTGAAGTGGCAACGATATCGACAGCATCCGCTACCCAACCCATGACCACTCTGGCCTTTACTTTGACCATCAACCCGACCATGACTAATCTTTAAAGTGTGGCTTCTCCTTCTATCTCTGGGTCCACTTCCATCGGGGTTTTGGCCCCCCATCAACCACAGACTATTCAACAAAACTCTACCCCTTTTCAAAATATAGTTGTCTCCATCCCACCTACTCTTGCCCCCATCAACACAAGAGTAACTACCTACCTTTCAACTAGTGCTGCCACCCCTCAACCACCTTTGGTGGCCCCTATTCAATTTATGCCCTTCAACTCCATGGCACAGGTCCCCTTGGCTTCAACATCCACCCTGATGACTAGTTACCCATACATTGCGCCTATACAAGAGCAACCAACTACGTCATATGCCTCTTCTAGACCTTCCAATCACCTTATAACCTAGGGAGTGCCCCATTTGCCAATCTGTCAGTCGATCTCATCAAGATGCTAATGGACAAAATGTCTAATCTTGAGGCTTCCATTTTTGGTTCAAGCAATGTCCTTTCATATGACCAAATTTGCAATGAACCCATCCATTTCTTCGTCTCGATCTGACCGTATCCCAGTCAGTGGGAACTTCCTAAGTTTACTCGCTTCTAGAGTAAGGAAGACCCACAACAACATCTACGAGTATTTAGACATGCTTGTTATCTTATAGCCCATGATGATGCATTATTGCTACGCACATTCCCCATGTTGCTTTCTAGCCCTGCCCTTGAATGGTATAGCTCTATTACCAGTCACCCTCTCTTTTCATTCACTCAACTCGCCCAATTATTTCTCGACCACTTTTCGATCAATATCACCAAAAAGGTCTCGATCACGGACCTCTACTCTATCAAACAATTCAACGATGAATCGATCACCGATTTTGTCGCCCGATGGAGAGGCTTAACAACCAACTCTCCTTCCCTTTACCTCAACTCAAGCTCATTGAGATCTTCTCTCGAGCATGTGCCACACACATCTCATCCACCTTGCGGGTTCAAACATTCCACACTTTTGACAAAGCTTTCACCATGGCCTGAAAGCTTGAACTCTGTGCGATTGAAGAGAATAAGGTCAAATTGCATAATACCAATGCAAAAATTGATGACCCTTCTTCTTCCAGACCTTCTTCTTCCCACTCCAAGTCTAAAGGAGTGACAAACACTGTGGTCATTAGATCACCATCCTTGACAATGACCAACCAACCTCAACCCTCCACATCTCAAAGCATCACCAAACAATTCCAATAATGGTATATACAGCGTCAGTATACTCTTATAGGAGAATCATACGCTTCCGTGTTAGAAAAACTCATCCAACAGGGGGTCCTCAATCTCCCTCCAATCTGACCACCTCAATTCGACCCTTCAAAATCCATCCCTACATGGTATAGGGAAAATGACTTCTTTCACTATCACTGTGTCCAAGGCCATGACATAAACAATTGCTGAACTTTTAAGAACATTGTCCAAGACATGATAGACAAGGGGGATCTTGTTTTGGATAACCTAAATGCGCCACCCAACCAAAACATTGATATCTTCAAACAACCTTTTCCTAACCATCCTCCTAGCCAAAACAATGTCCAGACCATGGCTGATGACTCCCAAGAGCATAATATATGCACGGTTAACACGGTCTCACCTCTTGTCCCTGACCAACCTCCTCCATAGGTAGAAGATATTTCTTCTCCTATTCATCCATCATAGGTAGAAGAGCCTTCTTCTCCTATTAGTTCTCCATTAACCTCTCTTATATTGAAGGATACTTTAACTATACCACTGCCATTAACCCCACCTTCATCCTTCCTCCTACCAATGGAGGACCATACCCTTCCTTCTTCTCAACCACAAGTAGAAGGAACCATCATCCCTACCCTCTATCCTCTTGAGGAGTCACATTCTCCAATTTCTTCTCCACCAAGAGAAGACCCTGTCTCTTCACCCACTTCAACCAAGGAAGACCCAGTGATGGTTTTCTCTTACCTTTTGCATGAGATCACTACATCTCACTCACCTCCATCCACATCTAAACCCAAACCCATGCAGGCATCCACCATGCCAAAAGAGATTAAATCTCTTGGTGTTCACCCCATATCTAATCTTGCCTCACACAATAGTGGCCCTCAAACCAAACCAAAGAAGGCCACTAAACCACACCGGAGAATTCTTCCCACACCTTCATCATTGCCCCCTATTTTGGGCCCACATCTATCCACCTTAATAGGAGTGTTTCCTACTCCAACACCTCACAAAGGCAAGTTGCCTCCATTATCCCCTTTACCCATTAAACATATATTTCCTCCAAAATGACCAATGCCTCCTACGCCTCCAAAACAAAAGTCATCAACCCCTACTGCAACAAAACACATAGACCCATTGGTAGATTCTTATGCCTTGCTGTTACAACAATTGTTGTAGTCTTCTCGCATCAGTCTTCCACCTCTTAAAATATACCAATCTCTCAGACCAAAACTACCCTAGTTTGATGACACTAAAGTTTTTGCATATCATCACACACCTGGGCATGATACCAAGCATTGTTGTGCCCTCAAGGTTGTCATTCACCAATGCTTGGAGAAAGACACCCTTCTTCTTGACCATATTATTAACAAATCTCCAACACCATCTCATGCATCCCATACCTCCTCACCTTCACACTCATCAACTCTCAGATCAATACCATCTGGGTTCGATAACACTAAATTTTGTCACTATCATCACACACCGGGACATGACACTGAGCGTTGTTGCACTCTTAAAGCTATCATTTGTCAACACAAAAAAAAGGATACCCTTCTCATCAAGGATCCTCTTGACTACCCCTTTGCCAAATCTTTGACACCATCACATGCCTCATAAACATCATCACCTAAATCAGGATCTCAACACTAGACTATGGTCCCTCCACTACCTTTTACCCCATTATTCAAAATCAACACAGTCAACTTGACCACCAACCCACCAACCCAAAAGGATAAAGGGAAAAGACATGTTTCTATCCCTTGGACATCCCCATCTACCAAGCCTTCACCACAACCAAAACCCAAGATTACTGTCTTGGGCACATCTCGAGTAGCATCCTCAAAGACAATCCCTGACTCCGTGGTGAAACAACCTCACCACATGACCCCTGTGAAGATGTCTTTGTATGATCTCATACAAAACACTCCACAGCATCATCAAACCTTGATCAAAGCCTTATAATCAATGGAGGTCCAGCCTGATGACCCCCAACCATTAGCCACTTTAATCAAATCATTAGCAACCATTTCCTCTGTCACCATTCATGATTTTGAGATTCCTGCCTCCAACTTGGCAGATCAGGATCTTGCCCTATCAAACTAAATCTGTCAAACATTCTCCCTAGCAACTAGGGGAATTTGACCTTACCCTAACTATCGTAACCTTGACCAAACATTAAACATCAAACAACTAAGTATCAACCAACATCAACTGACCAATATGGAAAGAAGCAAATGAGGCAAGTTTGCTCCTAATTGGCTCGGACCTTACATCATGACGCACAAGCATGGATCAGGGACTTATCATCTATCTTCTTTCAAAGGTTGACCAGAAACTAAGCGCCTTAATGCCTTGCATCTATGACCATTCTACTATTAGTCGAGTACTCGTTCACTTGACATTTAACTTGAGCTCGTCCCTTGAGCAATCTCAGTCCTCTTAATCCTCATTCCTTTCAACCCTATTCCCCTAAGCAAACCTCTGTAACCCTTTTATAAAGTATATATGCTTTGTCCTAATAAAAGGGAGCCCTTAAACTTCTATAGTCTTGTCCATGACTCACAATTTTGTCAAAAATAAATTGATGTCAAAATATCAAAAGGTCACAAACTCTAAAGGCAGACTGCTCCCTCGAAGGACAACTGTACTATCATTACTATAGCTAATAGACTGCTCCCTCGAAGGATAGCTATTCACACCTCTCTTATACATATAAAGCAAAAATATAGACCACTCCCTTGAAGGATGGCTATGACTAAACTCTTGCTACACACAACACTCTCTTAGAAGATTCCCACATCAATCAGCTTCACAAATGACCACAACAAAATGACATCTCTATGTAGACTTCCCGCATTGATCAGTCTGCCACAAAAAAAAAGTCATGGACTTGGCTTATAGTCATCTCAGGGTCTCTTATAAAGAGGGGCAAAGTTATCCCTACTAAAAGGGTTACCCTATCCTCATATATCATATCACCTGCTTAAGGGATTTTGAGCTCATTTTAATGTCAAAGTGATTCGATTACTTCTCTAACACAACCAATGGTCAATGACGTGATGCATGAACGGGACTTTTGTTTCTAAAACCCCCTACCTATGCTATCAATGAAAGAGCAACGTGCCTTTCACTTCTTATCCATACCTTTGTCACATTCAACCAAATCATTTGCCAACCAAACCAAACCAACCCAAAACATTTTCAGACCAATAACATCATCATAGTCCATTTCACATAGTTTATATGGACACGAATACACATGGAAACTATCAACCACACAATTTATGTTAAGCATAAACCATTACTTGCTGAAGCATAAATCATCTCAATTTATTTTTGGCATACATCCATCACTAATATGGAAAATTGCTAGGGATGAAAGACCACATCACGAATGTTACAGAATACACCATCACACAATATGGAAAAGGCTGTAACATCATCTTACCCTCATCATTTCAAGCACATACCCTCAGACATATGGGAAGTGTTAAACCCTTAACCTGACCAAACCAATCTATCAACCACTTTGAATCCTAGTCTGAACTACATTGGTCTGAGGCCCTTCCAACAGGGGCTATGTAGGTAGCACTCAGTCAACATGACATCTTCTGGGGTTAGCTTGACCACATCCATTTATTCATCTACCTGATGGACAAACTATCTTACCTTTAACTATGACTTAACCTCATCCAACCCATCCATAACCAACCCCCTTCCTCCGTTTTTGGGAGAACTACATTGGCCTGAGGCCCTAACAACTGGGGCTATGTAGGTAGCACTCAGTTGACATGGGGTCTTCTAAGGTTAGCTCGACCATTCCTTTGTCCATCCTCGACCAATGACCTTGGAGATCGTGACTATCTCCTCTGACCACGACCACTTCTAAGACAACGTTGCCTTGGTTATTTTTGCATGTATGCTACTTTACGAATGGTTAGAAAAATTGTCCACAATCCACATTTTGACCCTCACAAGTATAGGATCATGAGCAAGTTGATCCACATTACTTGTGACATTTTCATGTTTCCAGGAGAACTTCCTGAGCCTGGGATACTTGGAACATGATGACCATTGGAGCTACATCTTGGATCGAATAACCCAATTAGCTATGACTAAATGTTGGGGCCTGATTATTTCAATTTTGGTACTCCTCAACCTTTGACCTACAATAATTTGACCTGACGATCTCGTGAAGTGGTATGCATGTAATCTCAATCTTTTATAGCATTCACACTCCATCTTCACCATATCCATCAATCTCTCTATCAAATCGACACCCAATCTCAGGTTCCCTTCCCTCGACTCCTACTTTGAGGGGGGAACACCTCATCCCATAATCGGGGCAACCTATTCCTATTTTTGTCTTGAAGTTCATTTAAACAACTAATAGGACAAAAACACCTCATCCCATGCCTGGGGAAATCAACTCCTATTTTTGTCTTATAGTTCGTCAAGAATAACCAACAAGACAAAAAGGGGCAAATGTAGACACTGAAATCGTGTCTACTTCCTAGTCGTCTCTCCCCCTTGGTCCCCTTGGTCCACTTCTAACCATTCCCAACCCTAAAAACTTATTAATTTAAAATAATAACTTATTTTAAATTAATAACACCCCTTTGACACTTCACCCTTGCCACCTCACCACCCTTGGATACCTCTCTTTGGATCCCTTCATCACCCCATGCCAAATCTTAAATGCCTAGACCCCATTTCATCCCTTCCACTATCCTCTCATGCTCATTTAACCTGCCTTCGACTGTTTTCCCATGACCAGCTGACCTCGGCAGAAGGAAAAATGGACAAAAGGTTATTTTTAGCCCTTTTTCCTATTCTTTGGCTACCGATGTCGGTTAATAGTCAACCGACATCGGTGGTATTACCGACATCGATTGCCTTCAAAACTGCATTCTATGTCTGGAATGTGAATCTGCCAATCTTTCAATCCTTCAATTTTCTAATCAACCAACCTTTCAATCTTCTGACCACTCTCGCTCCCTCTCTCCCAAACTCATAGTAAGCATCACAGGGTATAGGTACTCTGCATCAGTCTCTCCACTTTACTGGAAGTCTTCTACACCAGCAGCATCAGCAACAGGTCTTCTACACTAGCAGTATCAACAACCAGTCTGCTACACTCTTCCTTTAACAAGCCACATCTAGTATTTCTTTTGCATTTTCATTATGTTTTCTAGTTACTCCTTCTAAGTAATATCACCACCCAGACCCAGCTATTAACCAGACCAGACCTGAATCCTTATCCCCCCTTTTCACCCCAATCCTTTGTCTGGTCCATCTTTTAGACCATACTTTCTGCCCTATAAACCCTATACAGACCTCCAAAAATACTCTCAAACCATCCAAACAGACTCTTGGACTACCATAGCCCATTCTATAGACCATTCTATCGACCAAGAACCTATCCAGATCCTGTCTAAGCCCATTGCCCCGACTGACGCCGGCCACCAGGCCCACTACCCCTACCGACGTTGGCAAACTAACCGATGTTGGTGACCTTAGACCAACTGATGACGAGAGACTAACCAGCATCGGTGACTGTGGCAGACCAACAATAAATAGCAGGTACACATTGTTTGTATTTCTCTAGCTTAGTCTGTCATTATTATCTTCATTTGACATTCTTTTTTATTAATAAGTGGACTGACATCCCTTAAGGAAGTCTTTGCACTTCTAGGACCAAGCATATCACTTGGTAGTCTAACTTACATCCATCTAACAATCTTCTTGTTTAAGTCTTTCTTCTATAGGTGTCATCCTCCACAGCCAAAGAGGAGTCCCCTCAATGTCTGGATAACAGTGCGTAGACCTCATCCGGGTATCATCTAACCCTAGACCATTTCTTTTAGTTTCTTATTCCTTTTGAATGTGAAAGCAAAAACTTGATAGAAATAGAATCCCATCATACTAATGAATACCATCACATTTGTATCCAAGATTTAAATGAGAGGACTGGTATATGTATGATAACTACTTGTACAAGTTATAGTATCAGATATAGTACTAGTGGGAGGTTAGTAACAACAAAAATCACCACCACCATAGCAGGGGGTATGGGATGAAGGGGGAGATGGAGGAGATAAAGGCTAGGATTAAATATGGGTGACTATGTACCTACTAGGAAGGAGTTAACATAAGGAGAGGATGAGGATAAGATGAGTTATGATGAGGAATCAGTTGTATACTGGTAGGAGGGTGAACCAGGTAAAATAGTGTGTTGTTTACTTTGGTTATTTTACTACATCACTTTTCAATTTACTAGAGATATAATTTTTACTCTTATTTTGGTTTTATATTTAGTTACTCAGTGGAGGGTCATGATCAAAGACACTTTGATCAACCTTTTATAGGTGAGCATTGGTATGCCCTAATATTAGCTTTCAATAGATGTAGGTATCCCCATAAGTATAGGCAGGCATACATATGTTTTTTACAAAGATTATCACACAAATTTTGATTTCACTCATTAACAGAGACATATATCTATCTTAGAAGTGAAGGTTATAAGTTTAGAGTATTATTTGAAGACTCTTTAGGAGATCATTGTGGAAAGAGGAGATTAGGCTTTTTTTTAGCTAAAAAATAGTGGGAGGGAAAACCTCCTATATGGGCATGAGAAGGAGATGAAACATGAGAATGATCTATAGCCACACCAATCCTTAGAATAAAGATGTTTTCATAAGAGGAGGAGGAGTCCTAAATATTGATCTTTTGGTGGTGGTTAGTGGCCTCCAATGGGACCGTAGGGTCATTATCATACATGTTTTTTCTATTTATGATGTTTCAGACACATTTTACCTCTATAAAGGTGATTGTACATGAGACATGATTTATTATAAACTCATCATTGACATATATAGAGTGATATATATTATGGCTTATCTTAGTGACTTGGTATCATTTACAATTCTTTTAATTTACAAATTACATTCTAGTTTTGTGTACTTTAGATTACTATGCATGTGATGAATTTTGTATGTACCTAATATTTTTAAACTTTATCAATTATTGATGTTTTTTATCTTGTAAGATCCTATTGAATATAAATATCTATGAGTGTGTACCTTAAAGGGTTCATCAAAAAGGGGTTGGCAGACCTTTGGTGTTTCACAAGATTGTTGGCCCCTATACCATTACCTAAAACCACTACAAAATAATCTTATCTAATTCCATAAGCAATAAAAACCTACTTATATACTCCATTAAGTAACTCACCATCCAAAATATCCCCTACTTAAGCTAAAACCCCCTTTATCTACTTTTTCTATTATGTTAACCATATTGACCTTGTTGATAATTTAGCACATGTTACAAAACTCCATCGACCTAAGCCGATGTAGTTTAAGGCCTAACAACTCTATTTCCTGGTAAACAAAAGTTAGTCCACTTGACCTTATTAGATTAATTTATGGTAGTCTGTAGGGTCAATACTTAGTTATAAATACTCCCTCAACATCATTTCTAGAAAGAGGATCATTTAATTGTGCATCATTACTACTCAAAAATCTACTTATACTATTAATAAGAGGTTTCATTGCTTAGGTTTTTACCTTACAGAAGTAGCACTTGTCTTTTAGAGGTCTTAAATACATAGGAGAAGTATTATATCCTAGATATGATTTATCCTTATGATCTTTATAAGCCACAAAAAACTATTTCAAAGCACCATTGACCAAGGGAGAGATTGAGGCATGACATGTTCACTTCAACAAGGTAACTACTATCTCATCATATTTTGATAGGTAGATGTTGTCGAATTAATGATTGAATTGTGTCTCTCCTTACTTATATTACTTATATATTATCTTGAATAGAATTGTCTTTGTTTGTTTATTATCTTTATAATTTGTGTCAAAAGCTTTGGTGAGCACTATATTAGCTTGCATATTCATTTACTAGATTAGCTTGCATGTTTATTTAGTAGATTAGCTTGCTCACTTTGATTACAATCATAATTCTTAGATAGGTTTATCATAAAATGGCATTTGACTAGAGGCCTTGGAAACATCTCTTTTTTCATTGTGTGATAAGAGATCCATTAATGTACGTTTAGTAGATCCATTATTGTTCATGACCACAATATAACAAATTATTTCTAAGTAAATTATTAGTTGATTACCTTCTCTAATCTTGGATATTATTGAGTAGTATAAGTTTTAGATCTATCTTAGTTTGCTCACATACATTCTATTAAACTAATGTAAACCTAACACTATCATATTTTTAATGTTTATCTACAGTTAATTGGATTGACCTTATTGACCTAAATTAACATTCTATGCACATGTTTCCATATTTTTTGAGCCTGTCAACCTTGTTCAACTCTTTATGTGTAGGTTTTTCATCTCTGTCAAGCATGTTGAACTAGTTTGGTTCTATGTATAGGTTTTTCCAACTTGGTTAAGGTTATCGACCTAGTTTAGATTTTTTTATAGGTTTTCCAACTATGGCAAGCTTGTCAACCAATAACTAGATCGAACCAATCAACCCAAGTTTTTTCTACCTTTTTTATTTGACTAAACCAACCTCCTCAATTCTTTTCTTCTCTACATATTATTTTTATAGTTTCATAAATATTATTGACTTAGTTTTATCTTCTATTATCTACAAATTTTATTTATAATTGGTAAAATAACTCAACTCTATTTAATATTCTTATTTTCTACCTTTACAAGTTCAAACATCCACCTAGATGACCTAGTTCAAAATAATAATTCAGCATCTTCATAAAAAATCATTACATTGTCATGGCCAACTTAGTCTTATATAATAGGTTTACTCTAAATAGATTAGTGCTTTCACTTTATTGATTTTCAAGTAAATTTATTTTCCCACCTTTAGTCAAAATTTAAATTTTAGTATTGTTATTACTAGTGTTTTAGTTCTATAAAATTGTACCTAAAAAGTCAACTAGGTTGACAAACTCAACTAGTTTTGTGCCTATTTTATATTTATAAAAATAAGTCAACATGCTCAACTATGTTTATTATTCTTGGTCTCTACAATAGACTAAGTTGATCAACTTGACTTTATTTTGTTTTGTTTATCCAACTTGGTCAATTGGTTTGACCTTATTCTATTTATTTTATTTCTTAGTTAAAGAAAAGGGAATTAGCCTACATTGATGGTAATTAAAATCACTTTAATTTTTATTTGGATACTTATTTATTTAATTTTCAAAATCCATAACTTGGATTTTGAAACATTGATTTTTGCTTTTATTTTTCACTTTGTTTGGATTTCCTTAGAAACTATGTACTGATAGTTTTAAAACTACTTACCTACTCTCATGAAGTGGTAATCGATACTCTATTTACATTATTTGTTTATCATTTATAAATATCATGGTATAAGGGGATTTCCCTAATAATAATATCCATAGTACATAGCTAAACATGATATTTAGTTTCCACTTACCTCATGTATTTTAGGAGCACCTTGGATTTCCCTCTTCATTGAACTTTAGGAATCCATCCATTCATTTGATTTTTTGGTGCGTTGGTTAGTAGTTATAATTAATAATATAATTATAGCTTACCCTTAAAATTATTTTTCATGGGATATGGGAATGGTACTTCTTCCATAGTTAGTGCTCTGAAATATTAGGTTGACACTATCCAATAGACAAACTGATATCTTTATAAGCCTACACTTTTAATCAAAACATTTAGTACAACTTCATGATATTATTTTTGAATAATTAATTATATTATAAATTACATTTTTTCTACTTATTATTTGTTATTCTATGTTGTATTATAGACTTATATTAGCCAACATTAATACAAGTTTTGTGTTGTGTGTTGTAACTAGATTGACTAGTTTGATATAGTCGCCTAGCCTTATTTTCTATGTTTAGAACTAAATCATCCATATTCAGACCATTTAAATTTTTTCTTAGATTATATAACTTCATTTACCAACTTGATCCAGTCTATTATATATTTTTATATTTTTTCAAATTATAAAACTTTATTGACCAACTCAACCTAGTCTATTATAGACTATTATATTATTCATGTTTGCTGGAACTTTTTTTTACCATATTGACCTAATCTATTATAGATTGTTTTATTTTTTTATTTTCTAACTTAGTCAAATAGAGTGACCTAGTATCTTATAGACTATTATGTTTCCCTTCATCTTTAACTCATTTTACTAGTTTGACTCAGTCTATCATAGACTATTATGCCTTCATATTTAATATAGTCAACTAGTTTGACCTGATCTATCATAGACTATTATGCCTTATTGTTTAACTTAGATGATAAAATCAACCCAATATATCATATACTATTCTACTTTATTATTTATACAACTTAGTCAATCAGCTCAAATTCATCTAATTTCATATTTTTTATCACCTTGTTAATCTAATCAGATCAACCAACTCAATCTTGTTCATTTTTAGCCTCTAAGTCTATCATTTCCCTAGTAAGTGATTAAATTAATTTTCATCATGAAACATTTATTTGATGATGCTATAGATAAAAATTAAACTAGCAAGATGAGTTTCCCTAATCCTAATAAAACTTCTCAAACACATTTTACAGTGATCAATTCAAATCTTCATAATATCCATGTTACCAATAAAACTACCAACTCTAGGACTCATCCCTATTCCAATACCCTTAATTATTTATTATTATAAATGGTATAATATTAAATTAACCTTAAGTATACAACTAAAATGATCATCTTCATCAATGAAAATCCTCAACATAGAGGTAAGTATCCCACAGTCATTTATAACCTCATGTTGGGACCTCATATTATAAATCCCCATTCAGCTTTACCTATCTTTTCTACAAGATTTAGGGAAAGTCATTTTATGACTTATGCCATATCATTTACCTCTCTCATGCATCCTTTAGTAGTAGTACATCATCTTCCATGCCTTATTCCACTTCCATGATAAGTATCTCTACAAACATGATAAGTATGACTTTTAGTGGGTCTACTATAAACACCCACACCACTACCTAATTTCATGCAACTAATAGTACATCTCATGCTACTAGTGTATCTCATGCTGCTAGTGCATCTCAAGATCTTAATGCCTCACATAATGCTAATGCATCCAATTTTGCTTATATTAGTCAAAATATCATTAACAATAATTAATTATAATTAAAAACTCTAAATCAAATGGATAATTTTCAAACTAATAGTTTCAACCAAATGATAAAATTTAAAAACTAATTAATTCACTTATAAAATCAACCTCAACCTACTAAATGGGGAGTGCAAAATCTTAATGCTATGCCAAAATCCCCACTTATTAAAAAAGTTATTAAACACTTAAAAATGAATTTATAGTTTCTCAAATTACAAAAATTTACATAGGTGGAATGGTCCCCACTATCACTTATAATGGATCCACTGATCTAGATTTGCATTTGAAGACTTTCGAAAATATATATAAATATTGGGTTAAACTTAACACCTTTTATGCCACCAATTTATTAGCTAAAACCTTTTTAGGTGATGCTTTAGATTGGTATAATCAACTTATAACTCATTTTATAACTAGCTTGAAAGACTTGGTCAATGCATTAGTTCAATAATTCCAAACTAGTGATCATCATGAAAATAACTTAGCTCACTTTATCAATTACAAACAATTAAAATCTAAAATAACAAAAAAATTCATCAAATGATGGAAATCCTTGTCCAAAAAATCCTATCGTAATATGTTGAATGAGAATCTATTCCACTTATTCACTAATTCTCTTCATTCCAAATTAAAATATTTCATGATGACTCTTTCTCCAAAATATTTGGAAGACCAAGTTAATTGTCAAAATTTATTTATATGATAATTTGAGCCTTTGTACCCTTTAATGGAGACTTAAATGATCATGAAATCTAGAAATAGACATGAAACTAATGATGGTGTTATAGATACTTATGATTTCATATATACCATTCAATCCATTTCTCCAACTAATCCAATATAGCCTAATTATTCTATGTGAAATCCCAACAATTCTCATCCTAGTTCCACATTTTTTTAAGTGTATAATGTATTTTTCTATAAACCAATTTCCTTAACAAGATTCAAAAGAATATTCCATGACCTTCCCCATGAGATCTCAATACTACATACCAAACATTGGTATGATCCCCATAAATTTTGTTGGTTTCATGCAATTTGGGGCCATTCTAACAAGACTTGTCACCAATTATGAAAATTTTCTATTGATTGTCTCCTTGGACATAACTTTGATCACAAATCATTCATACATACACATCAACAAGCTCATTAAATAGTAACTAAGGCTCATGAAACTAAAATTGAACATAAATCCCTAAACCAAACCAATGCTCACTTAGCCATTTTAAAAAATTATATTCATAATCATCAAGCTAACACTAACTAACCTCTTACTATCAATAACATTTAATGTGATAGGGATCCTAACATAAATGATGAGAATGTTGCCAACATGAATAACATGAGGACAAAATTTTCTTGTATCGGCCATTATCTAGTTTTCAACCATAATTCTTTTCCAAAGTTTTGCACTATTCATGACTCTTACCCATCTTATCTCACAAAGTTGGGTCATGAAAAACTAATGTCAACAAATTCAAAAAATCCACAAGTATCAAACCCAACAAAACAAATAGATAATATATCATATACTATTGATATAAGTTCTACTCCTCTTTCAACTAAGACATCTCAAGTGGAAATCCCAAAAAATCTATTAGTACTTTTTTTAATCTCAAACTTAAAAAATAACTAATGATGCAACCACGTCAATTACCTACAACCATTCAGCCTATGTAACACTAACATAAAATAAACACATCTTATCAACATCAATTTTAATGCACTTACACTACATCCTTAAAGGATTTGTTGTAACATTATGCACTTTTATCCAATGATTAACCTAGCACATTATGATGAATGGGGCCCTATAACTGAACTATCACATCTCCTATCTCAAATTCCTTTGTTATAAATGATGATAACTTATCTTCATCATCATAATAGACTAATGCAAATATTATTCAAAATAAACATCCCTCATCCCCCACATGTGGGGTAAGAAGCTACCTTGTTAGGATCTAAAGATAACATCCTTCAATAGTGTGAATAAATCTTTATCCATGTTGATGAAATGCTATACATCTATCTTTCCCTCAAACTCCCTTTATCTTACATGATTATCCATGATATGTTATTTCATGTGGATGACCCTCCATTATTTGTTAGCATCAAAATAGGCAATATCTAAGTCAAATGTGCCCTAATAGATGAAGGTTCAAACAATTTTGTGGCTTCTCTTGATTTTATTAAAACACTTGGATACTCTGAATTTAATCTTAAATCCACTCATATTACATGTCAAGGATATGATAGAAGATAAATTACTCCTTTAGGTTGCATTTGGATTCCTATCATGATTCCCTATGTCATGATATTTAACTTTACACTTTCTTATAGAATTTTAATTGATCAACCTTAGACACATTTTTGATATCAGCCACCATATTATCATGCCAATGTTTTAAATTTCCCTATAATGGTTCTTTATACAATATCTAAGGAGATACCAATACTTGGACTTTTAAATAATTCAAAGAATGACATGATTTTTAAATACCTACCCTTGAACCTTTACCTAGCATCCCATTTCATGAATCACAATGATTTAATTATCTCATCAACTCTACCAAAGGTTACAAAGGTCATCTTGAATTAATAGGAAACACACCACCTAATATTTTTGACTTGAATGATGATAAAGCAAAAGAGATCATTTTAAATATCAAAAATTATGAACTCTCTCCTAATGTAATTTCTAAATTATCTCCTTCTCTACAACCTTGATCTCATAAAAAACCATTAGATTAAATTATGGTTACTCTAATAAAAACTAAAAATTCCATTCACCATACCTCTTTAATAATAAAATCATCAATGCATGTACCATTGACCTTTACACTCTTGATTATGATGATGGATATTATTTAGATGGTTTATTTTTAGTTGGCTTTTCTCAACATAAAAATGTAAAGATACTTATTTATCATTATTATTTACATCATTCTTAGTTCTATTCATGTATTTCCTTCTCCTTTTATAAGACCTAATATTAGTTCTTCATTTGATGTTCATACATATGATATGGAGTGTGCACACACTACTACTCCTTTAATCACTATCGAGCCTCTTAAGAGTATGCTTATGGACCATGATATGATATGACCTTACTAGTTCTCTAAATTCCTAAATCCTTCTAGCTTAATTCCTCTTAAGATGTTGGCTACATTATGCCAACCCACTACAAGTTCATCTCTTGATGTAGTGCAAATTAGTGATGATCCTATTATGAGTTATCTTATTATTGGTGATGGAATACTACCTTTATATAAGCTTGATACTCTACCATCATAATGGTTAGGTGATCCTTAATTTTATATTCATAGATTTATCTGTCATTGGGACAAGGATCGTCATGCAAACTAGTAGCAGCAAACCTTAGGATCTTCTTCTAGTATGGATAGCTGACCTTCACCATCTGCTATTAGATAAACTTTTTAATTTCATGGTACACATAATCATTATTCTACTCATTAATAACATATTTGATAGCACATTGATACATTACATCTAGAGAAGGCATAGTCTATAAATAATAGCTTACCACCACCTAAGATACTTTAAAAATACATCCTTAAATAAGGGGAAGTTTACTATCTTTGGCAATAGTATACTACACACCATACTAATATATGTTGATTAATTTAGTAGTATTTTCATGACTTTACATGACCTACACCTTCATCAGCTCATCCTCATTCTCTAAGACATTTTTGAACAAAGGCTACACCTTCTCTACAACCTATATCTCAATTGAACAAAGGATACTAGTCACATTTCAACATAAATTCCTCATATTGAGTATCCCATAAATGAAGTGTCTCATGAGCATCATTCTTATTTTGGCATACCTAACTTCTATATAAAGATGCTATGGTAGGAAGTCTTTCTATGACTTTATATGAAGATTGATGAGACTCTAACTAACGTTAGAATTCAGCTATACAAGGATGTATCAGACATTATGGATGATGCTTGTCACAAGATTTATCAGTATTTATGAACACATCATTGTGTTTTATCACATTAATACATGGTTTATATTTGATTTATGATCATATATTGATCTTATATTTTTCTTATTATTTAAAAATGTCTCATGGATTAGTTTCATTTTCATGGCTTAGCTTTAATTTTTTATGGCTTAAATTAATGTCTCATGGATTAAATTATTCTTCATGATTTAATTTTACACTCATTTCCTCCCTCTTATTTTTATGTGGACTTATTTTTCTCACACTTGTTAGGTTATTTTATTTAAAATAGGATAGTTATTATTTTGGCATGGTTCTAAACCCCACATCCCTTTAATTACCTATCTTCACCATGTGATTAGATAACAAGAATACTTCTCATGTATCAATACATACATATATATATTTCATCTCCATTTATCCCCCTTATCTCCCCTTCATACTAAGCATGCATATGGTTATTCTTGGGATCACATACTAGTTTATAAGCAAGCCTTATTATGTAGTAACATGTCAATATATCTAGGTATTTTATTTCCTATAAACAAAACCTAAAGATTATATATGTTTGTCACTTATATCACTCATGTTTGGTTATTCTAAATCTGTATGGAGGAGGAACTAAAAAACCCATCAAAAAAAAATCTAAATCATTTAAAATAAAAATAAATGATAAAAAGGCAAAAAATAAACATTTAAAAGTCAAAATCATAATAAAAGATGTGATTCATATATTAGCACATCTCTTACTCCTGATCAAAGCTCAAACTCCATAGTTGGCCTCATGATAGAGATGAGGTCCATTGGGGTGTGTTAGGGTTGTAGGTTGAAATAGGAGATTTCAAAATTATCTCTAGTGCTACCTAATTTCTCACACAAGTACCTAATCTTCATAGTAGACTGATAAATCTATAAGGGGTCCTAATGAATAGGGAACACATTGTGGAAGGTTAGGTCCATGTTACTTTTATTTTATATATAACATTCATTAGATGTTCTTATTACTACACTTATTTTCCCATTTTTTTTATGTTTATTGTGAACAAATATATTTTGAATTTGGCATCTAATAAATTCTTATCATATACCTATCTATTATTGACCATAGTCATTGATGTTTGGTTATCATTGATGTCAAAGAGAGTATGTCATACTAATGCATTAATGACAAAATGAGCAGACTGATAGTTTGGAGAGATATGGCACATTTGTAAGTCTATAAGGACAAAGAAGAAGTTGTGAGGCATCCATAGATGTCTTGGTGAAGTTATGGTATATCACTTGATCATTTGGAAAGAGAAACAAGCATATTATATCTTAAGATAAACCAAAATATCATTGCACATCATGAAAATATGATTGAACAAAAAAATTTGTTAATTTATTTTAGGTACTCAAAAAGTCAACAAAGGTCAAAGGTTTTCATGGAGATGTTATCTATAGTGCCAAGAAGGTACCCTAAAAATTTGGAATCTTGAAGTGTTTTTTAGATCAAGTTATAAACCTTAAAATTTTCTCTTATAGACTATGATGGGCCAAAGATCATCAAGTTTAATTACATTTAAATATGAAGTCACTAGTCAGTAGATCTAATGATGAGTATTCATTGTCTAGATCTTGATCCAATGATGCACATGAAGTCAAAATGTCAAAGGTTACTAAGATTAAATGTTCTTGTGACTTGTGTCTCAATCTAATTGAGTTGATAAAAGATCAATAGTTCATGGGGGTTCATATAGATATAGATCGATGGTACAGGTTGAGTCAAAGAGTCAAATGTGTAAAAGGCATGCAGAGCTACCAAGTGGAAAAATTGTGGGAACTCTGGCCTAAGAACAATGATTAACATTGAAAGGTAAATATAAATCTAATCTAAGGAGATTGACATTGCATATTTGTCGATAGTTTCTAGGAGCATGAGATGAGATTAAGGTTATTGATGTTTAGTATTTGCTCAGTGACCATTAGAATTTAAATATTCAAATTTATGAAGGAAAACTAGTGCTTAGTTTTTGAGTTATATCTTTTGATCCAAGATGAATTTCTTGATGTAGTAAAAATCAAAGTTGTAAAGGACTTCAAGCCACATCTATAAAATCTAGCATGTTATTTTTGAACATAGGATTGCAATGGGTGGAGATTAGTATTATGTTATTGAATAAACTAAATCAATCAAAAACACACTAAACTAACACCCTAAGCCTATCTCAAAGGAGGAGCTTAGTTAACCAAAACAAATGAAAAGGACAACTAAAATATGAAATAAAAACCTTCCTTCACCTTCCTTGGATGCATAAAAATTCTTGTTTAAGTGTCTTTCTTGGTTTGTGCTCATGAAGTCTACATCAATGAAGTGTGACTACCTCCATCTCCCCATGGCACCATGTTTGGCTTTGACTTGGCTTGGCTTACCTCAATATTTGGGCATTATAACACTAATATGTAATGAATTTGAATGAATTTAGGAATTATAAATTTGGCATAAAAGAGCTTAAAATTCAATAGCTAAGGCCTCCTATTTATATATTTTTGAAATGGTTTAGAATCAACCTAAACCGTCCATCTCAAAATGGAGATGTGTGGCTAAGGATTAATTCAATTATGTAATTAAAATTCATAAATAGGCTTATCAATATTTGGGATAAAGGGGTAATTAATAGGCATGGAGAGTCTTAACGAGGCATGGGAGGCATGAATCTATATATTTATAGCATTTATGGCCTAGGGATGTCTTCTCAAGAAATGATGTCACCTGATGATGTAGATATTAAATATTGATTTTTAAAAATAAATTATTCAACAAGTTCCATATAGTTATTAATGAGGCTCATGCTTTGGTTTAATTATCGTTTAAGCATGATTAAGTACTTTGATCCAAACCTTGGCTCTTTGTGCACAAATTACTCAAATTGGTCAGAATGTCTTGTTATTAGCCAAAAATTTGAATGGATTGAAATTGGAAGTTGATGTTAGATGTGTTACATCCATTATCACATTTAAGATTATTTGAACACCAAAAAACAAAGTCACATGTCTCATGTAAGAGATTTGATAGAAAAGACTAATTTAGAGCACCTAGGTGTAAAATTGGCATTTTGACTTGAAATGATCTGATCAAAGCTAGCTAGCCCATAAAATGAATTTCCAAATTTAGGGATACCCTAGCAAAAATCAGAATTTGAATATGTCAATTTCAAAGCTTCTAATGTGTTTGAGTTTTTAGGCCAAATTGTGCATTTTGGTGAAAATTGGTTAAAATCTTGGTTAAAGGTTATTGGTGGCCAATTTAAAGTGTCTACAAAAAGCAAAGTTGTAGAGGACTTCAAGCCAAATCCATATAATCTAGTTATAATGTCTGAATTTTTATATAATCAAAGTTATGACCTTCAAATTTGACTATTTATTCATTCATTATGTTATTATGTATATAATATTATTTGAGTGATTTGTACTTTAGTAGAAGAGTGTTTTAGTGGGAGTAATCACCTGAAGATGTCTTAGGGATCATATGGAGTGGACTCATGTATTTAAAAGTGATCGTATGTTCTTAATTTTCTCTATGACGTGTTAAAAGGGTGAATAGGTCTCCATGAGACCTATAAGGGCTACTAAGTTCTAATTGAAAGGTGCAGTTACTTAAGTGTGACCCATAGATGTTATGGACAACCTATGATATTATATTTAAGATATGATTAGCATGATATATGTCTTAAGGGTTAAGGAAAGTCTTACGACTGACCAAGAAGTTGATATTAATGAAGACTCTATAAATAGTGGAGACTAAGGCAATGGTTTCTAGAAATGTATGTGAATGTGTTGAGAGAGCAAAAGATAGAGATGAAGGAAATATATTATAGGGAGTGTGCTCAATGGATGGACTAAAGTATGGAGTAAATTGAGGATCAGTGAATAATACTAGAGTGATCCAAAAGGGTGTTTGGATTCATTTCTTGCATGATCAATTTTGAGTGTGTGTGATGAGTTAAAGAGAGGTGTTAAACATTGTTTCTCCAATCGGATTGATCTACAATCAAAGTCTTGGATCTATTCATTGCATAGGTGTTATGTGGGTTTTCAACATATACAACAAGTGGGTGCTTGTTCATACTTAGGGGTGGGTTCTCCTTGTGAAGTGGGTGCTTCACTAAAAGGTCTCTTTTTTGTGATGATCATATAAGATAAGTAGTCTATGTGTTTTTAGGCTAGTGGGTTTTATTCCCTAAGAGGGTTTCCCATGTAGATCTTATGTTATGTGTCTTTATTATTTATTGTTATGAACATCTTGTATGATTTATGAATGCTTGTGGCCATTTATTAAGAATTTAAAAGAATTAAAATTGATGTTTGAAATATCTTGCATTACTAATTCATCCCCTTCTCTTAGTGATTCTACCTCCAATAATTGGTATTAGAGTAGGAGCTTCATTAAAAGTTTAGCCACTTGAAGGTGATACAAGGTATAATATGGTAAGTTAATAGATGTAGTGTTTCTCTACTACGTAAGCACCATTTTTTAATGGGACAAATTATGCTTTCTAGCATATAAGGATGAGGACATACATGATGTCTCTAGGGATTGATATTCGGCAAATAATCATGGACGGTTACACTACACCAACTATGCCTCTAACTAGTGATACTAACAAGAAGTTGAGTGAAAATAATTTTAAAGCTATGAATGATATCATATGTGATGTATCCAAGGCTGAGTTCACCAAAGTGATCCATTGCAAGTTTGCCAAGGAAATTTGGGTCAAATTAAAAACTATCTATGAAGGAGACTTTAAGATAAAACTAGCTAAGTTGTACACCTATCTAAGTCAAATTAAAGATCTTAAAATGAAGGAATAAGATATTATGGAATCGTATTTTCTAAGGGTTGATGAGTTAGTAAACATGATCAGAGGTCTTGGAGAGGTGATTGATGAAGCTACTATAGTATAGAAGGTATTGAGGACTCTTATACTCAAGTTTGATTTAAAAGTATTTATTGTAGAAGAAATTCATGATCTCACTCAAATGAAGATGGATGAACTACATGAAATCCTTACTATCTATGAGATGAGAGTTGATGAAGATAGACCTTTTAAGAAGGAATTAGCCTTAAAGGTGATCAAGGAGACAAAAGACAAGAACAAGTTAAGTCTTGAAGATTTTGATCTTAATGAAGATCAACTTGAAGCCATAATTGTAATAAAATTGAATGTAGTATTAGGTAAGTATGAGGGAAAATTTCCTTTAAAATATTTTTCATGTGGTAAAGTTGGTTATTTTGCATCTAGATGTCCAGGTATAGACACATTTGAACATAAAGAAACTTATAAGGATGAACATAAGAACTCTAAGGGTCTTAACAAGTATAGAAAGTTCTTTAGTAATACAAATGGAAAGAAAAAATCATATAAAGGTAGTAAGAGCCTTTACCATGAAGAAGATAGTAACTCATCTTCATAAAAAGAAGTAAACACATTTGATAATGATGATTCTTTTCATAATGAGGACATGGAGACATTATTCATGGCTCTTAATGATGATGAAGATGAATGTTATTTCAGTAGAGATTTCTTTGGTGGAGATATCTCAAAGGAATAAGATGAGAAATTCATTTTTTAAAGATAAATATTTAGATATTGTGGAAGAAATGAAGATACTACAAAGAAAGAATAGAAAACAAGATTCCTTGATCAAATCCTATGAGGAACAAATTGGAATTTTTGAAGGAAGGCTGAGTAATGAAGTCAAGGAGCATGATGAGATCACACAAAAAATTGAAACTCAACTTTGTACTCATAATGAATAAGTAAAGAATAAATATGAAGAGTGTATCATGTATCAATCAGAGATAAAGTCTCTGTAGATGAAACTAAATCAAGCTATGAGAAAAAATATAAATAATGATTTAGATAATAAGGATGAATTGATGAATGCTCTTGAAGATCTAAATATTGAGAAGAAAAAGAACAAGAAGATGATGTTACAAATCAAGGAATATGAAGAGTAATATAGTGTGTTTGAAGTAAGAATGAATGATGGCACCAGAGAACATGAAATTAACATCAAGCATCTTAACAATCAATTAGAAACTTTGTCTACAAGCCTAAAAACCAAAGAATATGAGAGATTAAGGTATGTTATTGAACTTGAGTCATTAAAAGCTGAGTTAGACAAGATATCTTGTAAGGTGAAATCATTTTTAAAGTTTGAAAAGAGCTCAAATGATCTTAACAATACTTTGATTAGTCAAAATCATGCAAGTGATATAAGTGGTCTTGGATACAAAGAAGAAGAAAAACATGTAACTCAAGACAAGATAAAGTCTAATGTGAATAAGCATAATCAAACTTTGAAGATCAATCATCAATCAAGGAATAAAGGTGTTGGTAGAATAAATACAAATTAGATTAGATAACCAAATGCTATGAGGTATGCAAATTTCAATGGTCATTCTTACTCCTGAAATAAATTTGGTCACAGGTCAAAATATTGTAAAAGATCCTCAAGGAATGAATTTTCATGGAATTATGAGCTAGATAATGGTAAACATGAAGAACATCATCACTCAAGACAGTCAACAAGTCCACAAGGAAATAATGAGATATTTTGTTACAAGTGTCAAGGATTTGGTCATATAATAAAGTTTTATAATATCTTTATTAGGAGATCAAATGATTGGGTAGATGAAAAAATTCATGAAACTCCAAGGAATCATCATATATCTCAGTCACATGGTATGTACAATATAATAAACCTCATTTCTTTTAAATGTCATGAGAGATGTCACATAACAAGGTTCTACAAGAATGTTCAGTATTCTACTTCAAAGATTAATAATCCTATCATGAAGAAAAGGAGTCATAGTGAATGAGGGCCTAAGTAGGGAATTAAAAAACAAGTTCAAAGTGGATTATTTGCCATATATAATAAGGAACAAGTTCAAGTATCAAGGGACAAGGAAATAAAGTAGGATCCTGAGATAAAAGAAAAGAATAAGGTTGAGAACTCATTCAAAGATAATCTGAAGATGAGGAAGGACTGCAAGTCAAGTGAGAGCATGGAAATATGGGAGTCTCTTGAGTTTTTGGATCTTTAGTCCCTTTATGGAAAGTGGGTGTATTTACCTATGATTCTTAGGAGACATTTTTCATGTATGGAAGCAAGTGTGTGTGCTCTAGGTAATGATCAAAATGCCATTTAGTACATAGCTATGATCTTTTCAATTTGATAATATACAAGATGTGTTTAGCTAATGGGGAGCTAACTTAGTTAGCTTGAGTGGCATAAAGAAGATGTGCATGATGTAAGGAGGAGCATATGTAAAGATGATTTAGTCATGATAAAATTATAAATTTGCCCACTACAATTGGGATTTCAAGAAGATTGACATGATGACCTAATCAAACCAAGTCAGATATTTTGACAAAGTATTGAATCTTCATGCATGAGAAAAGAGATCTTGTGAGTTATATAGGTAGACAGTTCCAAGGATCAGAAAATCTCAAGTTCATATTGGTGTATATCAAATAAAAAATGACATGATATGGAGTTTGATATTAGGGGGAGCTTTCAAATCTCTATGAGTAGTTTTTCAGGTCCAAAGATCAGAGAAGTCTAAGTTCATATTGGTGCAAGTCAAAGGGGGAGAAATTGATTAATATGACTAAAAGTATGTAAGTATCTTGAGCATATTAAATCATATTTGAATGCATACATAATATTGAGGAATGATTTTTTGCATTTTGATGAAGAAACCCTTTGTCATTATTTTCAAAGGGGGAGAAAGATCATAATGAAGGAGTTCAATTCAAATAAGTAAGAATTCATACTAAGGGTGTTTTTCAATTAATGACAAAGGGGTAGATTATTGAGAATATTAATTGATGTTTGGTTGTTATTTATGTCAAACATAACATGTGGTACTAATGCATTAATGACAAAGTGATCAGATTGATGGTTTAGAGAGATATGACACATTTGTAGGTCTGTAAGGATAAAGAAGAATTTATGAGGCATCCATAGATGTATTAGTGAAGTTTTGTTATGTCACTTGATCATTTAGAAAGATAAAGAGGCATATTCTAGCTTAAGAGAAGACAAACTATCACTGCATGTCATGCAAATATGAATGAACTAGCAAGTTTGTGAATTTATTTTAGGTACTCAAAAATTCAACTAATCTCAAAGGTTTTCATGGAGATGGTATCTATAGTGCCAAGAAGGTACCCTAAAAATTTGGACTTTTGAAGTGTTTTATAGCTCAAGTTATAAACCTTAAAATTTACTCTTGTAGATTATGATGGGCTAGAGACCATCAAGTTTAACTACATTAAAAACTAAGGTCATTAGTCAGTAGATCTAACAATGAGTGTTCATCATCTAGATCTTGATCTAATGTTGCGTATGAAGTCAACTTGTCAAAGGTTCTTGAGATTAAATGTTCTTTTGACATGTGTTTCAATCTCATTGAGTTAATATAAGATCAATGATTCACAGGGGTTCATACTGATATATATTGATGGTGTGGGTCAAGTCAAAGAGTTAAATGTATAAAAGGCATGCATAAATACCAAGTGGAAAAATCATGGGATCTCTAATCTAATATCAACAATGAGAATTGCAAAGTAAAGATCAACCTACTCCAAGGAGATCGATGGTGTGTATGTGTCCATAGTTTATAGGGAACACAAGATGAGGTTAAGGTGCTCAATTTATAGTGTCTACTCAGTGATCGTTGGAATTTAAATATTGAAATTTGTGAATAAAAACCAACTCTTAATTTTTGAGCTATGTCTTTTGATTCAAGATGAATTTCTTGACAAAGTAAAAATAAAATTTGTAGAGAACTTCAAGATGCATCTATAAAATCTATTTATAAGGTCTGAATGTTTTTACATTCAAAGTTATGAAACTTTAAATTTGACTATTTGTTTGTTCATGGTGTTACTATGTATAGAATATTATTTAAGCAATTTATGCTTTATTAGAAGAGTGCTTTGGTGGAAGAAATCACGTGAATATGTCTTATATATCATATTGAGTAGACCCATGTGTTTAAAAGTGATTGTATGTTCTTAATCTTCTTGATGAAGTGATAAAAGGGTGAATAGGTCTCCATGAGAACTATAAGGGCTACTAAGGCCTAATTGAAAGGCATAGTACTTAAGTGTGACCCATAGATGCTATGGCTAAACTATGAAAATGTATTTGATCTATGATTAACATGATAGATGTCTTAAGGGTTAAGGCAAGTCTTATGGTTGACCAAGAAGTTGAATTCATGAAGACTCTATAAATAGTGAACACCAAAGAAATGGTTTCTAGATTTGTATGTGAATGTGTTGAGAGAGAAGAAGATGGATATGAAGGAAAGAGATCAGAGGGAGTGTGATTATTAGATGGAATAAAGTAAAAAATAGATTAAGGATGAGTGGATAATCCTAGAATGATCCAAAAGGGTGTTTAGATGCATTGTTTACATGAGAAAGTTTGAGTGTGTGTGATGAGTTGAAAGAGAGGTATTAGACATTATTTCTCAAATAATATTGATCTATAATTAGAGTCCTTGAGTTGTTGATTTTATAGGTTTTATGTGGCTACTCAACATATAGAACAAGTGGGTTCTTTTTCATACATAAGGGTGGGAGCTCCTTGTGAAGTGGGTGCTTCACTAAAAGGTCTCTTATTTTTTATCATCTCATAGGACAAGTAGTCCATGTGTTTACAAGATTGAGTATGGATTTTATTCCCCTATTGGGTTTCCCATGTAGTTCTTGTGTTATGTGTCTGATGTCACATCATCTTTCTTATTCATTATTATTAACATCTTGTATTCTTTATGAATACTTGTGATCATTGATTAAGAGTTTGAAAGGGTTGCAATTAAAGTTTGAAATACCTTGTATCACTGATTCACCCCCTAATGATTTTACCTCCAAAAATTATTTGGTATGCCTCATGTGTACTAAGGTTTAATTACAAATTCATGTCATCATTTTCCATTCCTTACTTCACTACAACATTCCTAATACCTTTTCGACAAATATATTTTTTTAATTGATCATACCCTTTAGGTTTTCATTTTGTGAGTTGTAGTGTAAGACCTTAGATAGGACCAAGCCTTCCTCACAAACATCTTATTTTCCATAATTATTTCCCATTATTTACATTTATCTCATTGGTTTTCCTTTTGTGAGTTTTACTGTAAGACCTTGGATAGGACTAAGTTTTCCTCAAAAATTATCCTTAAAATTTTTGCACCATGTTAGTCATAAAAATAACTGTTAATCTCAATATTCACATCTCTTATTTGACATTTTATTTTATGCACCTCTCAAATTGATTTAATGTGTATTACATTTTGACTTGCAAATCATTTACATACTTCCCAACTTAATTTAGTATGATTTATGTTTACATTTTCTCATTTTAATCTATTTATGTTTTACATGCTTTTCAAACTTTGATTTAGTGTGTTTTACATTTCACTTTATTTACTTTATCACTTATCTACATTTTACATGATTCTCAATGTGATTTAGTGTGTTTTATATTTTACCATTTCCATTTTTATTACATGCTTTTTAAACTTGATTTATTTTTTTTTACAATTTTTTTTTAAGACACTTCCTAATATGATTTAATGTATTTCACATTTTATTTTTCCATGAGATCTAGTCTATTTTACATTACACTTTTATATTTTACATTTTTATATAAATATTTTTAACCATGAGTTTGTTCACAATTTCTATAAAAGAATCCAAAATACATCACATATTTTATCATAGCATATAACATAAATTAAACATGTGCTCTAAATAAAAGACATACATCCATAACATTTATGATAAATATAAGTAACAAAATATATATATATATATATATATGGATCACTATTTAATAAAAAACATGATAAACAAAATACAATAAATATCTTTATGGTTGTGGTCCACCCTATCCATCTAGTGGATGTGCCACACTACCCATCGATGCCTGTGACTATCCCCTTTAAATGGTCTACTACAATGACTCTATCTGGGAATGAAGGCCCTCTAATTATCCATGTATATTGGCCACCAGAGGATGAACACGTCCAAAATATCTATAGGTATCCATATGATTAGATCACTCCTTGACAACTTTATTCCATGATCTATCACTCCATCACCTACTCTGAGTGGTATTTTCAGCATCTCCTAGTATCTGTAGCTCTCAAGCTACCTCACCGACCAATCAAAACCAAATAGCATACATTGGGTAAGATGGTAGATCAAATTCAACCATATTGATAGTGTCACAATGCAATAAAACATGATAAAAATGTCATGTTGTGCTTCCCATACTATTGCACCCCATCTAAACTCTTCCTTAGTAGTATCTATAAAAAATACCAAATGTCTATTAGATCTCACATATATGTATATGTATGTATGTATGTGTATGTATGTATGTGCATGTCTCTCTCTGTGTGTGTATGTATAATCATATCTATCTAGCTATCCAAAATACATCAACTACATAAAACAATACAAAAAACTAACCAATAATAGTCTCCCCATTAACATGTCCACTAAGTACTTCCATTGGAGTATGTCTCCAAGGTGATGCATAACCAGGTTAGATTATGAAATCACACCATGCTCTACTCTAGATTCATTTATCTATAGACCAACTCTATATCAAATGTGTCATAGGATCCCCCCAATCAATTGCCTCTACCTGTGGCTCCTCCCCGTATACCTCCACCACCACCTATCGATGTCTATGTCACCATGGTGCCTATGGTATAAACTATAAAACCTATTATGGTGCAACAATAGCCACATCCACATACTCTTCCACCACTTATACCTCATATATAACATCTCTCACTACTCTTTTTCATCATCATCATCTAGTCCAAGGTCTTGATTAGTGTGTCCAAATTATAGGTACATTGGTAGGCAGTACTACACCACCACTTACCCCCATTCCCCAGCATGTCAAGCCTAGTATCTTATCACTAATAAAGGATCCATTGGAAGTGTAAATACTAACTATCCAATCAAGTGAGAAAAACTATGTGGCTCTACCCACCATTTATAGTGTTTATTAATCCACACATGAGCCAATCTAAGAGTAGCAGTGGGCCAAGTAGACCAACTAATATCAATAACTATATATGGCTGACATATAATGTCACAACGAGTCATAATTTCCATTATTTAGGTATGTGATATAGATCATAATACATTATCTTATCTCTATTTAGGCACTTGAACTATACTATCATCTATATCACATGGAAACCCAACTATCTAATACATAGGGAACCTCTCATGTATCCAAATACTAAGTAAAATAATAGGGCCCATAGTCATCTACCCATGAGAAATAATTTTATACAAATCAATCACTAGCTATACCCAAATAATTTACCCTAGGCCATATTGAGTACCCTACTCTATAATAGACTAATCCAAGGCAACCATGTAAAGTGGCACCTTCCCATCTAAGTTTTAAAAGATCACACAAGATGTCACAAGGCCAATAATCACCTTATAGATATCCATAATGGTAGATACATAAACATCAAATAGATGCACATACAAACTATCATAATACCTCTTGGATCTAATTACCCATAGAGCTAGGGCTCGTCTCTCTACAACTATTTTTGACGTCTCATAAATCATAGGAGTTCCAACTCTAGGAAGTCTAAGAATCACATGAACATCCTCAAGGATGATACCCACCTCAATGGTATCCCCATCTACCACCCACATAAAAGTGTTGGCTATTCACTCCCATACTCCTAAGAACGTGTTGACTAGATCAACACTCAAAGGAATCTAATGCATATGCATAATCCCACTAAATCCAATGATGTCAATCATGCATGATTATTAGTCCTAAGTCTATCTAATAAATAGGGTAGCCATAATGCATCCACTAAATTCCAAAACCTCCATCATATTTATAAAATTTCAAATAATAAAACACATATCAGTCCTCAATATCATATTATCTAGAAAATACACTACAAAAATTAATAAATATTACATTTAAACCAAAATTAACTACTTCATTAACCTCATTTGACTTTTTCTCAACATGATATACTAAATTGGCCACATAATTAACCATGTTGACCAAAAACCAAAATTTTATACTATACTAGCCAAGTAGCTAACTACATTATCCACTGCTAAACATAAAACTAATTTGGACTCTTTATATGAAGTTGGCCGCCTCACCTAACTATGTCAGACACCCAATACATTGTCATCCAGTTTATCCTACTTGGCCACTTTATACACATTTAACTACTTTTTACAACTATTTTGAACACGTAAATACATTACTACATCGACTAGGGTATATTCAGTTAGCCTATTATATAGTATCAAACTAAACCATCCCATCCCTACATAGTTGGCCATCTATGGAAAAACTACATCAGCCCCTTACTACATATTCAACCACCTTCTTTCACCTATCTATTTCCAACTACATCAATTAGACCAATCCTATTTAGTTTTTGTGGTATTTTTTCACCTATTTGTCATTAATTCCTTATGCATTAATGAATCTTTTCACCCCTACCAATTGATCATCCTAATTCTTACTCTACTCTAAAAATTCCAAGGGCAAATTTTGTTACATGGACTTACCCCATTACCTAGTTTTTCAAATATGCCTTATTTTCTAATAAAAATTGATAAAAAAATCAAAATTTAATACAATACTTATATCATTCTAGTTGCCATTGTTATACATTCATTGCCTCATGCTCCTCACCTCCATTCCATACTCTCTCTCATAAATCTCTTCTGTATCATAGAGTGTGGGTTTTCTCAAAATAGTAAATATAAAATTGAACGTTTAAAAATATTATTTATATTTCAAATTTACAAATTCTTCAACTACTAATTATTTACCAACAAATTCCATATTTTTCACATAACTATGTTTCTAAAAAAATTATTCCCAAACTGTATGAAGTTCTGAAATCCTAACAATGCAAAACAAATTCTATACTTAACCCATATTTTTACAAAAAATTGAATTTTATTTTATTTTTTAGGTATGCCTAATGTTCTATACATTAAACACCACTTCATTATTCTCACATGACTTCCATTATACAACAAGGTACGTAAAGGTATGTATTTTTCAATTCTTTCCTTTTATTTGTCCTTTTATTTTGTATTGTAATGTGTTTAGCTTGGAATTATGTGTTGTTATGTTCTCCTCCCAAATCAGCATTCCATGTTACAACTACATGACATGTGATGAGCTTAGAGTGGGGAATATACACAATATTTTTAAACCTTATTGATTCTTGATGTTTTCTCTTTTGCAAGAACCTATCAAATCTTAATCTCTCTGAGTGCATGCCTTAAAATATGCATTAAAAAAGGAGTTGGTAGACATTTAATGCTTTGTAGTATTTTTATCCCATTTACCATTACTTAAAACCACTACAAGATACTCTTATCTAATTCTCTAAGCAATAAAAACCCTTTTATACACTCCCCTAAGTAATTCAACATCTAAAATAGCCCCTATCTAAGAAAAAACCCCTTTATCCACTTTTTCTACTATGTCAACTTGGTCAACCTTGTTTAGAATTTAGCATAGATTATGGAACTTCATTATCCCAATATGATGTATTTCAAGGCCTAATGGCTCTATTTTATGCCAAACAAAGTCAACCCAGCCAACCTTGTCAGCGTAATTTTTGGGAAGATTTAGAGTCAATCCTTGACTATAAATACCCCCTCAACTTCATTTCTAAATAGAGGATCATTAAATTTCACATCATTACGGATCATAAATCTACTTATACTATCAATAAGAGGTTTCATTGCTTAGGTTTTTACCTTGGAGAAGTAGCACTTACCTTGTGGAGGTCTTGGATGCATAGATGTCTTGTAGCCTAAAGCTGATTTATCCTTATGATTTTTACAAGCCAAAATAACCTCTTTCAAAGCACCATTGGCCAAGGCAGAGATTGAGGCATGATGTTTTCACTTCAACAAAATAAATATACTCCTACCCCTTCATATTTTTATAAGTATATGTTATATAATTAATGGATTGAATTGTATCTCTCCTTGCTTAGATTACTTCTATATTATCTTGAATTGAATTGTATTTGCTTGTTTATTATCTTCCCCATTTGTGCCACAAACTCTAGTAAGCACTATATTAGCTTGCATATTCATTTACTATATTAGATTGCATATATATTTAGTAGATTAGCTTGCTTAATTTTATTACAATCATAAGACCTAGCTAATGTTATCACAAAATGACATTTGACTAAAGGCCTTTGAAATCTCTCCTTTGTCATCGTGTGATAAGAGATCCATTAGTGTAGGTTTAGAAAATCCATTATTTGTGTTGACCCTAATATAAAAAAATATTATTAAGTGGATTGTTAGTTAATTACCTTCTTCAAGATTGGATATTATTGAGTAGTATAAGTTTTAGATCTATCTTATTTTGATTTTATACAAATTCTATATGTCTTTGTTTATAATAATGCTATGGATATGCTTATATTTGAAATGTGGAAAAATAATGTACTCAAACATAATGGAATGAATATTTTTAAAAAAATACAAATGTGCTACTGATTGTTTTTTAGTTGATGATCGAGTTACTTCAATTACACAACATACAACTTTCAACTTATAGTACAGGGATGAAAGGGAAAGAGGATATAAGCTACATACTAAAAGTGGAAAACTATTTCATCAAAACTTCATAAGAAATAGGTGGTTTACCTAATCCTTTCAATAAAATGGAAGTTTTTACTTCTTGTAAAACTTGTAAAAGACTAGTTTTGTTGGCTTCATCTAGAGGTAGTCAACCATGACAAAATTGATGAGTGGGATATTGTTATCATTTTATCATAGAAATTATAATACCCCTCATTTTTAAATTCATTCCCATAACTATTTAAGTATATTCATCATGTTTAGTAACCCTTTTGGTATTAAAAATATTCAAATTAGGTTTCCCTATTTTTTTTGAATCCCTCATTTGGTCAAAATCACTTAGAATAGTTTAATTAAATTTTAAATAAATAATTATAAAATTCACAAGATAAATTTAAATTAATAAATCTAAAATTTACATCAAATTTAACTACCCTCTCTCCACATGCCATCAGGTCATTCTATTTGTATAGTCATTCAAGGTTGACTAATGTTGGGGTTAGATGGAATTCTGGTAGTGGGATGGATAGTCATCTGATGCAATGCTAATGTGTGCCAAAAACTCTATGTGTATTATAGGCGTGGGAATGACAAGTAAATGAATAAATTCTCCAAGATGGATAGTTTTACTATCAATTGCGTGCAAAAATTAACAAAAAAATGAATCCCTACTTTATAGTTACAACTATCCTCTCAAATGGCTCTCTCAAATCATCCAATTTTTCCTGTAGCAACAGAAAAAATCCAAGCTCCAAAATGAAAGATTTATCCAGAAAAAACACATGTAGAGCTTCAACTAGAAGCAGTAAATTAGCTTAAAATACATGGAATAGCAATGAAATTTTCCAGACAAGGGAAGATCTTGTAAGGAAAATCTTCTATATCACAGCCCATAGGGCACCTCGGGCAGCCTCATGCCTCATCTCTGCTTCTTTTCCTAATCCCCTGAAGTACATATATACTTGTTGAAGGACTCTCATACTTATCAATGACTCAAGAGTAAATAAGATAAAATTGATAAGGTAGAAAATCCCAACGAAAAGGTGATCAGAAAAGACATCTACTAGTGGTAGGATACCCGTCAATGACTTCCATTTAAAGTGTATTGGAGGAGCCACAGTGGCCAAAACACAGAAGCCAATGTGAATCAGGTAAAACAAGAAAAACTGGCCAAATTTTAACACACTCTCAATCCTCATAGCATGATATAAAGGTTGGTGCCACAATACGTAAGCCCCTGGGACACCCAAAAGTGCATAGATGATAGCAAAAAACCATATTTTCACTCCATAGCCTCTAACCCATGCAATAGTTACTGCAACCAATTTCCATACAAGACATAAACACATGCCTAGCCAGGTAGCAAAGGCTATATACTACAACCTCTGCAACACCGTAGTCCTCTGCAACTACAAACTCTACCAGCACTAGTGAGGCAGCCTTGGGACCAAAGGCTCCAATATGAGAATAAAACCTCATAAACTTGTTACCTTCTTTTGCATTGAATAAGCCTTCGCTCTGCAGACCGCACTACACCCAATATCCAAAATCCTGCCTTCTATGATGAGCTCTCCTTCCTTTATTTTGAGCTCCTTCACTCTTCAAAGCCTAATAGGCTTACACATAACCATGGTCTTGTAAACTCTACCATGCAAACATACACCTGGCTTAGGCTCTGCCTTTCCAAACAACCTTCTATTTTTTTTTCAAAAGCCATAGGTCATTTAGATCACCCCCTGTGAGCCTCCTCTCTAACCTCTACGTCCAATTTGGGCTCAAGACCAAAACAAACATAGTTTTTAATAAGTAACAATATACTAAGGTTGAAATAATTTCAATCACTCCTCCTTTCTTTTCTCAACAGCCCCAACAATTACTTTTTACCTTTATTTTTTTACAATTACTCCTCATTAACAACATATTGGAGGGAAAATATAATAAATTGAATTTGAATTCAATCATAACCATGTCTTGTCAAGATGTATGTAGATGCTCCTGCATCATCATCTAGTAGTCATATAGATAGGGTGTGGGATTATAAAATTATAATAATTGTGAAACTTGTGCATAACCTCTCTAGGAAGGCAAGGAGGTTAATGATTAGGCCCTAGCCTAGGATACGTAGTTGTGCCACTTGTGGAGTGTTGAAGTGGTATTGTAAGAGAATTTATTGAGAGGTATAAGAGAGGTATGGTCTTTTAAAAATAAATTTTGGACCTTGTAATAAAATTACAAGGAAGGCTTACTTCTGAAAGTAAGCCACATATTTTTTTTAAGCAAATATTTTTGTAAGGAAAATTATGGGACCTGTATAACATGAAAGAACCCATGTAGGAGATGGTTACATGTCCATTTAATGAGTTGGTGGAAATTTTTGGGAAATAAAATTATAACTCACTTTTTATTTCAAACTCTTGGCTATTTTTGGGTGGTTCATTTTCTGTTGCAGGAAGATCTTGTTGGGAAGAGATGTTTGGAATGAGGAGCTTGTTAGAGTTTTGGAAAATTGTGGCTTGCATGGCAAAGGGCATAGAAGTTATAGTATTATTTAAGCACATTTTGTGTAGGATTTAAATAGTATAAATTGAGGACTTTATTTAGTGGCTTGATTGTGTGCTTAAACTCTCTTCTTTTTCTCTCTTCTCTCTCTTGATAGAAAGGAGTAAAATTAGCATAATGACTAAAAAAGAATTTTTCTAAGTTAAAATATGTAAAATGATGTATGGTTTATCTCTCTCCCCCCTTATGAATCTAAGAAATATATAACTTTGTCTACATTTTTTATTAGATACTTGTCTTATATGTCTACACATTAAGTGTAAAACTTGGATTTATCATAAATATTTTTATTGTCAAAATTGTCGTCAAATAAAAAAAATGAAATTTAAGACCATATTCAATAATATATTTATAAATTATAAATAATAAAAATGCATGGATATGATTTATATATGTGAATACAAATAATTAAATAAAATGATATGTGTATGTGTGTGCACATATCAATCAAAGAAATAAATTGATTTGGTCATACTTTAACTAAAAAACTAAAATCTGATTTCTTTGTGAAAATAATATTAAAATGTTTTATATAAAATAATAATAAATCAAATTTCCTTCTAATAATCATATTAGAGTTTTACTTGTATAAAAAAAATGATCCCCATGAACCCTTGTAGGGAAGGAATGGGAAGGGGTCTAGCCATCTTGACCCCCTTACTCCCCTCATAAACCCTTATATCTAGGATATGGCATTTCCATTCCTAGGAGCTATGTTCCATGTCTAGGAGTCATGACCCGACTGCCTTTCCACCCTTGGAATGCATAGTAAGTTGTACCTGAGTGGGTGGAGAAAGTAATTTTTAAAAATGTTATTATATATATATATATATATATATATATATATAAAGGTAATGAATATATGAATTCATATTTTTATATATTTTTTTCTAAAACATATTATTTTTTATTCATTATGGAAACTTGAAGCCTTGAATTAAAAGTTTTTATGATCTCGATGAGTATATGGGTAGAATTAAAGGTTTTTGTGTTTTATTCATCTCACCTTTGGTTTTATTCATCTCAACTTTAGATTTAAAATGCATATAAAACTTTTAGTTATGGTAGAGTATGGATGGATAAACTAAATTTATATTTTGGGGATTAAAGATTAATCTAGAATGTTTTATTTTTTTCATAGAAAATTAATTGCATGGTAAATTCTATAAAGGAATTAATGGATAAATACTTTCTTGATAACAATGTTATTGACATAATAATAATAATAATAATAATAATATATCCCTACTCTATTAAGATATTAATAAATTGGAGGGTTGCATAAAAAACTCATTATTTTATGTAATTGTTGGAATGTAACAAAGTCAATTTCAATAGAAAATAGATTTCAACCTAGTACACTTTTGAATCCATTATTAAAACTCAACTATCAATTCATGTGAGTACACTCCTTAATTATAAACTAATATTTTACTATAAAATTATTAAATTCTTAATAAAACTTGTCTTTAATATCTTCATTGAACTTTGTGTAATGTCTTATTTTGAACTTGATCATCATTATTTTCCTTGAATGTCTTTCTTGTTGATTTTTGAAAATAAATAATAAGGTAATATATTTCTCAATTGTTCCTAATCATCGCATGTGTCTATTCATTTTAATTCTTAAAAAATTGAGGTCTTGTGCAAACATAAGCATTAGGTCCCACTAACAAATATTAGCATAATTGAGTATTATATCTCTCTTTTCTTGTCTTGAGAAAATAACTATCTTGCCCACCTATATTAACCAATCGATTAAAGTTAAACATTCAATCAAACATTTATCTCTAATGACTATAGGTTAAACCCCTTCTGGAGTTGATAAAAATTAAATATCAAAAATTAAATATCAACTAGGTTAAATCCCTTCTAGAGTTAATAAAAATTAAATATCAAAAATTAAAAAGCTGCAAACCTAGAGTTGTAAATTATTTCCAATTCGATAGGAATTACCAATATTTTGGTTAGATAAACTATTTCTTTTTACTTCAAATAAAATCAATTGGTTTTCAAAATTATTTTTATAAGTAATATTCTAGTACCATCTTTTACCCTTGAAATTCGATTAGGAACTGGCATTAAAAATGAGATTTTTTCCAATCAAATATTTGAACCCAACTATTAGATTATGTGAAATTTTCAAAAAAAAAAATAACAATTTTAAACCCCTTTAGCAATGACCCTTTTCCGCTAATTCCAAAGATAATTTATAAGAGCAAAATTTCATTACTAGTTCTTGTTTCCAAAATTGATTTGGAATCAACATAAATAAAATATAAACAGAAAGAAACTATAAAAAATAAAAAAAATTAACCAAATTATAATAGCTAGAATTTATCATTAAAATAATAAAATAAATTTATCATTAAAATAATAAAATAAATTTATCACAATCTTTTTTATTTTTAGCAAAGCAATTTTGAAGCCAGTTTACAAAAGATTTATGCAAGGTAATTTTAGCCGTTAATTTTGTTTTGGAATGATAATCAAACATTTTTGTTTCTCCATAATTAAAATATTCGTTTTCCTTAAACATGATACTTATAGCTTAGATAATAAGTTCTAATGTTTATAAAAATAATTTATTTTCATAAATTAAAATAAGGGTGGTTTTGTACCTAGCTTATCTAACATGGAGTTGGTGTGTTTTGTATCATTTAGAAGAATTATTGGCTATGTGTTTTATTTAGGTGAACTATTTCCATTTTTTAAGTTAGTCAGAGGCTACCCTAGACTATAATATCCTAAATCAATTATTTATAGCCCTAGTTTAGGTTCTGGAGCTCAATCACTTTTCATTTGTTAAGACTTTAGTTTCCCTAAGATTGACTCTTTAAGAGGTGTTATGTCAGCAATTAAGAGTTTTATTTCACTTATTCCCATAATTTTTCATGCATCTTGCATCTCTCAATAATGTATTGTTATTCTTGGTCCAACTAGTGGTCACAGTGTTACTTATTAGGTAACTATACTAGCTCATTCATGTCACTAATTAATGAAGGATAGAGGCATTCACTTTTGATCTAACACTCATTTTAAAATAGGTAATCTAAATTTTTTGCTAATAATGCATATGAAGGTTATTTCATGTAAATTTTTTCTTAAGTTATAATAAAGAAAGAAAAGAAACTTGATACGGGTATGGTTTAAAAACTTATTTATTTGTGTGTGCATTATGTGAAGAGTTCCTCTTTGGCTTGGAAGTAAGACCTGCAGATAAGAAAGCACAAAAGTTAATTAGGTGAGTGGTTGAAGTAGTTAACCTATTGGTGGAATCTGGATTGATTCTAATAGAATAATGGTACTTGAGAACTTGATTGAGAGATGATGATGAGTAGGTTCTCAAAAAGATTACTGATGACACTTGATAATGATGATATCATTGATTGACCTAAAAAATAAATCTCCTAAATCCTTGAGATCTTGACAATTATTGTAGATGAATTTCTCTTCCAATTTCATCTCTTCTTATAGGCACAAGCGAGAGGTGGAAGTCAAGATGTGACTAGGCCATCTAAATATAATTTGTCCATGCAAAGGCTCACAACAAGATTTAGATGAGTTATATTTAGAAAAGGTTGGTAAATGTTTGCATGATTTCAATTGAGGAGGTGTACCCTAACTATCAATGGTCAAGGTTTCCTAAGGGTAACCATTAATGGCTACCTTGATTATTGATGGTCAAGTCCCCAAAGGAAAAGGTCCTAAAAGCTAGGTTAAGTCAGTTTGTGAAACTAACTAAGGGTGAACTCAGTTAGGCCAAATTAGTGTAGATTGGTCCTAAGAGGTTCCTAAGTAAGTCCAAGGGGATCTTCACAATTTAGAATCATAGTGTATAAATTTTTGGTGTCTATTATTTCCCCCTTTTTGTTGTGTGGTTTATGTATGAATGAGCTACAAAATAAAAATGGATTATGGATCAAGGGTCAAGTTGCCCTAAGAGTGGGAGTAAATGAGGTGAAACAAAAATTAGATCAAGGTTTGATAAAATGTTTATGGTGAGCCATGAGGTTGGGCATTTGAGATATAAACTTACACATAAAAATGTGATTAGGTGTGATTGGTCAAGATTACATAAAGAATAAAGGTTCTAATGTTGGTAAAAATAAGGGTTGGTTCTATAAGTACAAGTGATAGAGTAACCAATCCATAGTGCTAAGCATGGTTGATCATGTGACTCTATAAGTCATATAGATAGGTTTAGTGTTTCACACAAGTATCTAAGGTAGGAAGTGATCCTATGAAACAATACAACATGATTCGTCAGTTTGTGCACTAGGTGGTGAAAATTCAAAATGTCAACATGGTAAAAATGGTCAATGAAGTCAAATGGACCATTCAAATTCATCATAAAATGAGTGAGTAATCCAAGTTGAAAATGGCTAGCATTAATGTGGACATTGTTAAAAGGTGGTTTAGAGAAGGGTAATCATAAAAGTCTAAGTTTTGGTTGAAGTGAATTGAGTTGATCTCTAAGGTTAAGTACCTAGGTGTGCTGATTTTAAAAATTTAAAAGGTTAGGAACTCTGACTATCGATGGTTAAAAGTCCTAGGGTCAATCGTCGATGATCACCCTGATCATTGATGGTCAGGGGAAAACCAAAAAATCTAGGGATAAAAATTAAAATGTGAAATCATTTTTACCATTATGCTTTAGCATTTTTCTCTCTGGTGATATGGGGTGTACATGGCTAGTTTGGTACAGGGTCCTTCGGTAGCTACTCCGAGATAGTGGACCTCCATAATGGGCTAGGTAGGGATACCATGGGGGGCCACCACCAAATAGGAGTATAGGTGTAGGTACATGTGGGGCTAGTAGTAGTGGTGCCTTGAGGGCATGATTTACACATGTTTGGATATGTTTGTAGAGATAGGTGTACATTATTTTGATATTAGCCTGTGTACTGATGCAATGAGATGTACATGTTTTGAGAGAGATTTTATACATTGTTATAGGTATTATTTATGATGACACAATGTATATGATGATGATGATGATGATGATGATGTATGGCTCATGGTTCATATTTTAATGTGGTTATCCATGTCCATGTTTATGGTTGATGGTATATGGTTTCCTGCATATGCTTTACTAGATGTTGTTCATATTTTAATGTGGTTATCCATGTCCATGTTTATGGTTGATGGTATATGGTTTCCTGCATATGCTTTATTAGATGTTTACTCAGTAGCTTAGGCATGTGATGTGTTTTAAAATATGGGTATGATGTTCTAATTTTGATCATGGATGTAATAAGATATTTTATGGATGGTTATATGTCATATGATGATGTAATCATAATGTATTTATTTATGGTTATGTTGATGTTTTTTTTCATGAGTTAATGTTATAAGATGTATTGGTGTGATGTTATGGTAGATGGATAGACAAGTAGAGGATATATGATATGGTTTAGGATGTATCGATCATTGATTTGCTTATGCTACATGATTAAGGTTGTTTATGGTATGATACATGATGTTTTGATGGTAGATAGATAGGATGATGTTTATGATATGATATGATGTGATTTTATGGTGTTTTGATCAGAGATAGATAGATGATGTGGTGCATGGATATAGTCCATAATGTTATGATTTTGATTTGATATTTTTCATTTATTATCATGGAGATAAAATATGAATATGGTTAAGGATGTAATAAAAATACATAAGGCAAGTAGATAACAAACCAAATATAAGGAGAGTGATAATAATCATGAGGTGTACACCTATATGAACCAATAAAAGATAAAAAAAAGATACATGATGCCTTTTCATTGGTAAGGACCAAAACAAAACCCAAAGTTAGATTAGCTTAGTGAAAATAAACCTTTCAAATGCTTTGCATTAGCATGCTTAGGTTGATAAATAGGTATCTTCATCACATTGTGTCAAGTAAGCTCATAGTCTTGTGCATATGATATATGGCAGGAGGATGGGTGAAACTGGAACCTTTGGCAAGACTAGCATGCCTTTTTTATGGGCTTCCAAGAGGATAGTATAAGCAAGCCTATGTTCCTATATAAAGTCTAGACTGATCAATGTGGGTCATCTACTGAGGAGAGCTGATTATGGCTTTCCAAGATTATTGCTTTTATGAGATTTGATTATGGTGTTTATTATTGTGATTTCTTTTGCTTATGGGTTTTTCACTACTTTTGATTGTGCTTTAGGGTTGGGGAAGTTGATCGATGTAGGAAGATTATAAGAAATTACTAGCTTTGATAAGTTCTTTACTCAGCCATCTTTTAAGGGAGTGGTCTAAGTTTATATGCTTAGTTTAAATGCTTTTGATATATGTCCTTCAAGGGATCAATTCACCTTACGTTGTTGTAATGTCAAATAAGTTTTTAACAGTCACCCTTCAAGGGAGTAGTATGTGAATGCTAATAATGAACCATGATTCATTTTTGAATTTGATGTTGCTTTTGATTTTATTTCATTTTGATTGACATAGACTTGCTTATACATGCTCAAGGGGTTACCTTTATGAATGTAAAACTAAGAGCATAAGAAGGTTTAGTAGGTGAAAAGAGGTTTAGGTGATAATGACCATGGAAATCTATCCTAAATAGGGATGAGAAGTACCATGAGGATCATGCCATGGGTAGAGCCATGGTACACATAGTTTAAGATTAGGCTATGACTATGATGGATAATCACATGATTTAATTATATTCAGTTGCCCCTAAAAAGAGGGAAGTGAATGTGGTTGTAGGGGATGAGCTTAAGTTAGACAAATGATGATTGTGACCCCTAGTTTAACAATAAAAAGGATACAGATGTGAAGTGTTAAGAGGCTCAGGTTCTATTTTGCCTTTGTGAGAGGACAAATGATAAGCTTGTGATCCATAATTAGTGGTTATGATGTAGGGTCTAAGCTAATTGAAGCCAAAATTTCCCCTTTTGTCTTTCTCCATATTAGTTACATGTTGATTTTCCTTGAGAATGGGATCTTCAATATTGAATTCTGACACTTTCAAGTATTTTTATAAGCACACTTTATTCACTCTTGATAGACATGAAGATGGGAAAGAGCAGCCAAATGACACTCATTAAGTATCTCAATTTGGGCTAAACATTCTTGATGATAATCATCTTTTGAAATAATGTGGTGCAAATATATGTAAAGAGAAGTTATTTGGACTTCAAGAGGCAATACAAATTTAGCTCCAAAGACTAGATAATAATGTGTAGAAACTATAGGGGTTCATATTCTAGTATGATATACCCATAAGGAGAAAGGGATGTGCAAGTGTAAATCTCAACTTGAGGCACTGACAATTTTGGTAAGCATGTTGTTAAGGGTTTTGTTAGAGGCCTCTACTTGTCTATTTGCTTATGGGTGATAAGGTGATGAGAAGCTTAGTTTAATCCCAAATACATCACAAATACTTTGAACTTGTTTATTTTTCAATGATTTACCATTATCAGTGATGATATTATGGGGAACACCAAAGAGGTAGATGATGTGATGGGTGATAAATTTGATAATATTTTTAGCTTTTATAGAGACAAGAGGAATAACCTCCACCCATTTGGTGAAATATTCAGTCACAGTGATGATAGAGGGATGTTGTTATGAAAAGTCAGGATTAATTTCACCAGTAAAGGTCCAGAACCCATTATGAAAAAGGCTAGAAGTTGGTGGAAACTTAGATTCTATGGATGGGTGCATGGTGTAAATTAGTGTGTTATTGACACTTGACACACTTTTTTATATAATGACAATAGTCTTGGTCAAGGGTAGGCTAGTAATAGCCTATGTGGAGGATGCACTTAACCACATCGAGTCTACTAAAATGGCCCCCATATATACCATCATGCATCTCTTTGATAGCATGAGAAGATTCTAGACCACATAGGCAATGAAAAAGGGGACTATCAAAGCCTCGTTTGTAAAGGATTCCTCCCATAATGGCATAATGGGAGATAATTTGAATAAATGCTTGAATGGAATTCCTAGAGAGGCTAAAGGGAACTATGCCAAGGTTAAGGTATTCAAAGGTTTATTGATACCAAAGGTCAGGCTAGATCTCCACTAGATTAGAGATGGTTGGAGTGTTTAACTTGACATAGGAAGGTTCAGTGAGGTGATGGATAATGACTGATAGCTTAAAGTCCTGAGGATGCTAATGAGATCTAAGAGGTAAGATAATCCATGATATCAACAAACTTGTTGGTAGATCAAGGGGTGGTTTGAATATGGTGGTGTTTAAATGATGCTAAGATTTATGTAACTGACTATCTATACAACTGAAAATTTTCATTCCTACACTAGTAGATGTCATTGAATTGATTGACCACAAGTTAAGAGTTACCAAAGATGTTAATTGTTCTAAATCCTAAGGCTAAGGTAGTTTGGAGACCTATTACTAGGGATTCATATTCAACCACATTGTTGGTACATTCAAATTTGAGTTTAAAATATAAAGAAAGTGGTTCAATGATAAGGGGGATAAGGATGATACCACCTCCCCCACCATGATAACATTTGGAAGCATCAAAGAACATGGTTACATGATTAGTGAAATATGGTTAGAATAGGATTGTGATAAAATCATCTATAAATTTAAGAGGAGGATGTTGTTTGTCTATTATGGGTGCATCATCTAGTTGGTTAGCGATAATGTTCCCCTTAATTAAATTTTTATGGAGGAACTCAAGGTCAAACTCAGCTAAAAATATGACCCACTTGGAAATACATTAGTTTTGGTATGGCTTTGAGTGCATGTACTTGAGTGGGTCAGTATTGGTTAATGAAAAAGTTTTGTGGTTAAGAAGGTAGTGGTAAAGTTTTGTGGCTATAAAGACTAGAGCCAAGCAAAGTTTCTCAGTATGAGTATACTAAGTTTCATAGTCTACAAGTGTGCGGCTTATGTAATAGATAGATTTCTCTTTGTGTTGTTCATCTTGATGGACAAGCATTGCCCCTAGGGAATGGTTAGTGGTAAATATATAAATGTAGAAAGGTTAGTTATCCTTAGGGGTTATGAGGATAGGCAGGGATAGAAGGTACTCTTTGAGTGCATCAAAGGCCTTTTGACAATCAATATTCCAATTGAAAGAGATATCCTTTTTCAAGAGGTGATGTAAGGGTTGACACCGATTGGAGAGCTAAGAGATGAAGTGAAAAATGGATTACAAATTCCCCTATATAGTAAAAAATTACTTAATATTGATTAGAGGTAGCATCTCAAGGATGGCTTTAATTTTGGCTAGATCCACTTTGATTCCTTAAATTTAAACAATGAATGCAAGGAGTTTGCTAAATAAGACCCCAAAAATATATTTCTTGGGATTAAGGTGGACATGGTAATGGATAAGTTGTCCTTACGATACTTAGACATTCCAAGGAGGTCATCCACATAGTCCTCGACAAGTGTATGGATAAGGTCATCAAAGATTTTGGTCATATCACATTGGTAGGTTTCCCTAACATTCTAAGTCCAAAGGACATGACTCTATAATATAAATTCCCCCATGGGGTGATAAAAAAAAATTTGTGATAATCTTCAGGGGAAATCAAACTTTGATTATAACCCAAGAATCCATGCATGAGAGACAACATCTTGTGGCCTACTGTAAGATCAATAAGTTGGTCAATGCTAGGTAGAGTAAAATCATCCTTTAGGAAGGCAAGGTTAACGTCATAAAATTACACATAGATACATAGTCCCCCTATTTATTTAGTGATAGGTATGATGTTTGAGACCCACTAGGGATAATCAATGGGTTGAATGAAGTCGACAAAGAGGAGGCACTGAAACTCTTCTTTGATAAGAAGGGATATGTGAGGATGCATTCATTAAAGTTTCTATCTGATAGGCTTAGATTTATGATTGGTTATAATGCTATGGGTGGCACTGGTCAAGTCAATACTAGGCATGTCAACATATGACCAAGTGAATTTAATGCTACAGTCTTGAAATAAGGTAGAGAAGTCTTGAAGTTCCTTAGTGGTGAGAGATTAGCCAAGTTTGACAATATGGGGGTTGTCTGAGTGCCTATGTCAATATCCATGGTGGGTTCATTCAATATGGTTGAGGTTTCTTAAGGTAAGGATTTATGGATGGAGGAATCAAGTGCACCAAGGTATGTGAGAATAAAATCATCATCCTAACACTGAACAATGTTTATGGTAGGAGATTCTTCTCCCACAAGTTTAGGATGGGTCAAAGGGATGGATAAGGGTACTCCTTCCTTTTTATAAGTCATGGGGCAAAGGGTGATCATGTTTATGAAAAAAAATTAGGTTGGATGATGTCATTATCCTTATACTTAGGTGAAGGGGACATTGGTGAGGAAGGGGTTTATTATTCAATAATAGTAGACAAAGGTTATGTGGATTTCTTATTATTGGGTAGAATGAAGCCAAGGCCATTCTTATCATGAGTCTTTTGGGTTTTAATTGAGATAAATGTGTGTGGGACATGATCATATCATCCTAATCTAAACCCTTTTTAGGCAAACATATGAAGGTATACTTTGGCAAAGTTTGGGTTGTCTAAGTAAGAGAAGGTGGAGGTGAGTGGTTGAGGTGAAGAGGGTGCGGTGGAAATGTTAAGTGGCTTGTCAAGTCCCCTATAGATGAAGTTGGTTTGATATCTAGGAGGTCCCAAATAAATAATGGATCCAATATTGGGATCATAACCTAGTTGATGGTTAAGTTTTTTGTATTCTTTGGGAGTTTAGAAGGCATCAAGGATGAAGAGATAGTATTCTCTAAGGATAAGGTGTTGGAAGGTAGGTTCTAAGGGATCAATGGTGGGTATCTGGTCTATAGAAATAGATGAATTAGTAGATGCCTCTAAGGAAGGGGAAGTAATGGCTTCATTTCCCATGGTTGAAGGCTTAGTGGTGGATGATTGGGGTGATTTTATTATGGGTAAGAGGATGTCATTAAGTCGATAGGTTATGTTACATGCTAGAAAAGGCTTGGGTCAGCTTGTATGGTGACGACCTGACCTTCATGTTCAAACTTGACATAATGATGGAGGGTAGAAGATACAAAACAAATAGAGTGGATTTAAGGTATCCCTAGAAGAACATTATACTAGAATTCACCCTTGACCACATAAAAAAATTTAGGGAGCATGTAAGGTCCTAGACAAATATGGAGGACAATAGTTCCCAAGGTAGTGGTCATAGTGTCGTTAAAGGATCTAAGGATGGTAGAAGTTTTGAACATGACATTTTTCAATAATTTGAGTTGGTCATAGGCATGGGAAGAGATGATGTTGATGTTGGCTCCCCCATTGATCATAACCCATTTGATGTGGGTTTGGTTGATATGTGTAGTAATAAAGAGAGGGGGATCTAGGTCCTTGGGGTTGATATAAGGTATCTCTGAGTCCTTGAAGGTAACAAGGGTGGATAGTTGGAGAGAAATTATGAAGGCCTCTATAGGTTAGGAGTCTCATAGTCTGACCTCAATGGATTGCATAGCCTCTATCATGGCCTGATGATGGTGAGGTGAGGTGGAAATGAGCTCATAGAGGCTTATCTTAGCTAGGGTATAGTGGATTTGCTTCAGAATGACCCTCCTGATGGATTTAGAAGGGTTATCTTTAGAGGTTCCTAAGATGATCATTTTGGACTTAGTTGAAGATGAAGAGATTGGGATCTAGTTTGGTTTAGGATGAGAAGATTGGTATGTCCATGGAATAAACACCTTGGTCTTCCCTTTATCCTTTTCTTATGATTGTGTAATCAAATTAATGGTGTGGATAGAAGGGAAAGATGTGATAGGAATTTGATTAGATTTCCTATCACTCTAAGGTGAGAGTGGGGGATTAGGCATGCTTTGGAAAATAACTATTGGGTGCATTGGCATAGGGTTTGAGGGAAGTTCATCCAATAAAAGATCATCTTTGTCATAGAGATGATGGATAATGGCCTAGAGAGCTTTGTAGTTCTCTATGTCATGCCCAAGTGTCTTATGATAGAAACAAATTTGGTGATCATTATACCAAGCCAGTTTGGAACCAAGAGGATTGAAAGGTTTGATAGGAGGTAAGGTGAGGCAAGAGGCTTGTGATAGCCTATGAAAAATGGTTGTATAAGATTTATCTAGAGGCGGGAAAGGTCTAGAGGATGTGTCTTTGGTTGGTAAGTTGGGTGTTTTGGTGATAATGGGTTTGGAAAGAGGCCTTTGGTAGTTTAAGAATAACCAGCCTATTAGATAGTAAGTGGGCTGGTGTAACCAATAGTGGTAGGTGGCATATGTTAAAAATATCATGTTTCTCAAGAAAAGTTGAGGGATGAGATCCCAAGATGGAAGGAGGTAGAGTCCTAGCCATATGGCCTTTCAATGGTTTCACCTCTTTGGTTAGTTTGGGTTGAGGCTTGGGTCTATGTTTAGATGTTGTTAATTCCATTTTTAGAGATGGGTGAACCAAACTCCATATAGGGAAGGCACCAAGATTTGTGAAAGTTTTGGTTCACTATTTGATTTCTTGGGATATGATTACCTTGGTTGATTAAGAGGGTGAGGGGTTGGTAGAAGTCTTGATTGGTTTAAGAGGTTATGGATAAATGCTATATTGGTTAGTTAAAGGTGTGTTAGAAGGTTTGGGTTTGTTGATGTAAGGAAACCCTAACTATTTATATAAAGTGGTTTGATCCATATCTAGTTTTAAGGAAAATTCCAATTTTTGAACTAATGTAGAGAAAGGTTTGTGTACCAATCTTGATCCCTAGGTAGTGGATGCAAAGGATAGATTCTTAGGATAGGGAGGATGGGTGGTAGTTTAGTCCATTTCCTCAAGTGAGGGATGTAAGTTTGAAATAGGTGGTTTCTATATGAGAGGTTTTGGTGATGAAGTTTTTCCTTTAGGGATAATGTCCATAAGAGTATTGGTTTATTTGGTAGCTAGGGGAGATGGTGAATTAATAATGGTTGTTTTATTAGATATGCTAGTCAAGGTGGTATTTAGTGATTCTAAAGTATTAATGAATGAATATAGGGAGAAAGGAACCTCCTTATTTTAGGTCTCCAAAGGAGGGGAGGGTGACTCCTCCACCTCAGTAGATGAGATGAGGGAGGAGTAGGTAAATTAGATGATTGAGTCTTCATGGATGAGTGTATCAAGAACCACATTGATTGTGTGGGCATCATGGGAGCATTCAGTGTGTGTGTCTTCACTTTTGGTAGGGGCATGGTTTGGGAAAGGTTTCCTAAAGATGTCAAGTGCTTGATTTTGAGGGGCATTGGGGTTATCCAACATGAGTTCCCCCTTGTCAGTAAGGCTCTGAACAACATTCTTGAAGGTATTACATCAGCTGATGTTGTGTCCAATTACCCAATGAAAAGAATAATGGTCAATCTCATCATACCAAGTAGGTGTAAGATGAGAAGAATCAAATTGTTAAGGAGGTTTGATGGGGAAATATATATGAGGTTAGCTTTTAATAGCTTCTCTAAAACTGAGGCATAAGATTATCCAAGTGAAGTGAATTATTTCTAGCTATTTTGATTTGGGTTCCTTGTGTTTTGGTTTGAGGTAATGGGAGAATTTTACTAATTGACATTGTTTTAAGGGGTGTTTTTAAGGACAACTACATTCATAGTCCCCCTGCTCTTAGTTTTGATATTAGATTGGTTGCCTAGTTTAGAGGAAGAGATTTCATTGGTTTTGAAGGTAGAGTTCTTGTTTTGTAACTTCAATTTATCCTAATCTACAGCTCAGTTCTATAGTTTACATAGCATGGTAAAAGCTTCATAAAAAGTTATCAAGTTTTAGACATGTAGTGTAGAAGTACATGCTTGGCACAAGCTCAAGAGAAAATCTCTATAAGTTCAGGATAAGTTAAGGAAAATGAAAGATGATTAATCAAGCTTCTCTAATGGGTGATGAAATTAGCAATAGATTCATCATCAAATTGCCTGATAGCATATAGGTTACTGATTGAGACCTTCTTGGAAATGTTAATGGAAAAGTGATCTAAGAAGACCTAAGCTAGTTGGGTGAAAGAAAATATAGAATGCTTGGTGATGGCACTATATCAGTCAAGTGCCAAGCTGGATAAAGACATAGGGAAGGTATGGAGGAAAAGGGCATCATCATAAGCAATCATATAACATACATGTCTAAAATCCCTAAGGTGTTTCTAGGGGTCTTCTTTGCTTTGAAATTTGGTAAATTTTAGAAGCTCCCATTGAGGAGGGTAAGGTCTAATAGGGACAAAGGGATGAATAGGTTCGTTACAAATCTAATCATAGGATATGATGTTATGAACCCCTAAAATGGATTACTCAAGTTTCATCATTTTTTCCATGAGCATCTTCATTAAGTCAGTTTGAGATAGTGTACCCAAATGATCATAAGATGCATACCACTATTATGGTTGAGTGATATACTGATAATTGGTTGGTGGTTGAGGCATTGCCATATATTGGAATGCAGATGTTAGGGGTTAGATAGGTAGCATGTCAGGGTAGGTAGATGATGGTGGTTAGGTAGTGGTTACATACTCTTCTAGGTTAGGGATATATCCTAGGTTGGGTATGATGGGTACCTATTGAGGGATTCTTTAAGTTTGGGTACGGGTGGCAGTTGGGTTGGTGACAAGAGGCAAGGTAGTGACCTTTGTGCTAATGGGTGGTGAAGTAGAGGGTATGGATATCATCAAGTTTGTTAGCGGTTATTGATTAATGGGTTAGGGTTGATGGGGGGAAGATTGGTAGTACTAATATTAGGTGCTCCAATAGTGGGCAGAGTATGATGGGTTAGTGGTTGGGTTGTTCCTATGGTGGAGTCATTGGTAGGGGTAGAAAGTGTAAGGGTAATGGTTAGTTGGATCAATTGGTTTTCATCTATGGCATCAAAAGGGTTAGTAGATGAATATTCCTAGGTAGTCAAAGGTTGGATAGTGACCATGACAATAGGAACATCCCCCATAAGGTAGGATGGCATACCATAAGGAATATCTAGAGATAGAGTTTAAATTTGAGGCATGGTGAGGGGAGGTGTTAAGGTAATGTTGAAGGGTAACTAGGTTATTGTATAAAAAAGAGCTAAAGTCCATGTCTCCATAGGAAAATACCTAAGGAAAATTAGGGCTTCCCAAATGATGGTGTGAGTCTTATACTTCAGAGATGTACTCCATAGATGGGGAAGTAGAAGAGGTTAGTTGGTCCAGTGATGGGTTCTATTCCACTAGATTTCTCTACTATTGGCGAGTGAGAACCATGTAAAAAAAGGGGGAGATAATACAATAATAAACACCAATCAAACAAGAAAAAGAAAAAAAAATGATCAAGGTAATCAAGACATATACTATAAAGTACATTAAACCTAGAGGTTAGTTTTAATATCGCTTTTGGCTTATGCCTTAGTTTATGAGAATGTGTGATAGAAGTTGAATTACAGATCAAGTACTATAGAAGTAGTTTATGGTTGGTGTTGGGTTATTTAGGTGATAAAAAAAATATGTATTAAAATCAATACATGGCTTGGTATTGGGGCCTACCCCCTCACTTCACACACCATAGTGATAGGGGTGTCAAGTGCTTAGTCAATATAGATTGATATCTAGAGTTTATACTCAACTAGAGAGCTAAGTTGGTTCTCCCCTTGGTAATGAGCTCTAAGTAGGAATTTTAGGAAAGGGTAAGGTGACTAATAGATGATGAAATCCCAATCAGGCCTTGTCTCAAATTGTTTTGATGTTTGATTGTTAAAAGTGGTTTGGCTAGTGTGTGCAACAAAAGTGATGTTACAATAAGATTATTGTGCTTTAATTCAAAGTGAACTAATGTTAAAATAAATAAATGGATGCAATAGATTTTAATCCTAAAATAACTTACAATTTTAATTATGAGCATAGATAGAGAGAAGAGCATACAAATGCAAATAAAAAATGTGAGTAGAAACTCTAAGTCCCATCGGGCATGCTAGAATGTTTTAGGTAAATTTTCACTTAAGTTCTAAGAAAGAGAGAAAAGAAACTTGATAGGGGTATGGTTGAAAAACATTTTTTTTTATACACACATTAAATATAAAGATTATGGAGAACTCCTCTTTGAATTGGGAGGAAGACCTGTAGATAAAAAAGCACAGAAGTTGATTGGGTAAGTGGTTAAAGTAGTTAAGTTATTGGTGGAATTTGGCTTGATTTTGATAGAATAATAATACTTGATAACTTGATTGAGAGATGATGGTGAGTTGGCTCTCAATAAGATTCTTAATGATGCTTGATAATGCTAATATTGATGATTTACCTACAAAATAAAAATATTAAATCCATGGGCTCCTGATAATTATTGTAGATGGATTTCTCTTCCAGGCTCCTCTCTTATTATAAGCAAAAGTAAGAGGTGGAAGTCAAGGCATAACTAGGCCATCTAAATATAATTTATCCATGAAAAGGATCACAACAAGATTTATATGAGTTATATTTAGAAAAGGTTAGTGGATGATTACATGATTTTGTTTGAAGAGGTGTACACTGACCATCGATGGTCAGGGTTTCCCAAGTGTGACCATCAATATTTACCTTAACCATCGACAGTCAAGTCCCCAAAAGAAAAGGTCCTGAAGGCTAGGTTGAGTTAGTTTATGAAACTGACTATGGGTGAATTTGGTTAGGCTAGATTGGTGTAGATTGGTCCTAATAGGGTCCTAGGTAGGTCTACGGGGATCTTCAATCCTAAGAGGTTCCTAGGTATGTCCAAGGGGATATTTGACATTCAAAATCATAGTGTGTATATTTTTGGTGTCTACAAAGGTAATTGGCATATATATGTAGGTAGCTTAAGGAGTGGTCAAGGGCTTAGTGAACTAACCCTTAGGACACTCTCCTAAAGTAAGTGTTAAACTAACTATACCTATGAGGTGTTATTGAGACACATCCATTAAAAACTAAACCTAAGATTATTCAACCATAAGGTGTATTTCTAAGGTGTATTCCTTTTCTGTAGTATTCTTATAGTTTTTAATTTTTTAGCATGTGTTGTTGTAAAGTGGTTGTAACTCCCACTAATCATTGGATTGTAACCCTCATTGTATCTCTATTAAGTGAGATTATGTTCATTTGTATTTACCTTGGTCATCAATGGAAACCCGTTCAAGAGATGGAGCTTCTTCGATGGTGTAAGCCATAGATTGATAAGACTTTTATCTCATTAGCTCAAAATAATGTGAGTTTCTTATCATTAATTTTGACTCTTGTATGTGTATTTACATGGGAGTACTCTTGGTAAGCACACACACCTTGAGATAGCAAGGTGTTTTATGTTAAATGATCTTTAAGTGTGTTGTTTGAGTTTGATTTCTAGATATTTAGAAGCTTGCTTTAGTCATAAAATCTTATTCCTTGTTATCTTAGAGTTTCAACCCCCATCAGTTATGTTATCTCATGGAGGAAACCCATCACAAGTTCAAAGATAACTACATCAGACCCTAATTTTGAGGATTGAATATATATCTTGCCTAAATTTTAGTGTGGGTATTAGGTATAGGTTATAGGCTAGGTTATGGATGTTGTATCATTATCCCTCGATATAGTCTTATATGTTATTATTGGTTAACCTTATGTGTTATAATAATAATATTGGAGATTAATCTATGTTTGATTATTTTCAATGCTATTTATATTCAATTTATTTTACTTTGGCATTAGCTTCCTTGAGATGATTATAATAGTAACTCTTTTTTGTGCCCTTGGGAGTAGAGTTATGTAGCCTTTAGTAATGAATATTGGTTAGTGAGACTTAGGGTGGTAACCCTAATTTATAAGTAGTTTTTGCCTTAGTTCACTATTATTCCCTTATGTGTGTTGAATCAAGATGTGTGTTTGGTTGTCTTCATGATCTATTGAATCAAGAAAAGATAATTGAGTTAGACCTTATATTTAGACATAAATTATGTGACTTGTCCCTCTTCCTTTGTAAGGATGTTAATTAAATTATTTCAAAAACATTTTCAAATTCAACCCTCACCTAAATATATTTGTATTTAATTTCTTTAGAAATACTTGGTATATCATTGAATAGTTGTGTGTCATACTTCAATTACATGTTGACAAAATAAAAATAGTTAAATTATTAATTAATGGTAATTAAATAAGTAAACATCATTTAATCAAGTAAATAAAAAAATTACCACACTATACATGGGTTTTGGGATAATAGTTTTGGACATGAAATTTTGGTATTAGAGCTTAGGTTCAACATTAGGAACTCTAGATAAATTTGTATGGTTGGTTTAGTTACCTTATAAATCAAATAAAAAATTAGATGTGTACTTTCAATTTGGTTATAATTATTTATGAGACTTTTATATACAAAGGTACTATATCAATTGTGATTCATAGTGGTTAGACATAGAAAACATGTATATTCCATGGATGCTCTTATGGTACTAGGTGTTATGTATGGAATGATTGTTTGTTCTTCATCTGACAATAGGCAATAAGGAATATTTTTTTATTGATGTCATCAAGGGTGGCATATATAATTCAATTATGATATGTGAGATTACTTGATTTCTATGTATTACTATTGAAATTATGTTATCATAATTTGATGTGCTTGTAACCATTTTTATGATTCAATGTGAGAAAATGTATCTTGAGATAAGGTATATGTATTCTAAACCTTTGTCATTTTCCATGTACATGCGTGACCTATTTTTTGAACCAATACATCATTTTTATATGTACTAAACCTATTATGCAATTTTTCCTCTCTAAATAAACAACGTTGTTGTTGATCATGATGTGTATGTTGTGATGTAAATATAACAATTATGTTATTGAACTAAACTCTACTTTTATTAATGTAAATGTTTTTCTGATGTAAATTGGTGGTTTATAACTTGTGCATAAACCACCAGTGTGTAAATGGTGTGTAGAGTAACATTCATCCATGTGAACATATAATGTCTATGTGAAACTATTATTACGTAGTATTGTGTTGTGTAACCCTGCATTATTTCTTTAGTGATTGAACACTAATATAAGTATGGGGTTGAGTGGGAGTGTAGATATTTTTTCATACTGGTCTAGACTAAGTACAAGCTAGGAAGTGGAGCTTTTTATATGTTAAAACCTCACTTTTCCACTTTACATGATGTAACCACTTGAATCTTTAGGTATATGCCCTATGAGTGACTTAGATATCATGGTCTCTTAGTGCATAATGGTCATAAATGAACTAGTTGTCCCTCTTCTCACCCCATGGTGGTTATTGAAAGAACAATCCTTATGATTTACTAAATCATGTAATATTATGAGCCTTTGGGGGACATATGGAGAGTGATGTTTTTCTCTTACCTTGTGAAGGTAATCAAGGCTTATCTTTTTTTACTCCCCTCTAGTGGATTTGTTAGCCACATAGTGTCATAATGTGAACTATTTTTATGAAATTATTGTGTCTAAATTTATTTTAATTTGGTTTTCAATCTAAGTTCATTTCAAAACCAATACTTTTAATTCCTTTTTATTAATGCTTTTGCTAAAAAATGTATTTTATGATTATTTAGTTGCTTCTATAATATATCATTTATGACTCTCTTTCATGGCCGCTTAGATTTTGATCTAATTATGTTTTATATTTACTTTCATTTGAGATTATTTTACATTGATTAAATGCTAGTTTCATATGTGTTCATAATGTGAATGTTGTCACCTTATGTTGTTATAGGGAAGAATAAGTAGCTTGGAATATAGAAATAGGGTCAATATCAGAACCTATATGAGTAAGTTCATGACACTATCCTTTCCACCCACAAATTGTGTGGTTATAGGATAATATCTAATCTTGGGTGTTACCAAGGATTCTTTTAGATCATAGTGATTGCTCTTCTATTTTAACATTGATATTACTTTATTAATATGGCACATGATTTTACACAATGCATTCTCTCCAAGAGATGGTGCTCAACTTTGTTCAATATGATATTACAAAAAATATTATTATTGTTGCACATGTTACTTATCAAAACTATTTAGCATCAGAACTTCTTGGGATTTCAAGTGGTTTGTTTAGATGGTAGAATGGCATTATGAGAAATAGCTAATAAAATTACTATCAACAGTTTGATTTAAAACATTTGGGATTAATATTAAATTATTATATCCAAATTAATCCAAATACATAATAATGAAAATGGTGTTAAAATTTGAGAACTTTAAATTTGATTATTATAAAAACCTTGTTTAATTTACTTAAATGAAAATTCTTGTATGGCATGTGTAACCTTGTCATAATTTTTTTTGAATAATTTAACCTTTAAAATGACATTAAGAACCTATAAAAAATAATATGTGGTTTGAAAAAACATAATTTTCTAATTGTTATTGTAATGAAGTCTGCTTAGTTTGAAATAATTAATAACCTAGTGTATCCAAGTATGTGTTTATGTTTTTTTAATTATTTAAAAATGAAATTTGATTACTAAGAGTGTTACTTGAGACCACTCATCCCTATATTATTCCTATACCTATCTTAGGGACTATTTAAACACTTATCCAGCCTTTGTATAGGACACAGGCATCACTAAACATCCCTAAAGTAATCCTAGACCCTCATTTTAGCATCTTGACCCCTAGTGCCTCAAGTTATGCCACCTGGACACAAGCTCCATAACTTGGACAGTATCACCAATGGTGCTAGTGTCCCAATTTGTGTATTATTGTCATTTTCCCTCCTTTGGCCACCAATGGATATATTTTAAAAACAACCACCACCTAGGGTAGCCCTATACCTATTTTAAAACCCACACAAGCACTAAAACATTATATATACATTAATTTTAACCCTTTATCCATTAGATGGAAATCAAATGCAAATAATATAAAAAACTTGGAACAATTTGTGTACAATCAAGGTTATTAATCCCTATTTTTCCCTACTTCTACATATAGCCATCTACAACATTCCTAGGCACGGATTACTTAGATTTTAAGTCTAAAGCACACTCAATGTATAATTCATACTATCTTCACTTACACTTACACCAACACTTAGATGGGGATAAATACACTAAGATTGATCCCTCCCCAGAGTATTGGTATGTAGGAAACTCTCATCATAGTGGGGTGTTGAGGATGTCCACCCTACCCCACTAACATCACACTTTTTTAATTATGCCAATTGGATGCCCTATAAACATGGAGGTTTAGGTTTTGTATATAATAATAAATGAAATAGGTCATATATGGGGATCTATAACTCATGTGTATATGAATAGGCTTGGTAGACTTAGACATAGATGTACCCAAAAGCTAAGAACAATTATGCATAGAGGACACTAGTACCAAAATAAGGACACTAGAACTATTGGTGTTAATGTCCAAATAGGATACTGCTATCCAAAAATATTTTTGACACTTAGATCCTATTCAAAACACTCAAATTATCTCCTATCCTAGTTTTTAGCCTTTATATCTCCCTTCTCAATCAATTTCTATATAAGTACTTGTTTACATCATGTATTGTTATTTTATAAAGATCAAACTAAGTTAGTTCTATTATAAATCAGTGATTGTATTTACTACATATTTCTAACTTAATTTACTATACTTAAACCCTTTAACAACCTAGGGCTTAAACTCCATAAAACCTAAAAATTTAAATCATTTCATGGACCTAACTTACTTCAAATACTACTAAAACCCTAGCCTTATATACTCTTAGGGTTTGTATCCTTTTGTTTTCTACGCTCAGATATTAGTTCTAAAATACTAGATTGCTTTCATTATTTGATTCTTGAAATATTTCATAGATTAAATTTATTTAAAGGTCCAAAATATATAACTATTTGTCTTCCAACTTCCCAACCTACAATGAAAAAATTCAATAACTAATTCGATGAAATTGATAAAAGATAATTACAATATTTCATTTCTAAACATTTAGATATGGAAGATGACCATATCAATATTATCCATGAATAACTTCAAAAATAAAAAAATGGTCAATATTCTACTCTCCTAGATAAAAATATTGTTACACCTAATTGGGGGGTAATTTAGCTTGTACAACAACTTGCTTTAACTCAATAACCTCCAACAATAACAACACCTCCTATGGCTAATTCTTTATCTCCATATGTATAAACCCTTATGTATGGGATTCATTCTTTGCATGATTTATTGGCTAGGGAGCTACTAGGTCATCACATGCCTTAGATTTTCATGTTATTTTACATACACCTTTGGCACATTACATACTAGCAACTCCTTTGCCATTCAGATTTGTGGCACCTAAGCTTACTTTGCATGATGGTAAGGGTGATCCAGAGCCCATATATGAGCTTTTCATGAAAAATTTTTAGACTATGTATCTAATGATTGGCTTCTTACTAAGTTGTTACCATATAGTCTAAATGACTATATCTTACAATGTTTCTATGATCTTCCAAATTTGTGGTTGTATTTATTGCATATTTCTACCATGATTTAATATACTTAGACCCTTTAACAACCTAGGGATTAAAATACATAAACCCTAAAAATTTAAAACATATAGTAGTTATAAAATCTTACATTTGTTATTGTATTTAATTCTTGCAATTTTTCATTGATTAAATTTCTTCAAAGGCTCAAAAGATATAACCATTTGTTTTCCTACTTCCTAATCTACAATGATAGAATTGAATAATCAATTTAATGAAACTATAAGATATAATTACAATATTTCATTTCCAAAAATTTATATATGTAAGATGACCTTATTAATATTTTCCATGAACTTAAAAAATCAAATAGTGGTCAATCTTCTACTCCCACATATAAAAAATTTTTACACTTATTTTGGGGGAAACTTAGCTTATAAAAAAACCTATTTTAACTCAGTAACCTCCAAAATAAAAACACTTCTTATGGATATTTCTTCCTCTCCAAATTTACAATCCCTTATGTATGAGATTCATTCTATGTAGGCTAACGTGTTACATCTTGAGTAGGGAGATACTAGGCCATCACATGCCTTGGATTCTCATGTTCTTTTACATACACCTTTATCACATCACATAGTGGCAAATAATTTGTCATCTAAATTCATGACACCTAAGATTAATTTGTATGATGGTAAGAGTGACCTAGATCACCATCTATGAGCTTTCCACATAACAAGTTTGGACTATGTGTTTAATGGTTGGCTCCTTACTAGGTTATTCCTATGAAATCTAAAAGACTATGACTTACAGTGGTTATATGATCTTTCAAATCAGTCTATCACCATATTAAATCCATTGATAAATATGTTTTAGCATGCTTTTCAATTAATATCAGTGATAATATCTCATATGGTCAAGTGGCACAGCTTAATCAAAAATTCAAAGACCCTATTTCATAATATATCTTGTGATATAAAACTATATTGGCAAATATGACTAGCCCCATGGAAGATAGAGAGCTCCAAGACATATTCAAAAGAGTTTACTACCAAAATTGAATGAATCTGTCTTGTTCAAGAAGTTTCTAGTGTTCATATATTTATGCCACATAGTGAAAGAAAGGGAAGTCAAGCTTATCTCTATGGGCAAATTAAAATTTATAAGTGGATTAAAATCAAATATTAAGAGTTATAATATGCCTCCATAAAAATTAAGGGCCACTAAAAATAAAAGTGATCAAAAGGCCACAGTTAACATAGCTTCAAAGTCACTTCCTCACCTAGTTTTATCAGCTCCTCAATAGAGAGTCTTCACCAACCTTCTAAAATCACTAGAACGTGTTTTACAACATATCCTAGAATATAATGTCATATCTCTCCCTACCATAAAAGAGGTTGATACAACATGACCTATTCCAAATAAATATGATTCTAATGCATTTTGTAACTATTATAAGGCACTAGGCCATACTACAAATCAACAAATTAGATTAAAACATAATATAAAATATTTGATAGAGGTCAACATAATTGATGTGGGAACACCCACAAAGGCACCCAAAGTTCAACAAATAGAAGATAAGATATTGAAAATATTTTTGGATCTATTTCAAAAGAATACAACACTAAGGTAGGGGGCACTTTAGGTGTTCACTATATGTGTTAGGCACATCCACCACTGATATCATATCACACTACTATAGAGTATGTACACCCCTATATAATATCATTGGTTTGTATCATACTATAGTAATAGATATACCAATCATCATTTTATTAGAACAAGATATTGTTGAAGATTATTAATATTTATATTCACTCATTATAGGAGCTTGCATTGATCATCATCCTATTTAGAGTATTATGGTTGACAATAGGTCAAGTATTAACATGTGCATTCTCACACTTGTATGACATTTGGGTTATTTAGAGTAGGACATTTCTCTAACCAACATAGTTATCTATGGTTTTATTTTCCATGTCTAGAGATTCATTGAGGAGATTGTAGTTCCACTACAAGTTGGACCAGCACATGTGGCCACTAAATTCTTAGTAGTACATAGTAAAAGATCATTTAGCATGTTATTTGGTATGCCATGGATATATAACCTATGATTAATGACATACACCATGCACATATGCCTCAAGTACATACATGATAATAAAGTATTTATAGTTGAGGGTCTCTCACATGAGTAGCCTTTACCTATCTGATAGGAAGTCACACTGTAGTCACTAGTTGCAGCTACCATCATTACATCACAAAGTTTAGTTGAGCCACTAGTGTAGGTGAGGTCTACTCCTATAGTGTTACCACTTATGCATACTCTCCCACATATACCCGTATTAGAGATACCCCTACATAATATATATGTTTTAGATTATATAGGGCCTCCATCTACCCCTTTCCTTTTGAGATTAGTGTTATTAATTTCTTAGGTTCTCATCATAAGGCACCCAGACTAGCTACAACATCTTCTTCCAGATCAGTCCCTAAAGACCCTAAATTTTGTAAGATACCCTAGTCAACTTTACAAATTCCTAGCACCACTTCATAGGAATTTACAACTATAGATCACTCAGTACAATAAGTTTTGGGACCTTAGATACCTTTTCACATAGCATGAACAATTACTATTCCTTTACTTGACATAAGCTATATACACAATATTTTTCACTTTTATTTATTACTAACACTTTATATCTTACAAAAATGCATCGAGTCTCAATCTCTCTAAGTGTATGCCTTAAGGGGTACACCAAAAAAAGGGGTGGGCAAACCATTGATGCTTCATAAGATTGTTATCCCTTTTTCCACTTGCCATCTACACACATGTCTCCTAAAACCAATTACCCTAAGCTAATTCTTCTTAGTCTACCCATTCTAGTCATTTATTATGATTTATCCTCCTTGTTCTTTCCTTGAACCCCTTTCACCAGTTGACTCTACTAGGTCAACCTTGTACATTTTTCAACCTATGATTACTGTACAGGGTCAACTGTATTGAACCTATACTATTTAGGGAAATTTTTCACTTGGAATTTTGTTATCCCTTTGGCTGACCTAGCTTGAGACCTAGTTATTTATCTCCCAAAAACATACAGGGTCAATTGGGTCAACCTTGTATAGCTGACATATTAGAAAGTATTTAGGGCTAGATGTACCTATGTATACAAGTTCATTTCAAATCATTTGAAAATAGAGAATCAAATAAGAATAAGTGTGAATGAAAATCTGATTATTGATAATTCCACTTGAAAAATAAAGCTTAGGGTTCCATACTTTCTTTAGATATATGGATCTTATCTTGTGGAGAAGTATTTCGAATGCATAGATAGGTTGTGTATCCTAGATATGATTTTTCTTTGTTATCCTTACATACCACAACAATCTCTTGTGAAACATGTTATCCAAGGGAGAGATTGAGGCTTGGTGGGTTCATATTCAAGGTAAGTATTCCTAACTTTATTTATCCTTGGTAAGAGTAGATAGATAATGCAATTATGCTTCTCTCCCATGTATTAGGATTATGTATACATTGACATGAATATATGTCTTCTATGCATGTTTACTTTAGTTTTTTTTGTTTCTAACCCCCAATTTATGCCACAAGATTTGGTGAGCACTAGATTAAATTAAATTTACTTGTTATTAGTTTAGTTAAACATTAAACTAGGACTCTTTTAGGATTTGTTACATGATTATGTTAGACTGTAGGATTTGGAACCCTTCCTATCATGGTGTATTGTAATAAGTGATCCCCTAATTAGGTCTAGAAGATCCCCATATTGGTCATGCTTCCACTTAAAAATGTATTCCCAATCAGAAGTGCAGATATGCTCTATCTTCTCTAAGCCAAGATTGATTTATAGACATGATGCATTTATGATTTCATACATTCTAGTGAACCTGACATGAACTAACCCTTGTAGGATTTATTCACCTTATTTCACTTCTTCCATTCTTTCATCATTATTTTTATCATATGTTTTCCATACTAGATCAGCTCTATTGACCCAATATATAAATTTTGTATGTAAGATTTTAGGTATAGGGTACTGGATCAACCTTTTCAACCCAGTATAGTTTTTTATCTTTAAACATCCAATCCAAACTACTAGGTTGACCCAGTTAACCTCATACATTTTTAGGCACTTAGCAATAGGTTTTTGTAAAGCTTGATCGACCTAGTTAGTAGAATTTACAAGCATTTATCAAGGTTCTTGGACAAAAATATTCATTCTTTGCATCTCTAATATACCAAGGTTCCTTTCTATCTGTCTATATTTTTATTTACAATCTTTCCTTTTATAGTTTGCAGTCTTTAAAACTACCCTTGTAAAGTTAATTAGATCGACCATGTTGACCTAGTTTTGTGTTCTGTGTGTTGTCTGAATAAGTGGGTCAACTCTACCAACCTTATTCATTTTTAGACCTTGATTTTGCAATATAAGTTTGACCTTGTCAACCCTATTCTATATTTTTTGCATACACTGTTGATTGTATCAACATTGTACCTTGTTTCAAAGTTAGAATTAACCTTATGTGCTAGTAATTAATTCACAATTTTTTTCTTATTAATTGCTTGCTTAGAATAGATCACATAGTTTAATTTTGTGGTTTTAAACTAATAATTTAATTTAACTATTTTCTATTTTATGCACACATAACCAAATCATAAAATATAAACAAGCATTTTAACATTTGATGACCCAAGGCCAACCTACTTGGATTTCATCACCAAGGGGGAAGCTGACTTGATATTTTGGTCAAGTATAAAGTGTGGTTAATGGTATATTTTGGATAAGCACCCAACACCCTTATCACTAAAGTGTGTTAATTAAGGGGGTAGGTCCTAATACCAAACATGTATCATTACCACTATAGATCCCTTTCAACCCAAAAAACTTAAAACCATCCTTAGATTGCTTTCTAGTTCCTTTCTTATAGCCAAATTCCCATCACATTTTAAAAAAAATTATAATAATCTTATAAAAATTTATGATGACCAATTATTTAGTTATTTACTTTCCAAATTGATTACTTGCTCTTTGCTCAATTATATTTTATATTGTAAAAACTTGTATTATCCAGTGTTGGTGTAAGATTTTGTGATATGTGCCTTAATTGGGTCAACCCCATTGATCCAATTGATTTTTTGTTTCCTTTCATTTTTTTCTTTCCAAATTACATTCAAAAAATTTACTATTTTAGGCTACTGGGTCAACATTATCAACCCTATAGATTTTTTAGTATACTAGGTCGACACTACCAACCCTATACATTTTACTCTAGGTTGATCTTGTCCCTCTTTTTTGACAATTTTATCCATATTTTTCCATCTATCCTTTTGATATCCACTCCTAATTGGCATCATGAAACCTCTTATCAAATTCTTTCTTGATAATCTCAACCCCATTCTGAATGTACATGGGTTTTTCTCTCCTACCTCGCATGTTCACCATAGAAGACAACTATTTATGGTACATATCTTCGTCACATGGTTATAAATTTTCTCAATCTTGATATATGCCATACCATATATTAGATCCATAGAATCCCATTAGAAAAATTAAAAATTATGATAATAATATACCTTATACCACTTTTACATCTTTTAAACCTAGAATTTATAAACTCATCAACCCATTTACATCAAATGTTATAACCTCACATTAAGTTCTAGCTATTATAACCAATGTTTGTAATCCTCTTATTACGCCCATATTAAGAGCACCTAAAATTATCGCTTTCCAAATTAACATGTTTGAAACCACTCAAATTGATAATCTATATGGTTCCTAATTATTCAAAAACCTTGATGATAATACTATTTACACTCCTACCAATAATGGTGGTTTTACCAATCTTCCTTCTTCTTATACCACACTTAATACAACTAAAACCAATGTTGGGAATCCTCCACCTATGAAGAATCCTCCTCCCACCAATAGTACCAATCCCCCTCCTATCAACACTAATATTCCTCCTATAAACACCAGCCTACCTATTGATACAACTTAACTTCTTGCACATGTAGTTCAACAAATGAACATCATGCAAACAACTAGTCAATATTAAATAATGAACATGCAAAAACATTTATTAAACATGACTAGTCAACCACTTCAAGTCATCATGTCTTAAGCAAATCAAAATTTTGTCCCTCCTCCTCTTAGAGATGTCAATGGTAATATCATCGCTTAACCTCAAATAAATAACAAAACACTTCAACATCTTCAAAATGAACCTTTAGCCCCATTAATTTCATCCATAGATATTGGAAACATTTCTACATATATCGCATATATAATGGGACAAAAGACACTACTATCTTTCTTAAGTATTTTGGTAATCTCTATAAAGAATGGGTCCAAACTAACACTTTTTCTACCACCAAGATATTAACCAAAAAGAATTTGGGTGATGCACTTGAATGGTACATCCAAATTCATAGACATTTAATCTCACAACTAGAATATTTAATCAACGATCTATTGAAGTAATTCCAACATGATGACCTTCCTAAAAATTACCTTGGCCATTTCATCAATGCCAAACAACTTCCTAATGAATCTTCTCATACTTTCATCAAATGATAAAAGTATCTATCTTATAAAGTGGACCATAATATGAATGATGATACTCTTTTAAAAATATTTTTCACTGCTCTTAAACCTCCTCTTCAATACAAAGTTTGAATCTTTTCAGCTAAAATTTTAGAAAAAGCCTTAGACTAAGCAAAAAGGCAAGACTTTATTATGACTCAATTTGAAACATGTCAAACAACTATTAGAGAACCTTTTCAATCATTTTATCAAAACATTGACTCATCTAAGCCTCCCCAACCTCAAAGTGGAGTAGCCAATTCAACCAATTTTAACCCAATGCACCCTCCATTGAGTCTAGAACAACTTAAGAATAAATTTCCACCCTCTAAACCCATGACCTTTGATCCTTCCAAACCTCATCCAAAATGGTACGATCCTATTGAATTTTGTTGGTGGCATGCTACTATAAGTCATTCTCATGAGTCTTGTCGTAATATTCACCATTTTATTATTTTTTCCTTTCTTGGTCTACATTTCAATCTTGATACTCTAACAAAACAACATTATAAAGGCTATCTTTAAGCTTCTCAAATTCAATCTCAAAAACCACAATCATGTCAAACTCAAATACGTAATGATCAACAATAATTATCCCATACCTACACCTCATCTGCTAATTTTATTCAAACCACAGTTGATCCTTCTTCCTATATCAATAAGGAAAGGATAAATAGCATGAAAGACTTTAAACATATTGTGGCATCTATTGAACCTCAACCTCTTAGGCCACATGAACCAAAAGAGTACCTAGTTTAAATGCCTACTCCAAAACATATCATACATGGTCCTCCTTTACTTATTCATACCTCTCCTACACATCATATGTCACATTCAACATCCTTAAAATCTAACAAACTAACACATTTACATATCTCCAAATCCACCTCCCAACCTAATGCAAACCATTTTAATAGTTCAATGTTACCTTACTCCAACTCACATGTTGGGGCATCTTGTGATGCCCATCCACATGTCCCTTCAGACTTTGGGGAATCTTGTGATACCCATCCCTACATCCACTTACCCATTGGGGAATATTATGATGCCCACTCTTATTATAAAATACATAATAACAAATAAATTTAGCTTTAAGAAAACTTTTGAGACTTCTAGACTTGCACTTCACATGCTCATCTTTAATACAAATGTTAGCATAGATATTTCTAGACACCAAATATGAAAACTATAATTATAAATGTCAAAATTCCCATGGACCACCTTAGGACCCACTTTAGACAAATTTTACCCTTTAACCCCTAACCAAGCCTAACCCAGGGTTAGTTTACCCAAATGACTTAACCTAACTTTTACCCACTTTCTTACCTTCACCCTTGACCGTTGATGGTTAGGATGACCATCGATGGTCACCATGACCATCAATAATTAGGGTGCACCTCCCCAACCACCAAAATACAAGCCACCTACTTTGATTATCTAAATATGTGTGCAAGCCATTTCATGTGTGAGTTATAATTAGAAGACCCAATTAACATCTTATTATAAATCTCTTGCCTTGCCTATAAGAAGAGAGGAATAGGGAGGTAAATTCCATCTATAATTATTATTAAGAGCTTGTGAATCTAGAGTTATTTTATATTTTAGGTCAATCACCATTATCAATCCAATGATCTAGACATCATAGTAGAGAGCCAATTTTCCATCGCCACTCTACCAAAGCATCAAGTGTCATTACTCTTCAAAATCATGTCAGAATCTACCATCAGGCCAAACTACCTCAATCAACCACCTGATCAGCCTTCTACAAGATAAGTATTTTTTTTTAGTATTCAATTATTGTATTTGACTTTTTCACCCAGCCTAGCACCATCCCATCTCTCAAAATTTAATTTTGTGATCTTGTCAATTTGACCATCTACCAACCTAGACCTTATACATAATAACCATGGATGGTTGTCTCAACTACCAATGGTCTACCCAACTATTGATGGTAATCTTGACCATTGATGGTCACCTTAACTATTGATGATCACTATGGAAAAAAATAACAAGTTATTTTCACCCTCTTACCTCCAACTAAATCCAATTTTTTTGTGTCCCTATTTATTCACATACCCCTGCTCGATTTTCTGAAATAGACCCAAGCCATTTAGCACTAGTGTTAATTTTATTATTGATATATTAGTCATTTCTATCAATCATTTCTTATGTTCAATTTAAATACCTTTTGATTATTGATACAAGTAATTTTTATTTTGTTTTATAAATTTAATAGTTTAAAACATGTGGACTGATAGCCCCTAAAGAAGCTCTTACTTTTGGGATCTAGCTAACACTAGACAATCCACTTAGTTATATATCTAAACAAATATTTGCTTTAGTGTTATCTTATTTTTAGGTCATCCTCCCAAGCTAAAGAGGAGTTAGTCATAATCATCTAATTCAATATGTGCATAACCAAATAGGTTTTTTAACCATACCTATATTTAGTTTCTTCTTCTTTTTAAAATATAATCTAAAATTCACTAAAACATTCTAGCATGCCTAGTGGGACCTTAAGGATTTACTTTGGGTTTATTTTCTTTGAAACTATATGCTCTTCTCTCTACTTGTGCTCATTAATAAAACAAAAATTTCTTTTGGTTTTAAAATCAAGTGCATATATTGATTGCTTGCAATTTTAGCTCACATAGTTTAACTTAAAGAAAAGTAATCCTATCATAGCATCACTTTTATTTCACACACTAAACCAAACCCCCTTCATTAATTAAACATCAAACAAATTCCAGACAAGCCCTGAATAGGATTTCATCACCTAGTAGTCACCTTACCCTTTCCCAACAATCCTACTTGGAGGTCATTATCAAGGGGAGAACTAACTCATCTCTCTAATTGAGTATAAACTCTAGAAATCAGTATATATTGGCTAAGCACCTGACACCCTTATCACTATGGTATATGAAGTGAGGGAGTAGGTCCCAATACCAAGCCATGTATTGATTCCCAACATAAATTTTTTTAGCATCTAAATAACCTGAAACCAACCATAGATTGTTTTTATAGTACCTGATATACAAGCTAACTTATATCACACATTCTCATAAACTTAAGTTATAAGTCAAAAGAGAGATTAAAATTAACCATAGTATTTTAACATACTCTAGCATGTATTAGATTTCCTTGATCATTTTATTTCTTTCTCTCTATTTTAGTTGTAAGATTATTTGTGTTTTCCTCTCATCCTACTTGCATAGTTCTTACTCATCAACAATGAAGAGACTTAGCAAGTTAGGACCCCTCTATAGACTATCTAGTCTCCTCTACCTCTTTATCTATGGAGTATATCTCAGATGTTGAGAGTTCTCCTCATCATTCTAATGCTTCTAGTGTGCCTTGGATAGTCTCCCAAGGTGACCTAGACTTTGTTGCCTTTTTGGATAATAACCCAGTAGCCTTATAACATTATCTTATCATAGTAGCTCACCATATGCCCATTTTGGTACCACTTACCAATCCACCCTATGGCATACCATTAGAATTTTTAGGTAACTCTTTTATTATTGCTATCACCACCTAACTATTAACTATTTAGGCATCTACCTCAATCAGTAACCCATCTGACACAACCATGTTAAAGCAATTAGCTCAACCTTCTAACACCCAAACACCTCTTAGCCTAACTAATAATTATTCCAACATGACCACCACCCAACCTTTACCTACCCATATCACCATCACTATCATTCCTTTAACTACCCCTGCTCCATTTTAAAACATAGTAAAACTAATACCTTTTACCTTATCACTTGTCGCTAGCAGGGTTACCACTTATCCCTTACCTCCAACTCAACTGCTTTCACCCACTTAGTAGTACATACCCTCTACCCAATCACCTATGACCACTCACTCATGGCTTCTCAACCTCTAGAAAATTATTAATATGTCACTCAACCCCAACCATAGTATTTACCTTACAACCCTTCAAGTGCACCACCCCAAATAGACATAATGAAAATGCCAATGGATAAGATGAATGCCTTAAAGTCATCCATTACTAGAGCTCACAACATTCTATCATATGACTAGATCTATAATGAACCCATTCACCCATCCATCCCTATTCAACCATACCCTCCTTAGTGGGAACTTCCTAAGTTCTCCAAGTTTTATAGTAAGGAGGATCCTCGGTAGCACCTTAGGGCATTCAATAATTCATGTTATTTGATTGCCTATGATGATGCCTTCCTTATCTAAAATTTTCCTATGTCTTTGTTAAGACTAGCATTGGATTGGTATAGTGCCTTAACGAAGCATTCCATATTCTCCTTTGCCTAACTAGATCAAAGTTTCTTGGATCAATTTTCCATAAATATCTCCAAAAAGGTTTCCATCACTAACCTATACTCTATCTAACAATTTGATGATGAATATATTGCCAATTTTTTAGCTCATTTGAGGAGCCTAGTCAATCAGCTTTCCTTCTCCTTTTCCCAACCTGAATTGATCAAACTCTTTGTTTGGGCATGTGCTGAGCACATCTCTTCCACATTATGTGTTTAGAGCTTCTAAAATTTTGATGAATCTTTCACCACAACACATAAATTAGAGAATAGAGCCATTGATGAAGGAAAGTTAAAAATTAAAAAAAAAAAAATCTACCTATAAAACCAATGAGGTTTCCTCCTCCAAACTGAAAAACCAAACCAACACTGAGACTAAAATCAAAGGCTCTAACAATATGATTTTCATTAAATCTACTTCTCCATTATCCACCAACCAACCAAATTCCTTTAGTTCCTCAAAGTAAAACATGAAAAACCAAAACTAGAACAGCCTGAAGTAATATACTCCACTTGGAAAATCATATGCTTCAATCTTAGAAAATTTATTAAAGGCCAACATAATATAACTTCCCCTATCAAACCACCTCAACAATATGATTCTTCTCATCTCACACCTACTTGGTATAATGAGAATGATATATGTACCTTCCACTAAGTAGTAATACATGATGTTAGTAGGTGTAACACCTTCAAGAGCATTGTCCAATCTCTCATTAACAAAGGTGAGATTGTGTTGGATAACCCCAATGCACCTCAAAACTAAATCCTTGACATATTTAGGCAATATTTCTCCAATCATGCACCTGCAAAGAATGAGAGCAACATGATTGAGTGCTCTCATTATGCCCATATTATTAACATGGTTCTTGGCATGCTTATTACTGAAGAACATACCACCCAACCTATTTATTCCTCACTCTCTCCACTTATTGAGGTGGTGGACTTACCTTATCCTCTTTTGGAGACCCAAACTAAGGAAGTACCCCTTTTACCTCCTCTATTTATTAAGGTATTAGAGCCATCAATCCCTCCTCTAACTGACATACCAAAACAAGCACCCATTTTACCCTCTCCATCAACCATCGGGCAACGTACTACCCCTTCAAAAATCATTCCAAAAGAGGAAGCCCCCATATCTTCACCTCCCATAGAGGATCCACCTTTTCAAACCTTGCATCATTTGATTGAGGAAAAGGATGACTTTACCATTCCTCTATCTCAACCTATGGGTTTATCTTTTAGGTCCACTATCTAGGGGATAAAACCAACCTAAAAACCATTCTCTAGGTTAGTGAAAAAATTAGAATTTATCTCCAACCCTAACATGGATCGATCCACCTTCTATCAATAAATAGGGATACCTCATATCACCCTGCAAGAACCTCCAACCACACCTTTAGCATACCAACCTACCACTACTATTATCCAAACCCCTATCTTACCAACCAAATCGATGAAGGCCTCTACAAACCTAACAATTTTTCAACCATCCAAGGCACCTAAAACCCATGAAAATAAATCACCTTCTCTAACCAAGCTAACTAAACCAACCAAGAACTTTGGCACCTTCCCTACATAGAGTCTTAACTACCCATTTATGAAAGTAAAGCTTACCTCACTAAAGCCAACAACCAAGTGCCAACCCAAATTGACCAAGGGAGTAGAAATACCAAAAGGCTAGAGGGATAAACTCCTAATCCTTCCACCATGACCTCTATCTTGGACCTCATCCCTCCACTCTAAGTAGCAATCTGGTTGTCTCAACTAAGACCCAACTTCTACTACTAGTTACATCAATAAATTTGCTTTCTAACACACCTATCTTCACTAAACCAATAATGACCAAGATACCCACCTTGAAACCTCATACCTCTACTTTATCAACATATACCTTACCAAAACCAAAACCACCAACCAACACACCACCTTAACCAAACTTTCAGTCATCAAACCTACTACCAATAGGACTTTCACCTTACCAACCAAGACCAAAACACCTAAACCCTCTCCACCTTTAGCTAAATCCTATTCTAACATTTTTTGAAGGTTATTACAAGCTTTTTTCTTGAACCTACCCCCTATCAGGCTGTTCAAACCTCTAGGTTCAAAACCCATCTAATATAACAACCACCACATGTGCTCCTATCATAAGACACCAAGACATGACATAGAGAACTATAAATCTCTCTAAACCATTATTCATCAGCTCTATGATGAGGATGATCTATTTAAAATGAACCTCCTAAAGACCCATTACCAATCCAATAACTAATAACCATTAGCCAAAACCTACCTATTCCTCCACTCTCACCTTAGAGTGATGAAGAACTAAATAAATCTCCTACCCTAATTTCCCCTTCTATCCATACCATTCATGTGGTCATGAGAATGCAATAAAAGGATAAGGGGAAAGCCAAAATTTCCATTTCATGAACATACCCATCTTCTACCTCCAAATTAAACCCTACCCAAACATATTCACCTTCACCCAAACTTAAGGTATCTATCTTAGGTGCCTCCAAATCCAACCCCTTTGAGTCTATCAAGAGAGTGGTGCTCAAATAGTTTCACCAAACCCTGATGAATATGAATTTATATGAGTTGATTACTACTTCACCTTATCATCACTAATTAATGATAGAGTCATTGGAATCGATAGAGGTCCAACTTGAAGACCCTCAACCTCTATTAGCCTTTGTCAGTGCTCTTCAAATTTCCAACCTCATCACCTTTAATGATTCATAAATATCTTTTATCCTTTCAAACAACCCAAATCCCCCTCTCTTTATTACTACTTACATCAACCAAACCTACATCAAATAGGTCATGATTGATGGGGGAGCTAGTATTAATATCACCTCCTCCCATGCCTATAACTAATTAAACCTTCCAAACAATGTCATGTCTGAAACCTCATCCATCCTCTATTCCCTTAATGACACCATGACCACTACCCTAGGAATGGTTGTCTTTTGTATCCATGTAGGACCCCACATGATCCTCAAACTCTTCTATGTAGTGGAAGGTGAATTCCAATATAATTTTTTGATGATAAGACCTTAGATCCACTCCATGGATTGCATTCCCTCTACCCTTGATCATTGCATTAAATTCAAGCATGAGGGTTAGGTCATCATCATCCAAGCTAACCCAAGTTCCTTCTCAACATGCAACATGACCTACCAACCCAATGATGTCCTCTTACCCCCATCTAACATACCCTCCTTATCCAAGGACAAGACCTCCACCACAAAATAGGAAGCCCCACCTTCCTCTATAAATGAGGCATCCACTAGCTCATTCATCCCCTTTGATCATATCCCCAACTTAGACCCCTTGGAATCTGCATTCCAATGTATTTCATTAGGGTAATATCACCTCCTTACCCTTAACACTTTCCCTACTCCCCAAGAGTATGGGAAACTTGACCACCAACTTGGGTATGACCCTAATATCAAGGCCATTATTCCCTTAAAAATTTTGAATTGTCAAACCCATTTCATTTATGAGGGATTTGACCAACCACTTAGTGCTTCTACAACTTCCCCTTCACCTCAATCATTCACCTCTAGCTTATTTTACCTAGATAAGCCAAGCTTTGCCAAAACATACCTTCATAGGTGTGTTTGGAAAGGATTTGGTCTTAGATAATATGAGTATGGTCCACATGAGTTAGTCTCCATTGAAACTAGAAAGCCTCATGAGAAGCATGGCCTTGCTTTCATTCTACTTGCCAAGAAGCAAACCAAACCACTTACCACCATTATTGAGGAAGATACCCCTTCCTCACTGACCTCTCCTCCACCTACATGTGAGGATTATGACATCATCCCACCTAAATTTTTTTCATCAACATGATCAGCCTTAGACCCCTAACTTATCAAAAAGAGGGGGCAACCGTAACCATCCCTTTGACCCATCCTGAGATGATAAGAGATGACTCCTCTACCATTAACATTGTTCAGTACTAGGATGATGATTCTATTATCACCTACTTAGTTTCCCTAGATTATTCAATACATAAATCCCTTCTTCCTGATACCTTGACCATGTTGAATGAATCCACCATGGATATCAACTTGGGTACTCTAGAGAACCCCCACATTGTTAAAATCAGCCAATCATTGAATACTAAGGAACTTTAGGATTTCCCTCTTTCCTTCAAGACTGTAGCATAGCATTTACTTGGTCTTATAGTGGTATGCTAAAAATTGACCCCACCATCGCTACCCATAACATAGTCACCAACTGTGATGCCAAGCCTATCAAGTAGAAGCTTTTGTGCATACACCCCCATATAGCCCTTCTCATCAAAGAAGATCTTTGGTGTCTTTTATCTATCAAATTCATTCAACCCATTGACTATCTACAATGGGTCTTGAATGTCATATCTATCACCAAAGCCACAGGGGGACTACACATTTATGTGGACTTTTGTGACCTCAACTTTACTTTCCCTAAAGATGAATTTTGTCTAACAAGAATTTAATAGATAATTGATCTTATAGCCAAACATGAGATGTTATCTCTCATGGATAGATTCTTGGGTTACAATCAGATCCTAATTACCCCCAAAGATTAGCATAACTACCTTCACCACCCCATGGGGGACCTTCTGCTATAGAATCATGCCTTTTGGATTAAATAACATTGGTGTAACTTACCAATGTGACATGACTTACATATTTCATGACCTTATCCACAAGATTATATAAGACTATGTGGATGACCTTAAAAAATCCAAAATCCAAAAGGATCATTTAGCCATTTTCAAGATCATCTTTGAGTTGCTTATCCACTACCATGTTTGCCTCAACCCCAAGAAGTGAATTTTTAGGGTATTTTTAGGAAAGCTCTTTGGCTTTATCATTTCCCTTTAGGGAATCAAAGTTGATCCCACTAAGATCAAAATAGTTCTTGACATGCTTCCCCTAGTAAACCTTAAGGAACTCCATAGTTTATATGGGAAACTTCAATCCATTCTCCACTTTATCTCTCAGCTTTCATATTGATGCCAACCCTTCCACTACCTTTTAAAGAAGGATGCATATTTCAAGTGGAATATAAATTATCAAAAGGCTTTTGATTCACTCAAAAAATACCTTTTGTCTCCACCTGTCCTCACCCCTCTAAAGGATGACCAACCTTTCTACCTATATATCTATACCACTAACCACTCCCTAGGGGTAAAGCTTGCTCATTGGGATAAAAAACATAGAGTGTATGCCATGTACTACATTAGCCACATGCTTGTAGATTAAGAGATCTAGTATGCCCATACTGATAAACTTTACTTAACTTTAATCTTTATGGCCACCAAACTTTGCCACTACCTTCTTATCCATAAAAATCATGTCATAACCAACACCCACCCACTCAAGTATATACAGTCCAGGCCATACCAAATCCAATGTATGGGCAAGTGGCTCATGCTCTTAGTAGAGATTGACTATGAGTTCTTTCAAAAAAAATATTAAGGGGAAAGTCATTACTAACCAATTGGCTGAAGCACCATTAGTATACAACCAACCTCTTCTTTTTGATTTCCCTGATGAGTCCATTGCAAGCCTCTCTCAGGTGAATTTCACCTATCAAGTCATCATGTTCTTTGACAAATCAAAGTGTCATCACTGTGAGGAAATAAGTATCATCCTTATCCCCTTTGATGGTGAATCTCTTCTTTTGTCCTTCAAGATTGGTTTTGATTTTACCAATTATATGTTTGACTATAAAGCCCTAGTCATAGGCCTTCAAACTACCTTAGCCCTAGGAGTAAAAAAATCAACATCTTTAGTGACTCCCAACTTGTGATCATTAAATCAATGGTTCTGACCAATGTAAAAATGATGTTTTATGATAGTACAAATAATGAGTTAATGAACTCTTAGCATCACTTAAACACTGCCTTATCCAGTCAACCCCATGATCTACTAACAAGTTCACCAACACTATAGCTTCCCCCACTTCTCAGATCCCATCTACACCCTTTGAATCTAACTTATCTATCATTATCTATAGACTTACCCAACCTTCTTATGTCAAACTAGATTCTCCCACCACTTTCAATGTGGAGGAGACCTAACTTGACCTTTGGTATTAGTAGACCTTTAACTACATCGACCTTACCATCATTCTTTCTAACCTTTCCAGGAATGATCAAAGATCATTTTTCCATAGTACCTCAAATTACACCATAATGGGAGTAATCCTTTATAAACATGGATTTGATGGCCTCCTCTTTCATTACCTATCTAATCATGAAGCCTCTCCCACTATCAAGGAAATACATAATGATATCTATGGGGAAACTTTAGTGGCCTCACTATAGCTAAACACATCCTTAGCCTCAACTATTATTATCTTACCCTTAACTAATACTATTTTAATTATGTGAAAAAGTGTGTTAAGTGTTAACATCATGCCAATTTTCATCATGCACCTATACATAGTATTCACATTTCTACTAATTTTTGGCCTTTTTCATAGTAGGGTCTGGACCTTATTGGTGAAATTAACCCCCATTCCTCAACATGACACCATTATATCATCACTATGACTAAATATTTTACCAAATGGGTAGAGGTTATTCCTCTAGTCTCAATCAAAGTGGAGAAGATTGTTGACTTTATCAACCATCACATCATCTCTCACTTTGGTGTTCTTCACAACATTATCACTAACAATGGTAAATATTTTAAGAAAAAGCAAGTCCAAGGTCTATGCAATGCATTTAGCATTAAGTTAAGCTTCTCCTTGCCATATCACCCTCAATTGAATGAATATGTTGAGGCCTCTAGCAAAACTCTTAACAACATGATAACTAAAATGGTCAATGCATCTAGTCAAGATTGACATTTGCATGCCCCCTTTGCCTTATGGGCATATCGTACTAGCACTAGAAACCCTAGGGTTCTACACTTTTTTCTCTTGTGTTTAGAGTGGAGGTTGTCTTGCCTCTCAAAGTCCAAATACCTTCATTTCATATATCTTTGCAATATCTCATTTTTGAGGATGATTATTATTATCACCATTTAGATCAACTCAAGTTACTTGATGATCATCATTTAGAATACCTTACCCATCTTCATGTCTATCAAGAGCACATCAAGCATGCTTATAAAAAATAGTTTAGAGTGCGAGAATTCAAAATTGGAGACCTCGTCCTAAAATAAAATTAGCATGTCACCAATATGGAAAAATAAAAGTGGAGAAAGTTTGATTTTAATTGGTTTGGACCCTACATCATAACCCAAAATTATAGATCATAAGCTTACTAGTTGTCTTCTCTCAAAGGCCACCTAGAACTTAAGCCCCTTAATACTTCACATCTGCATCCATTCTTTTGTTAAGAAGGATCAATTTCATCTTTTACTTTACCTTAAGCTCATCCCTGGCTTTTAACCAAATTCATATCCCTATTTTAGGGTTAATTTATTAAAAATAAATCATGTGATTATCCATCATAGTCATAGCCTATCTTGAATAATGGGTACCATGGCTCTACCGATGGCATGATTATCATGGTACTTTTCACCCCTCTCCTAGGATGGATTCCTATGATCATTATCACCTAAACCTCTTTACACCTTATCAACCTTTTTGTGTTTCTAGTTTTTCCTTTATAAAGGTGAACCCTTAAGCCTATATAAGCGAGTCTATGTCAAGCAAAAATCAAATAAACAAAAAACAAAATCCAAATCAATAGCAATCATGGGTCATTCCTAGAATTTGAAGACTACTCCCTTAAAGGATAGTTGCATAAGCATACTATAATTTCATAAATATAAGTTATATTTCTTCCTTGAAGGACAAATATCACAAAACCTTAGAACAAAGAAAATAAACTTACACCACTCTGTTAAAGGATGGCTGAGTAAAGCATTTGTCAAAAGCATAATAATTTCTTAGAAGCTTCCTACATTGATCAACTTCCCATATATAGTAACAAATAAAAAGACCTATTTTCAAAATCACAACAAAATAAAACTAATTTTGAAAGCCACAATCAACTCTCACATAATAGAATAAGGTAGAAACCATAATTGACTTTCACAAGTAGACTTCTTGCATTGATCAGTCTACACATTGTATGGCATAGAATTATTTATATTGGCTCTTTAGAAACATACAAAAAAGGTATGCTATCTCATAATAAGGTCACATTTTCATCCATATCCCCTTTAAGCACTATAATCAAGATATTTTGAGCTTACTTAACATTATGTAGTCAATGTTGGATGGTGGAGCCTGATCTTATTTTAATGCTCAATTCCTGACAAGGGGTGTGGGGGGTAATTTGCCCCCCCCCCCCCACTATGGTCACTATGGGGGTCCAAGGGGTTAATGAACTAATTATAATACCCCCTGGTATGGGTTAGGGGGAAACACCCTTAAAGCAAAATTTTGTTAGAAATGCACTATAAAATATTGTAATTTCATAGTAAATCTAGACTGTTCACTATTAGGTTGCAGATCTAATGGTAGAAATTATGTTTGTGAATTTTTTACCTATATGTAACCCTCCTTTTGATATTATGAAATTATAATTATGGTGGCATATTGTATGTGAGTGAAGAGGGTATTGAGTGCTATTGCAAGTTTTTCCCTTCATTTGATGGATTGAATAATAAGAAGGACTAGTTGTTTCTATGTGGAATGAGCCCATATTGGGTGAACCACATTAAATTTTTGTCTCTACTGTGTTATGTTTTTTGAATTTTATTTCCATATTTAATTCATTAATATTTATCTATGTTCTATATTCCTAACAACTAGTATCAGAGCTGAAGGTTTACTTGGCGGATAAACTCGTAGGAAAAGGTTGAAAAGTTTAGTAGCCAAAACTACCAATTATGGAATATACAAATGGAGGACTATCTATATAATAAGGATATTTTCATACCATTGGGTTGAATAACAAAGAAGCCAACAACTATTAAGGATGAATATTTGGAGGTTATTAATAGAAAGTCACTAGGAACAATACGAGTGTGCCTAATAGCATCAATAGCCTTCAATATTTCAAAATAAAAGACAATAGAGAATGTGATAAATGCATTATATATATTTTAAGAAAAACCTCAGCATCCAACAAGGTATTTCTTATGAATCATTTATTTAATCTAGAAATGTCAGAAGGTGGGTCTATTATTGATCATTTAAATGAATTCAACATGGTCACAAATTAGTTAAGCTATGTAGGAGTAAATTTTAATGATGAGGTTAGGGATCTTTTGATTTTGTGATAATTTATAGAAAGATGGAATGGCTTGGTCATGGTTGTGATTAATTATATCTCTAGTTTAAACACTTTCAAGTTTGATGATGTTATGGGTGTTATTATTAGTGATGAAATGTGATAGAAAAGCATAGGTGAGACATTAGGTAATGATTTGACTATAGATAATAAAGGAATACAAAATGATAGATTCCTAGGTAAGCATGGTAAGTCTAATAAGGGTAGATCCAAATCTAGAGGAACATTGGTGTGCTAGATTTATGGGCAGAAAGGATACTTGAAGAAAGATTGTTTGTTTCAAAAAAGAAAACAAAGAGATGGACAAAAAAATAACAATCAAGAAGCAAATGTAGTAGGTGATGTGTTAAAAGATGTTTTAATCCTTTCTTTAGATAATATTAATTATTCTTGGGTGTTAGATTTATGGACCTCATTTCATGCTACACCCCATAAGAAATATTTTTAATACTATGTTCAAGGTGATTTTAGATAGGTTTATTTGGGTGATGATGAATCCTATAAAATTATAGGAAAGGGTAAGATATAGATAAAATTATATAATGGAAATAAATGTTTATTGAACTAAGTGAGGCATTTTCCTAAGTTGATAAGTAATCTAATTTCAATAGGGAAGTTGGGAAGTGAGAGCTACACAGTTATATTTGCAAAAAATTTGTGAAAGGTCACTAAAAGATCATTGGTAATAATAAAAAGAGAAAAGATAGGTACATTATATTTATCTAATGGTAATATTGACTATTTTATTTCTTTAGATTCTACAAAAATGGATATAAAATTATGTCACCATAGACTTGGGCACATGAGTGAGAAGGGAATGCAAGTTCTGCACTCAAATAATTTGTTGTTAGATTTGAAGAAGGTGGATTTGGAATTTTGTGAGCATTGTGTGTACAAAAAATAGAAGGGATTCAAATTTCTCAGAGTTGGGAAGATAAAGAAGGATGAAACGTTAGAGCTTGTGCATATAGATATATGGGGACTAGATCAAGTATCATCCCTTAGTGGCTCTTATTATTATGTTACTTTTATTGATGATGCAACTAAAAAAAAATTGTTTTATTGCATATGAAAAAAAATGATGTTTTTGATACTTTTAAGAAATAGAAAGCTTTAGTTGAGAATGAGACAGGAAATAATTTAAAGTCTGTCATATTAGATAATGGAGTTGAATACTGTAGCAAAGAATTTGATAACTATTGTTCATCACATGGGATTCATAGAGAGATGGTTCCATTAACACCACAATAAAATGATCTTTCAGAAAGGATGAACAAGACAATCATGGAGCATGTAAGGAGCATGAGATTACATGCAGGGTTGCCCTTATACTTTTAGGTAGATATTGTGAATACTATTATTTACTTAATAAATATAGGGCCTTCAAGTCCTTTGGATGGTGGCATTCTAGAAGAAGCATGGACAGGTAAAAAGGTATATTAATCTTTCTTAAAGACTTTTGGTTGTGAAGCATATGTCCATATTGATAAATAAAATAGAACCAAGCTTGAAGCAAAATCCAATAAATTTACTTTTATTGGATATGGAGTTAATGATTTTGGTTATTGTTTATGGGATTTTGAAAATTGCAAAATCATTAGGAATAGAGATGTGATCTTTAATGAGAAGGGCATGTACAGAGATTAGTTTCAAGAAAAGAAACAAGAAAAGCCAAATATAGAATATGTAGTATTTGATGAAATCATAGGAAATGAAATTCCAAAAGTGTTAGAAAATTATAATGTGAAATAAATACAACAATAAGTATCTAAAACTCATGAAATTGTAGTTAGAAGATCTACCAAAGAAAGTAAACTCCTTAAATGATACTCTCCTTCACTTTATTATTTATTATTGACTAATAGCGGTGAGTTAGAAAGCTATGAAGAAGCAATGCAAGTAGAAATAAAAAAGAAGTGGGAGCAAGGCATGAAAGATGAAATGTACTCCTTGGTACATAACCAAAATTGTAAATTGGTTTAGTTTCATATAAATAAAAGACAATTGTAGAATAAATGGGTTTATAGGTTGAAGGAAGAAGATGGAGGCAAAAATAGATACAAGGCCAAATTTGTTGTAAATGGGTTTACATAAAATAAAGGTATTGATTTCAACAAAATATTTTCTCTAGTTGTAGAAATGACTTTCATAAGAACTATTTTAATTTTGGTAGCAATATAATATTTGCACCTTGAACAATTAGATGTGAAGACTAATTTCTTTCATGATGATTTGGAGTAGGAAATATATATGGAGCAGCCACTGGGATATGAAGTAAAAGGTAAGGAGAAAATGGTGTGTAGGTTGAAGAAGAGTTTGTATGGTCTAATGTAAACTTTAAGGCAATGGTATTTGAAATTTGACATGTTTATGATAGAACAAGGTTATAGTAGATGTCATTCTAACCACTGTGTCTATTTTGAGAGATTAGATAATTTTAGCTATATTATCTTGCTATTGTATGTATATAACATGCTTATTCAAGGTTTAACATGCAGGATATAAATGATCTCAAAATAAAATTAGCAAATTCATTTGCAATGAAGAATTTGGGTGATGCAAAGCAAATCCTTGGTATGAGAATAACAAGAGATAGGAAAAATAGAAAATTGACTTTGTCTCAAGAAGAGTACATAAAGAAGGTGTTAGTCAAGTTTAGTATGCAAGATGCAAAACTTGTAAGTACACTTATGGGAGGGTAATTAAAATTAAGTAAGGAACAGTGTCCTAAAATTCAAGAAGAAACCAATTACATGTTTAAAGTTCTATATGCTTTAGGATTTAGAAGTTTAATGTATGTTATGGTGTTCACAAGACCATATATTGCTCATGCAGTGGGAGTTGTTATCAAGTTTATGAATAATATAGGAAAGGAGCATGGGGATGTAATCAAGTGGATTCTCAGGTACTTGAGAGGGACCACTGATAGATGATTATGTTATGAAGGTTAAGATGTTACATTGCAAGGATATGTTGATGCAGACATGGTTGGATATTTAGATGGTAAGAGGAACAACATAGGTTATATTTTCACTATTAGTGATATAGTAGTTAGTTGGATTTTAAAATTGTAGAAGATAGTTGCTTTGTCAACTATAAAGGTAGAGTATGTCATAGCTATAAAAGCTTACAAGGAGATGATATGGATGCAATGATTCAATGAAGATTTGAGGCATAAGCAAGAAGATTATAGGTTGTATAGTGATATCTAGATTATGATTCATTTAGAAAAAAACTTATCATTTCACTCAAGAACCAAACATATAAAACTTATGTATCACTTCATTCATTCAATTTTGGAGGATGGTCAACTGAAGTTGGAAAATATCCATACAAGTCAGAATCCTATAGATATGCTAACAAAATCAGTCACAAATGAGAATCTAGAGAGTTTTTTAGCCTCAAAAGGTCTTCAAGGATAAAAAGGAAGATGAGAAACATGTTAGGGTTAAATTTCAAAGAAAAGTCCAAGGAAGAGTTGTAGTAGTTGAGTTGCAGCAGTTAGTCTTCAAGTGAGAGATTGTTGGATGGTGGATCCTAATCTTATTTTAATGACCAGTTATCGATAAGGGGGTATGGGTGACAACTCCCTCCACTATGGTTATTGTGGGGGTATAAGTGGGGTGATGACCTACTTATAATCCCCTGATGGGGGTTCAGGGGTAGTACCTTTGAAGTAAAATTTTGTTAAAAATACACAATAAAATATTGTAATTTTGTAGTAAATTTGGACCATTCACTATTAGGTTGTAGATCTAGCGGTATAAATTATATTTGTGCATTTTTTCCCATATATAACCCTCCTTTTAATATGATGGCATTGTAACTATGGTAGCATGATGCATGTGAGTGAAAAGGATATTATAGTGGTTGTATTGTAGGTTTTTCCATTCATTTGTTGGATTGAATAATAGGAAGGATTGGCTATTTTTGTGTGGACATAACCCATATTAGGTGAACCATGTTAAATTTGTGTCTCTATTGTGTTATGTTTTTTGAATTTTATTTCCATCTTTAATTCATTAATATTGCTCTATGTTCTGTATTCTTAATAGTCAAGACACCTTTTTACCAATTAACAAGCACTAATGCAAAGGATTCGAAGGGTTTATGTTCATTAAGCCAATCCAAATTTGGTTTTGTTCTAGTCCTTGTCAAATAAGAAGCATCATGTCCTCTCATCCTATCATGACTAGTTGATATTTTCACTACGACATTTATCTCTTGATTATATTCTTTGTTCTCACATCTGGTGTTGTTAATTAATCTACCTCATGTGTTTTATCTTAAAAAAATTAAAAATAAAGCAAATACACATGTGTCATAAGCAACAACATGATCATCCTCATAACCATAAAAAGAATAATAATATAATAACATCCATGAGTAATAAAGAAATCAAGCATTTTTTCACTGCATGTCTAAATGTAAATAATAAAGCATATACTCATTAAAATTTAACCACCTACCAAGATCATTCTGTACTCACCCCAATGGGGTTTGTCAAGACACCGTCTTGAAACTCTAGCCTCATAATATTGTAGATCCTCTACTATAATCATGTATCATGTCATAAGGATGGGCACAGTGGTCCTGCATATACCTCTTATCTACCTCAGGGAGTCTCTCTTCTATATAAGCAAGGCTAGTGAAGACCTAGCATGGTCCCTGTCACCTATAAGAGTCACAACCTGACCCTATAAAATAGCCACATGCCCCTATAGTTTTTTGAACTATGCCTGTGAAGTGGATAACATCACTCCTACTATCCATTAGGGCTAACCCCCTATACCTATGCCCTCTATACCCCTCTCCCAATTGGGTCCACATCCATAAGACCCTACCACTATCACCATCACCAAAATCCATGCCATGTATCCATTTATAAAGCTTGCATCATCTATATGTAGCCTGGTTGGTAGTTCCTCATGATCTAGTAAAATTAGGACTAGATGTGGCTCTAATAATAATATCTTTGAATCTTCATGCTTTTACTTGGGAAATACACTTAAAAGACCCTATATGAAGTCAAACTACCTCTATACCCTATTAAATGGGATGAGTTCCACCTCTCTATCCCTCTAGTCAAGAATCCACCTGTAACTCTATAAGGACAAGGTTTGCCCCCTGTAGCTAGGCCATACTATAAACTAGACATACAGCCTCCAAACAATATCGCCAATCACTAATACACCTAGTGTATGCCTAAACTAATCCAAATCATGTGCACCTCTCCCTACATCTAAAGTGGTGAAGTCACCTCTCCACCTCATGAAACCAACTAGGAACTCAATCTATATGTATCCCACCATAGTATCCCCACTAGCATCATCACCAAGATGTGCTCATAGGCCCAAAAATGAAAAACCAACATGACACTAATACCATACCTCCTATGGGCCTTGAACCCCCACAACTCCCTATATATTTATACCAAATGAATAGGTACCCAGTCAAATATAGTCTGCCTTAATAATAGCTCAACCAACACCCCCATATGTAAATATGGAAACCTCCCACTACTCAAGTCAAGAAGAGAAAATCATGAGATGGCCATCATAAGCATGGTAATCAATCTTTTCTCACCTTTCACTCTCTTGTACAATGTGTTATAGTTGAAACCCTTAGCATGTCATCTGACTCTATCACTATCATCTTCATATAATATCTTAATGTGATCCTCTCTCTCCTCTCACTCTATGATAGATCAGATCACTCTAGAGTGGAATTCATGTGATCTTATGTATATCCTTGGGTCAAATCATCATCTCACTGGTCGGTAGTAAGAAGGTGTTCATAGCTAGATCCCATCTCTTAATAAGAACTATGATCATGGATGCATCTTGAGGCACATACTGATAATGCCTCATCTCTCCCAACCCAACCTCCTCCATATTGGCCTAATCAGCTGGGGTCATCCCTTGGTGGACCTCTATGAATATGCATGGCACTTTATCATGCATTTGTATATGCTCTCAAGCCTATGAACATTCATTAGTGCATAACTTAGTTCCCTATACTATCCACTAGATTTATCTACCCTTCACCTGTTTGACCATCACCCTATTATCATTTACCTAATTTACTACCCATTCACTCTTTGATATCATCTAGAAACATTTACCTAACCCACTTAGCCTGAACCATCTACAACTCGAATACTATCTCGCACTCAACCTAACCCAAAACACTTTTCTAGCATTTTCACAAATATTAAACAAGTCGACACTGACAGTTATGACAACCATCGATGGTCAGGTGTCCTTAGATTTATGGGTATTGACTATCAATGGTCAAAATTGATTTCCAATGATCATTGTGGATTTTCTACTAGTGAAACACCCAAAACACTAACTACCCTATCAACTTCTAAATACCTATAATCTTTCCTAACATCTAACCTAATACCTACCCCTACCCAAGCTCACCTACCCCACCCTATCAATTTCCAATTTCACTCACAAATAACATAAAAACTCTAACTAGGGCATAACCTTCTAAACCACCACCCTCACACCATAAATCAATTACCATATCAAGCTAATCTACCAATTTTAAATCATCCCCTACCTTGTTTCATGATTGCCACTATGGAGCCAATTGTAGACCTACCCATCCTCATCTGTGCCCATATACTCCATTCATCCTTACTAGTCCCCTTAGTCCTTTTTATCATGACAACTCAGTAAATCCAACTCAACCATCACTATTAGAAATAATTTCACCCAAAAATGCCAAACACCAAAGCTCTAAATTCAATAGTAGCATATGGTTAAAATGAGTAAAAAGTAATTCAATTTTCACTTTTAACATGCAAGATTTTAGGGTTTTCACCTTGATCATTGACATTTAGGGTGACTATCAATGATTTCCCTTGAGCACCTTGACTGTCAATGATCAAGAGACTCACCCTTTTTTCTCCTCACCTAGATTAGCTATTTTCTTAAGAAGAATAAATTTAGCAACCCACCCATGGAGACTACCTTCTCTACCCAGCTTGACCTCCTCACCACCTTACCATTAGTCCATTTCATCCCAACTAGAATGAATTTTGTGATGAATTTTGCCTAATCCTTTGACTATAATGATAAAATTTCCACATTGACCACTTTTTGACTTTTTACCACCTTGTACTTATCAAATTTGTTTTTGTATTCTTGAGAGTACTTCATACCTTAGATACCCATGATACTTGACTAGTTTGTGTTTTCATCGAGAGAACTTCCTACCTTTAATAATGATGGATATATAGACTTAGTTTAAGAGACCTAAAAGTGTACCTATCCATCATGCCTAAATACAATCATATGATCTACTTATCACTTCTTCTAGTACCTACCTTATTTTGACCAACTATGGCAACCTCATTAATGTACGATCCTGGCTATCACACTTTTTGTTGCACTTTATGTGCTTATTTGTGCTTCAGTGCCCAACTTATTGTCCACCTTCATCATCCACCTTCATCCACATTATCAAACCCACACTCGATTCTAATCGACTCTTGGTTTTAGGGTGAACACCTCCTCCCATACTCAAGGTAACCATGACCTTTGACCAATAATCTATTTTTGTTTTGCATCTTGTACATTCAAGGTCGCATAATAAAAAGTGGCAAAATGTAGATACCAAAAATCCATATACCATGATTCCAAATGTTGAAATTCCCTTAGACCACCTTAGGACCCTCTTAGGACCAATTTGACCTTTTGACCCCTAACCAAGCCTAACCAATGGTCAATTTTCCTAGTTGACTTAACCTAGATTTTACCCACTTTCTCACCTTTACCCTCAACCACTGACAATCAAGATGACCACTAATAGTCACCTTGATTGTTCATCGTTAGGGTGCACCTCCTTACCAACAACATGCAAGCCACCCACCTTGATTTTCTAAATATAAATCATCTAAATATGTATGTAAGACATTGCATGTGTGAGTTATAATTGGAATATCCAGTTAATGTCTTATTAAAACTATCTTACCTTGCTTATCAAAAGAGAGGAGTAGGGAGGTGAAATCTATCTATAATTATTATCAAGAGCTTGTGCATCTATAGTTCCTTTGTTTTGAAGGTCAATCATCATCAACAATCTAGCAATCCAACCATCATGATAAAGAGCTAATTTTTTGATGTCACTCTATCAAAGTGTCAAGTGTTGTTACTATGTTAAAATCATGTTATAATCCACCAATAGGCCAAACCACCTTAATCAAACACCCAATCAGCCTTTTTCAATATAAATAGTTATTTTCAATATTCAATTAATTTATTTACCTTTCACACTCAGTTTACTACTAACCCATCTCTCAAAATCTAACTTTTTGATCCCATCAATCTAACTATCTACCAACCTAGACCTATACATAGTAACTACCAATGGTTGTCTTAACTATCGATGGTCTACCCAACTATCGATGGTCAACTTGACTATCGATGGTCACCTCAACCATCTATGATCACCTTAACCACTATTGGTCACTATGGAAGAAAATAATATCAAGTTATTTTAACCCTCTTACTCCCAACTAAATCTAATTTTATGTGTTCCTACCAGTTCATATACCCCCACCTAATATTTTGAAATAGACCCAAGCCATTTAACACTAGTGTTAATTTGCTTATTGTTATATTAGTCATTTCTAACAAATAGTTATTCTGTTCAATTTTAGTACCTTTTTATTATTGATGAAAGTAATTTTTATTCTATTTTTTAAATTTAATAGTTTAAAAATGTGTGGATTGACATCCCCTAAGGAAGATGTTACTTCTGAGATCTAGCTAGCGCTAGGCAATCTACTCAGCTATCTATCTAATCGACCATTTACTTTAGTGTTATCTTATTTTTAGGTCATCCTCCCAAGCTAAACAAGAGTTCTTTATAACCATCTGATTCAATACACACATCTAAATAAGTTTTTCAACCATACCTATATTTAGTTTCTTCTTCTTCCTTTTGAAATATAAGCTAAAATTCACTGAAACAATATTAACTATTCTTTTTGTCTCATGTTTCTTTATTTTTGTGCACTTTATTTCTTTTCCTTTCACTTTATCAACATCATTTTCTTCCTTTACATTCTTTGGATTTATTACACATTACATTTGGCATTTACTTTCATTTTTTTCCTCATATATTTATTTTATTTTTGTCTTTTTATGTTATTCTTTGTCTTAGTAGCTTTATGATTATTTTTTCCCTTATTTATCATTCACCCCTATGGGTTTCTCTTTTGTGAGTTTGCAATATAAGACCATGGATAAGACCTGGTCCTCCTCACAAATTACCACCTTTACTTCTTTTCTCATTTTTTTCACATTTTACTTTTTAGTGCCTTCATGGGTTTTTATTTTATGGGTTATATTATAAGACCGTGGATAGGACCATAAAATTACCATTTTATGATTTCTTTTATAAGAAAAATAGCACTGATTTTTTTCTCAAATTTAGGTTTTACTTCTTTTGATAGATGGAATTTGCACAACAATCTATGATTAGCATGTTTTCCTCCATTTCCCTCATTCTTATGATAAGGAATCATACTTTACTATCATTGCATCCCCTTTTCACCTTTTGTCACATTTTTTTTCACAATTTGAATTAATTTAAATTTGTTCCATGTGTCCTTTCTCTTGATTTCCTTTTTATTTTCACTCCACATTGGATAAAATAAGGTCAAAGTCAAGTTAGCACTTATATTTCACCTAGATTTATGAGACTCTTAGACCCCATGCTCTTTGGAGTTCTCTCTCTTAGCAACCAAGTCCCAAGTATTCAATGAAAGTTATCTTTAGCACCCATGTTTGGTTTTCCAAGTCCGTATGGAGGAGGAATAGAAAAATCCATCAATAAAGTTGAAATCCAAATCATTTGAAACAAAAGGCAATGATATTCAAAAGGTAGCGTAAATATCTTAAAAGTTAAATATCACACCAAAAGACATTATTCCAAGGACATATCTTATATCTAATTGATGATCAAACTCCACAGTTGGCCTCACATAGAGTCGAGGTCCATTGGGGTGCAGTAGGCCAGTAGATTGGAATAGGGTAATTCAACAAACTTTATGGTATGTGTTTTTCACATTGGATACCTTCACATACCTTTACTTACCCTAATTTCTCATGCAAGTACCCAGTCTTCATAGTAGATTGATGGATTTATAATGGGTCTTAAGGAATGGGGAAAACATTGTGAGAAGGTAGGTCCATTTTATTTTTCATGCATATAGCCTTCATGGGATGATCTATATACTCCATTTTTTGACCTAAGACTTATGTAGCTAAGAAAATTTCTTCAAAGTCTTTAAGGTTGAAATTCTTGTTATTTTGACAAACCTAATTTGAGTGTATTTACTTCAATAAAGAGTTATTCTACCTTGGTTTTTCCTTCTTTCTCCCCTCCAACCATTTCATTTTCCCCCCGTGATATAAAAATTGTGATTCTAAATCTATTTTCCCTCTTCTATTATTCCTTCTTATTCACCTCTTGAAAACATTCTAGCATTACTTTGTTTCAATTTTATCTGTCCTTAGAGTAAAACATGTATGAAAACTTATGGATTACACTCTTACACTATTTATTTACCACACTATCTTATTGTCATACTAGTCATGTAATTAGGTGGTTGTGTTTTATTATATTATATCTTTAAACAAACACTAAGTTTGGAGTTTTCATCCTTTAGACATTTTGATTTTCATTTCTCCATCATGTTCTTATTTGATTTTTTAATGGACTTTACTTATCTTACATATGACATTTTCCATTATTACATTTTTCTATTTATGTATGCCTTTTTTATGATTGTCCCAAATCTTCAATTACATTTCATTTTTAGTCTTTCATGTTTTTATTTTTGCCTATCTTACATAAACTTACTTTTCACTTTATTACATATCTATATTTAAGTTTTCTTGTATTGATATTTCATTTTCCATTCATGTTTTACATGCTTCCCAATGTGATTTAGTATGTTATACATTCATTTTTATCATTTATATTTTACATGCTTTCCAACATGATTTAATGTGTTTGACAATCATTTGTCATTCATTTACACTCATTTGTCATTATTGTGCCATCATTTTGTCATTTATTTGCCTTAAATATTCTAGCCTTGTCTTAACAATCCTAATTTACCATTTTATTCTAATACTCTCATATCTTTTCTTGAACTCATTCTAACTACTATATACCTATCTTCCAAACATTTCAATTTTTGGATATTTTTTGCACTAACTTCTACAAGTTTGCCTATTATTCTTCACATTGGATACCTTCACATCTCTTGTAGTCTACTTTTTTATCTACAGCATTAAGGTAAGTAAAGGTATGTGTTTTTCAATTTTTTCTTTTCATTTATTTTATTTATTGCTTACTACACTTTACTTAACATTAGCATCATGTGTTATCATGTTCTATTTCTTGAAGTACCATCTTATGTTGCACTCATGTGAAATGTGATGACCTTAGAGTGGGGCATATGTATACACATAATATTTTTTACTTGTATTCATTACAAACACTTTGTATCTTTTAGGAGCCCATCGAGTCTTAATCTCTTTGAGTGCATGCTGTAAGGGGTACACCAAAAAAGGGGTGGGTAGACCATTGGTCTTTTGTAATATTATTTTCCTTATGTCTACTTGTCATCTATAAAATTGTCTCTTAAAACCATTTACCCTAAGCTTATTATTCTCAGTCATACCCATTCTAGTAATTTATCATGTTTTATCTTCCTTGTTCTTTCCTTGACCCCCTTTCATTAGTTGATTGTAATAGGTCGACTAGGTCAAACTTATATAGTTTTCAACCTCTAATTAATGTATAGGGTCAATTGGGTCGACCCTATACTATTTAGGGATATTTTTTACTTTTAATTTTTCTATCCCTTCATCTAACCTAGCTTGGGACCTGGTGATTTATCTCTCAAAAACATATAGGGTCAATTAGGTCGACCCTCTACAGCCAACATATTCAAAAGGATTTAGGGCAAGATCCACCTATATATAAAAGTTCTTTTCCAACCATTTGATAATAGATAATCAAAGAATAATAAGTGTGAATTAATATCTGCTTATTGACCATTCTTCTTGAGGAATAAATCTTGGGGTTCCATATTTTCTTTGGAGATATGGATCTTGTCTTGTGGAAAAGTCTTTTAGATGCATAGATAGGTTGTGTAGCCTAGAATTGATTTTTATTTGTTATCCTTACATACTAGAATAATTTCTTGCAAAGCACATTGGCTAAGGGAGAGATTGAGGCTCAGCAGGTTCATCATCAAGCTAAGTATTCCTAACTTTATTTGTCTTTTGTAAGAGTAGGTAGATAATGTAGTTGTGCTTCTCTCACATGCATTAGGATTTTATATACATTAACATGAGTATATGTCTTTTATGCATATTTAGTTTAATTTGTTTTCTTTAACCCCCACTTTATGCCACAAGATTTGGTGAGCACTAGATTAGATTTACTCTACTTTTTATTAGTTTAGGTGAACATTAGACCTAAGACTCTTTTAGGGTTTGTTGCATGATTGTGTTAGACTATAGGCTTTGGAACCCTTCTTAACATGATGTATTGTGACAAGTGATCCCCTAATCAAGTCTTACAGATATCTATATTGGTCATACTCCTACTTATCAAATTTATTCTCAATTAGAAGTATAGGTATTCTCTATCTTCTCTAAGTTAGGATTGATTTATAGACATGATGCATTTTTTATTGCATACACATGCCACCTTGATAGTGAGTCTCCCATTAGACTCATCAATTAGTATGGTCCTCCGTTATTATACATAACTTATATCCAAAAAATACAAAAATAATATAAAATGTCAAAACATAAAAAAATTCAAAAAAATTCTCAAAAAATATAACTTATATATTATAATCATTGTCATGTTTACACTTCTTATATTTGATAGACACTACATATGCTAGATATCTTAGTATAGTCAATTATTATCATACATGTATGATTCACTTGTTATTATTGAGTTTTCATAGATATTTATTGGAATCAAGTCCACTACATAGATCCATATTTGATATTATCAACCCACTAGGGGAATATACATAGATACATAGGTTCCTCATTTTGTACATTCACCCATTTGGGGGAATCATATACATAATTTTTATGTGTAGGTTACATCTTTATAAACTCTTCATCACATATTTAGAATTGTTATATATTGATATTTATCATCCTACACCTACCCATATTTTTTTCTGACTACTACTACTCTAGACTCAGCTTATGTACATATTTTCACTTATATAGATGTGTACTACCTGTTCATGCATACTTTCATTTATAAATTTCTTAGTTTAGATTTGATTGTGTCTCCATGCTTCTTCTATTCAAGGGCATTTGAATATGTCATTGTTATATGTCTCTACACCACTTATTTTCATTATATATATGCTTTGGACATGTTCCTGTGTCCTTGTATGTGTCTTCTTAAATGTGTATGTAGACATTTTAACATGTATTTACATGTAGATCTAAGCTAACTTGATTTTTTTTTGCATATGTAGACATTTAAACAATTCCTTTATATCTTTATTTCTCATATTTAGTGACATGTGCCCATGTCCCTTATATTTTGGCCCCTTGTCTTACTTGTGTGCCTCATTTATGTTATATGTGTGCTTTATTATATGCATGATAGCCATGACACTTATCTTTTTCCTATTTCACACTCTAGTTTTAGATTCTATGAGGAACCTCATGAATCTCCCCTTCCTACTTGGGTGTCATGATGGATAGCATGCCCCATCCCCCTAGGTAACTAATCAATTATTACTTAGATTTGTTACTCAAATATTTTTATATCTAACTTGATAGCCTTTTGAATGTTAGATCTAACATACATCATACACTACAAACATATGCTTAAACTATCTTACATTATGATGTTATGTGTGCACATTATATTGGTTTATTACATAGATGTCATATATTATTTGACTAACACACATTTTATAGAGATTTTTATTTTTAGGATAATTCTTGTACAAGTTCAATAACTCCCCTCAAAAGAGGAGGCATTCATAGAGGTTTATCAAAAATATCAAGTTATCTAAATACACTCAGAGTATAGTTTTTAACACATAGGCATAGAATACATAGATACATTTTATGAAAACACAATGGAAAACAATGACACATGGTCCAATTTTAGTTACATATAAATTAGTATAGTTGGATGTTAGTGCTCAAGTTATGACACTAGTGCCACTAGTGCTAGTATCTAAGATATGACACTACTATATAGTATCCTCAATTTTAAGAAATTATAGATTGGCTAGAAAAGTATAGTAGGTACAGTCCAAGTTTGTATAGGTTTAGTTATAGATTACTAATTTTGACTTAATTTAGCATAGATTCATACCAATTTGTTTAGATTGAGGGCATCATGCATGGCATGTTCATTCCCATTTCAGTTCAGATTCCTAGATACAAATTACTACAACTCAATCTAGAATCCATATACTCAAATATCAAATTTGAAAGTATGTGCATGGCACATTATTTCTATATGCTCATTTATGCACTGGTTGATCAAATGTAATGATAAACTCAATGTCATTCTCTTTATTTTACACACTAGGCACCAAGTTCTAAGCTACACACTAGATTGATACCTTACTTCATCTATAGTGGTTGACATTCTTGAGTGGCCACAAGACAACACACAAATAGAATTTGGCAAATAAATGACTATATGACTAAAAATTCTAGTCACGACAACTAAAAATGATTAAATTCTACTATATTTTTCAACACAGCTATAAATGACTAATTTGATCATTAGGTAAAAAATAGAACTAAATAATTAGTCACACATATAAAAATTAGAAAATATGATATTAAAGTGGGTAATTAAAAAGGTGTTTAGAGTTGTAGTTCACAGATATATAGACTCAATTATTTCTACTACTAAGACTATATTATACACACAACTAGACAAAGTCCATATGCCACTACGTCAAACTGGTTCTACTTTACTACTAAAATTTTGCTAACTAAACAAATAAATTAATTAGATATTGAAAAGCCAATTTCATAAATAATACGTTAAATAATTAATAATTGTTATCTCTAAATACTTCAATATTATTTACATTACTTTAAAAATATTAATAATTATATTATGATATAATTCAAATATTAAGGTGTCATTAAGTCAAGTGCGTTAAAATATTTAATTAGTCTTTAATAATTGTCATTTCTAACCAAATAATTAAAATACACCTTATAAAAATCAAGGAAGATGGTTAATTATTTTAACTTATAAAAAATTATCCATCTAAATAAAATAAATAATTCTAAATAACTAAATCCAAAAATAACTTTAATAAACTAATTGATAATAATTACTTTCAAATTTAACATAAAAATCAAAATATATTTACCGTTAATAATTAAATATTATTTACCACTAAGAATTAAATAAAACAATGTTATTTAATTATTAGTGTAGGAGGGTTACCCGTGAAACAATTAAATAAAATACATTTCAACTTTTTTTTTGAATACTTAATTATTAACTTTTACAAGTCTATAGAAAATAATTAATTTATAAAAATAAATTAAAATAATTCATTAATTTCATGTAAGCTACCAAGAATAAATTTAATTAACTTTAATTTAAATTTTAAAGTCAAAAGTTTTTTCCCTCCCATTTGTAAGTGGTCCCACTTGTAAGTGGTCCCACTTGCAAGTGGAGGAATAAGTGAGAGCCATATGATTGAACTAATCTAAACCCTATGATCTAGGTATTCTTAGAAAACCTTAAATTTCCTTATGATCCAAATAAAAATTATTTTTTTCAAACCCATTTATCATTTTTTACTTTGTTTTCTCTCATAGGTTTGTAGGTAGCTCAAAATAATTCACTCCAATATGAAAATCATATTGCTTGCATGTATAAACTCGATATAAATATATTTTCTTACTTTCTTTAAATTTTTCTTTTATTACTTTTATTTTTTATAATAAATCTATGTTATTTATATATATTCTATTATCAAAATCACACACACACACAAAATAAAAATACCTAAGTTCATAATAAATTATGTATAACATAATATTTTATAATTATTATTTTATAATTCTCTATTTTTTTTAACTTATTATTTTATTTTATTTTTGTTTAATAAAAAATGTATTTGAGGATTTTATTTTATTTTATGTTTTTTTCTTTAATAAAAAAATTGCAGGGTCCATCGGCTACCCTTGAATCTATTGGGGGTGGGATAGTCGACTGGCCAAGTTCCCCTTCCCCATCATCATCATCATCATCATCATCATCATCATCATCATCATCATCATCATTATTATTATATATTAAATTAATTTATTATTATATTTTTATTAGTCTAAATAATTTATTTATTTATTACATATATACATAATATATGTCTATATGTATTTATTTATTATTATTATTATTTTATTAGTCTTAATTAATTCATATATTATTAAAAGTATAATATATATATATATATATATATATATATATATATATATATATATTTCAAGTATCAAATGGTAATTTATATTTTTGGGTATATATAAATATATATATAATAATATATATATATATATATATATATATATTTATTTATTATTATAATATGTATGTATTTATTTATTTATTAATTATTATATGTAATTATTTTTTATTATTTTTTATGAGTCTTAATAATTAATTTATATATATTATTGAAAGTATTATATATATATATATATATATATATATATATATATATATATATATATATATATATATGAATAAAATTTTATGGTTTCAAATGGTAATATATATTTTTGGGATATATATAAATATATATGTTGTATAATAATTTTGGTCAAAATATATATAAAGATGAAAATAAATTTTATTTTGCAGGACAAGTTTATATGGGCTACAGCATCATTATATAGGGCAACTAGTCAAGTCTACATTTTAATAAACTCTAAGTCATTTGAGGTAAGCATAAACATAAACAAATTTGGATGGGACAATCAACATGCATAAGTGAATGGAAAACTAATGATTAAAATGACTAAATATACTACCAATAAATGGAAGTTAGTTAATATAAATGACTAAATATACTATCAATGGATATAAATCAGTGAATAAAAATGATTAAATATACTACCAATCGACAATAATTAATGATTACAACAATTAAATAAATGACTACCATGACTAAATAAATGACTAGTTAACAACAATCAATGACTAAATTAAAGACTAAGTATACTACCAAATTGATCAATCAGAACAACCACTAACTGATTAAAAATGGTTTAGTCATCAATTTGGTCACATTATAAATGATTGGCAATAAACTACTATTGGTCACATGATCATGTTTGGTCATTTATATGCAATTTTTAGTAGTTTTTTTAATCATACATTATTATTTTTGTATTAGTGACATATACAGTTCCAATTATAGTTACAAATCTTTAGTTACATCATGTGGTTTTAATTTTAATTGCATCTACTAAACATGGGTAGGCAATGATGGAGTCATAGTCTAATTGAGTTCTTGAGCCACTTACATGAGAGGGTTGGACACACCATTCCAATCCAAGCTATTCATATGTTATTATCCACCAATAAGGGGTGAGAAATAATGGACTCAAAATTAGATTTAGCTATCGAGCCACCCACACATGAGGATTGAGCAAGCCATCAACTTATTCCAAGTTATTCATTGATTGATCAATGTGTGTGTGTGTGTGTGTGTGTGTGTGTGTGTGTGTGTGTGTGTGTGTGTGTGTGTGTGTGTGTGTATACATATATACATACATATATATATATATATATATATATATATAGACATATATATATGTATATGTGTGTGTGTGTGTGTGTGTGTGTGTGTGTGTGTGTGTGTGTGTGTGTGTGTGTGTGTGTGTGTGTGTGTATTATCACTACATTTATAAATTAGTTTGCATACTTAGTGAGATGTAATCATTCATTTTCCTCTTTATTATTTCTTTACTAAATTTTGTCTTTTCCTTATGATATCTCTTAAGTAAGGACATGCACATTTCATTTGCATAAAATACAATGGAGCATACTTCACATACTCAAATCTATATTCACAACCTTTGCCTCTTAGGTAAGTCAATGTACACTTATTTTTCCTTAATCCTAGTCATTTCATGTTAAATTTCTAAAATAAAAGGGGGAATGTAATCATCTAAAAATTATACTTGAGTGTTACGAGTGTTACTTGAGACCACTCATCCCTAACTTAGCCCTAAACCTATCTTAGGGCCTACTTAGACACTTATCCGACCTTCGTATGGGCCACATGCATGCCTAAAGTAGTAAGGACCCTCACTTTAGCATCCTAGCCCATAGTGCTTCAGGTTATACCACCTAAACACTAGCACCATAATTTAAACACTAGTGACAATGGTGTTAGTGTCCTAGTTTGGGCATTATTGTCTTTTTCCTACCTTTAGCCACTAACGGATATCTTTTCAAAACAAAAACAATCTAGGGTTGTCCTAGAACTATTTTAATACCTTTACAAGCATTAAAACTATATATATATATATATATATATATATATATATATGAATTTCATCCCATTATCCATTAAATGGAAATTAGATGCAAATAACACAAAAAAACTTAAAATAAGTTATGCACAATCAAGGTTATTAATCCCTATTCTTCCTTACTTATACATAAAACTATATAAATCATTCCTAAGCTTAGATTACTCATATTTTTAGTCTCAAGCACACTCAAAATTACTTAAATCACCATTCATACTAGCTTCACTTGTACTTGCACCATCGCTTAGGTGGGGAGAACTACATCGGGCTTGATCCCTTCTCAGAGTATTGGTATGTATTCAAATATCATAATATCAGGGTGTTAAGGATGTATAGTCTACCCCAATAACATCAAACTTTGCTACCTTTTTCAATTTAATTACCAAAAAGCATGGAGGTTTAGGGTTTTCATACAATAATCAATCAAAACAAGGCATCGATAGGGATTTAGAACTCATGCACACAAGAACAAGCTTGGTAGACTCAAACACAAGGGTAACCAAAAGTTTGAAATATTTTTTTATAGAGGACACTATCACCATTGATACTATTAGCTAAATAGTGTGCTACTATCCAAGAAGGTTTATGACACCTAGATTCTGCTCATGACACTATCAACTCATGTCCTAGTTTTAGCCTCCAAATCTCCCATCTCAATCAATTTCCATCTAAGTACACATTTACATCATTTATTATTATTTTTAGAAAGGTAAAACTAAGTCAATTATATTAAAAATAATTAGTTATATTCGTTGCATATTTCTACCCTAATTTATTATACTCAGATCCTTTAATAAACTAGGGCTTAAACTCCATAAACCCCAAAAAGTTAAATCAGTTTCATTCTTTAATGTTTCAATTGTGCATTGAGGGTGATGTTTTTAAAAGAGGGGGAGCATATAGTACCTCTCATTTTTAACTTCCTTATCCTAGTTATTTAAGTGTATTTATCTTGTGTGGTGACCCTTAGAGTATTAAAAAAAATTAGATTATGTTTCCCTCCTTTGTTTGAAGCCCTTAGTTGGTGAAAAACACTTGGAATATTTTAGTTAAATTCTAAGTCAATAAATCTAAAATTTAACTATGTGGGGTTATAAAATTATATTAATTTTTTAACTTGTGCATAACCTCTTTAGGAAGGATATGGAGGTTAAGGAATATGCCCAAGCCTAGGGTAGATAGTTATGCAATTTGTGGATTGTTGAAGTGGTACTGTGAGAGAATTTATTTAAAGGTGTAATAGAGGTATGGTCTCTTAAAAATACATTTTTTACCTTTTAATACAATTACAAGGGTGGGTTACTTGTATAATTAACCCACATGTTACTTGCATGAAAGTATTTTTGTGTCTAAATAAAGTTATGGGATTTGTATAACATGAAAATACCTATGTAAGATATGGTACCCTCTTCATTTAATGAGTTGGTGACTTTTTTTGCGAAATGAAATTATAACTCCCTTTTAATTTCCAACTCTTGTCCATTTTTTTTTGTTCATTTTTTGTGAGAGAAATAACTTGTAGGGAGGATGTGCTTGTAAGGAGGATCTTGGGAAGAGATTTTTTGATCTTTGGAAGCTTGGAAGCTTGTGGTGTGCATAGAAATGAAGGAGAAGAGGTATGCATTATTTTAGCACATTTTGTGTAGGAGTTAGTATTGTTATTTAAATAGTGGAAAATAATGAGTTTTTCTAGTGGCTTGATTATGTGCTTAAACTCTTTCCTTTCTTTCTCTTATCTCTCTTTATAAAAAGTAGTGGAATAAGCATAATGACCAAAAGATATTTTTTCTAAATTAAAATATGGAAAATGATGTATGATTTCTCTCTCCCCACCTTAATAATCCAAACAATATATAACTTTGTCTATGTTTTTTTAATAGGAGGCTTGTATTATATTTTTATACCATTAAGTATAAAACTTGGAGTTATCATAAAGTTTTTTATTATTGAAATCACTGTCAAACAAAGAAGATGAAATTTAATACCATATTCAATATTATATGTATAAATAAATTTATAAAAATAATAATAAATATGGATGGATATAATTATATGTGAATACAAATATTTAAATAAAATAAATTATAAAACAAATAAAATAATATATATTTATATGTTATATATATATATATATATATATATTACGATGCATAACATCCAAAGAAAGAAATTATTTTGATTATACTTTTAATTAAAAATAAAAATATAATTTATTTGTGAAAATAATATTTAAAAGTTATATTTATATAATAAAAATAAAAAATGAATATGATTTCCTTCTAAGAATAATATCATATTTTTATTTTTAAATATTCAAAAAAAAAGTGATGAAATAAGGGAAGGGGGAAGGGGGCAGTAGAAAGGACACATGTCTTGGTTGGCCCCCATAAACCCTTCTAAGGAATATGAAGGAATGACCCCCTCAGTCCCCTCACATACCCTTATATACATGGGATAGTGTTATTGTCCTTGACAACTATTTGTAATAGTCAAGGGTCATGACTTGGTCATCTTCCCACCCCTCTAACTGCATAGTAGGTTGTGGCTGAGTGGGTAGGGAAAGTAATTTTTTAAAAAAACTAACAGTTTCCCCAAAATGTGAAAGTTACATCGGGTGGAGTATAATTTTTTTTATTTGGGATTTTTTTTTTTGTAAATGCAAGTGAGTGTTATATGGTGAATCAGAAGCAATGAAGAAAAATGTTTATCATATTCTTTTATCATGTTTGTTGAGACACTCTAAATTTTTTGTATATGTTGGGGTAGAGATTTTTATTGAGTCTTGTCTTCTATTTGTTTCTCCTTATATAATAAATTTTAATTATACAACAAAGTTGTAAGGTTGTTTTTCCCTATCAAAATGGTAGTGGCTATTTATAGCTTTATTTTAATAGTTAGGCATATGAAAACAACATTGTTTTTCATCCTTGATCACATACTTTGATCTTCCCCATCTCCATTCTCTATTTATTTATTGAAATTTATTCTAATACAATCCAAAATATCAATAAATTCAATGTAAGCATAGTCTAAACTCTGGAGATACAAGTATTCTTGCCAAACTCATCTCACTAGCTTTTGTATTTATAATAGATTGACAACATTGGTTGTTTAGAGGTATAATATCCATTCACACAATGTATAATTGAATCCTTCCCTAGGAATGGGCCATTATCCAAATGATATTTGGTTTTACCTTGGGTTTCCTTTTGTTTGACTCAATTTATTTGTGTAGATGGACATTATAGGAAAATAACTGGTAAATAATTGAAACATGATTAAAAACTCATAATAACTTATCTAATTGTTGGTAATTTTTACTGTCAAGGCAAAATTTGAACCCTTGTAATCCAAAACTTCTCTTGGTATAGTCAATAGCCTCTTCAAATGGTCTAAAAATGTATATTTTGGCCTAAAAGGGAAGATGTTGGTCTTTAAATGTCAAAATGGGATTCAAAAGTCATTAAAAAAATTTAAAATTACTTTTAACCATGTTGAATATATGACTTAACCTCATTCATAAGGTTTCAAAAGCTTAAAAAGGTGATTTAATGTATTTTATAAGTCAAAAAGAGCCATTTTCCAATTCCCACATGCTAATTTTGGCCTTAAAAATCATGGAAAAGTTTAATTTTGGTGTTAAAACATGTAAAATCCTCATGTATATCCTTTACATGCAATAAATTTGGTTTTGAGAAGCTTAGCTTGTCTTTAAAAGTCGAGAAAAGGCTTATTTTCTTCACCTTGCAAGGAATAGTATGAATCCATACAAAATTTCATATATCTAGAGCTTGAATTAGGATTAGAAGGTCATGACAAAGCTTACACAATATTTATATGGAAATTGGAGATCATACAAGCCCAAAATCATTCATATCCAAGTAATTAGCAATTTTACACAAAGAGACATGCTTACAGGTTTGCTGATGGTACATATTGCAAAGTGTAGGTACAAGTCTAAATTTTAGGGAAAATAAAATAGACTCATAGGGATTAATAATGGATCAATTTGTTCTTAAATTTTTCTCTCCACCCTCATGAATAATTCAATTTAAGTCAGGGTAATTTTTGCAATTTTACATATGTGAAGGCAACCAATTTTCCTCAAGTTTTCCTCACCAGGGCATCATTTTAAGGAAAGTCCAGTAGGTGAATCTTATTAGGGACCCAATATACCTTAAAATTTCATTATTTATGTCCTTTTCACATTATTTAGGGTCAAACAAAGGATATTTGACAAGAGGAGTTTGATTCTGTAGTCTATGTGCTTCTAAAATAGTTTACACAGTCTAAGAAAGAGAGATGGGTTTCAAGATTTCTTATTTTCATCCATGGCATGGATATCTTTCATGATTTTGTGTTTTAAAATAATTATTATTATAAGTTCACCAATATTCATATCAATAAGACCACTCATATTCTCTCAAAGCATCTCAAAATATGCCTAGTTTAGTATTCTTTAAGGAAAGTTATCATATTTTAAGGTTTTTAACATTGTCCTTGGTTTCAATTTTATCATATTTCCCTCCTATAATGGATTAAAAAATGGTATATCAGGTATATAATTGTTACAATCATCCTTAAGACTCATAAATTTATCTTGACATGTTCTCACAGTGTCCTTTCCCACCTCTATCTCACTCACCCCTGTACCACTATTTTCTCACTGTGTTTTGTGCCTCACCATATCCTCCTTTCATGAGTTTCCATAATATTTCATCCTCATCACCAATTCACTCATTCCATTACATGTAATTCATCCTTTAATAGTGCAACGTTGACAAGAAGCCATCATAAGCATCAAGAAGACATATATACCTATAAAACATCATATACAATCATGAATTGAGACCTATAGCCAAGAAAAAATCATTGCTATATCCAAGAAGGTAGGTTTAGTAGGTGTGAAGGAGGTTTTAAAGGTGATGGGAAAATAAAAATAGTACCAATGCTTAGCTTTCATACAAATCTCAAGGAGGATGTGTTAAGCCCTCAAGGTGGAAGGAAGAAATACACCTACAGGAAGCCCTAAGATAACCTAGAGGCCTGTGACATTCCAAAGAAGGCTTACTTAGTAGTAAGAAGAACTTTCTTAAGGATAAAAAAGGTTATTTTGGTCATAAAAAGGCATGAATAACATTAAGGATAGAAATATCATGAAGTGAGAAATCTCTTCAAGAATTTCAAGTTTCAAGGAGGGTCTTAATAGGAAAATACACCTATAGTCAGCCAATTTGACCACCTATAGGCCACATAAGACTATCAACTCTACCCCCAGAAGGGTAAGTAAATATTGTTTTAAAGAAAAGAGTAAAGGATCATTATGAAGTATGAATTGGGTGGCTTAAAAAGATAACTCAAGGGACAACATTTATCAATATTTGAATGATTCTAGAGTCATAAATGATGACCTATAGCTAGCATAGTAAACTATATATAGTCAAATGGCTAAAGGGTGGTTGAAGTACTCATCAAGGGTTTGGATCATGATTCAAGGAGGTCTTTGAGGTTGTACTAAGATCATTTGGAAAATACAAACCCTTGAAACCTATTTACACCCTTGTCAACCTCCTCAAACATCCTAAACCTTGTCACAGTCCATACAAAGACTCATCAACTACAATATAATCAAGGACAGCCAAGTAATTTTGTAATAAAGATTATATTATGATGGAAAGGTATGATTGTAGGAACATTACCATAATTTTTGTGTCAAAAAAACTTTATGAAGGAACCAAATTCATTTTTTTGGTTTTATTCTCCTTAGAATTCACACCTATAGTCACCTTTGAGGACACCTACAACCATCAAGAGGAAGCCACAATCATGTACCTAAGTTTGATAAGTAGTATTTAGAGCATGGTGAGCTAAGATATATCATTATTCAAGGTAAACTTAAGGAAGTAATAAAGTTTTGAGCCCATCATCAAGAGTCAAAAAAGGGAGTTTCAAGATTAACCTATAACAAATAGTGAGGCAAGCTACAACCATAATGACCAAAATTGATAAAAGATGTAGCTTTAGGTCAAGGAAATAAGTGAAGAAATATTTATGAACCCTTTGGATACTTTCAAGAAGAATGGAGAGAATATAATGTCCTTGGAGGTTTGTGAGTTCAAGACCTAACATGATATACAGTCATAAAGCACTACCTACAACCAACTAAACACTACCCTATAGTCAACAGGCTAGACAATGATATGGAAACATCTTTATGGTTAAGACCTTCAAAGAAGTAATTGTGGAAATAATGTTTTTAAGACAATTCAATGGCTCTTAAGCTCCATTTTATATGTTATCAAATCTCTCCATGCCTCTAAGGACCCTATTCTCATTTTATACAAGGGATAATAACCAAGTAACATAGTCAAGTGCATGAATATGAGAATAAGTATGTATTCATGAGGTAATGGCATGAAGTAGGCATGATTTCTAAAGGAAAGGAAAGTAAATATTGTTATAAAAAGAATTAAAATTATGATTCATGTCATGGAAACTATATATAGTCACTTAGTAAATAACAATTAGTCACCTACAATCTCTTAACTTTAAACCTCCTTCAAGTTGGCAAGTGATATTGAGAACACAATGATGATATGGAGGAATCATATGTTTTTGATAAAGTAAGGCGGCAAACTAGGGGCCAAACCCTATACAGTCAAAAAAGACAAGAAGGCAAACAAATAAAAAATGCCTTCAGAGAGATGACAACACATCTAAGAACAACAGACATAAACAAAACACAAGCCACGGGAAGACCAGAGTTAGAGAGGTCTCCCCTTACATAACTATTGATTTCATAAGATCATTGAGTTTCTCATTCTCTATGTTGTTAGCATACCCAATATTATCCACCAATTCCAGCATAGACATGTTCAAAAAAATTGTATTACGAAGCCCTTTGGTGAAGACCTTCTCCAGCTTCTGAATGTGGTCCTTCAGGGCCCCAATTTCAACTTTCCAATTAGTCTGATTCTTAGTTCCCTCACCAACTTCCTCGACATACATTTTCCCCTTATTGTCAGTAGTTCCCATAGTGTCAACACCCTACTCCTCAGTAACCTCAAAATCCCTAGTAACTTGCTTCCCTCCAGTGTCCCCCAAAATTTCCTAGATTTCTATCTCCTCAAACTCTTCCTCCTAGGTTGCTTCTTCTAAAGCACTTTTTGAATAATCAATTAGTCTGGCCTTCGGGGCTGGTTTACCAGCAATCTGCCCTGACCTTCGCACTCCAGAGGGGAATCCTTCCTTATTAATTTTGGAAGGCTTGTGAGATTTTCCACCTTGGCCCCCCATGGCCCTACCCAGATTCCTATGGGTCCCTTTTATAGTCTCTTTAATATTTTCTTCCTCTTCATCAACCTTTCTCTTCTTGCCCTTCTTGCTCGCAAAGGAGCTAGGGGTATCAACAAGGGTCTTTTCAGGATCATCAATACGCCTCATTCCTAAAAAGTCATCTCCTTTTGAATGATCTACCTAGTGTTTAATGGAATATGAACACCTTGTCGCCACACCCTCCAACTTGAAAATTGCTGCCCAAGGTTGGCACAAGCATTAGCAACCCTGTTTCCTTCTCTGTAGGTATGGGAAATCTCAACTTCAGAAAACTTTTGTAAAATAAATTGGATATCAGTAATGATGTTATGATGAGGTTTAAAATGAGGAAAGAGGGTATGGATTTATTCTCAAGGATATCATGCAGTCCTTTCACCTCAAAAAATAGAGACTTATATCCTTAATGGCATAAGTTTATCTACAAGATCAAAGCATGAGGGCAAAGTTCTTTTGGGGAAGTTTCAAGGTTACTAATGGTTAAAAAGGAAAAATATGATTTTTATATTGAATCATATGTTATGATGAGGTTTAAAATGAGGAAAAGAGGGTATGGATTTATTCTCAAGGATATCCTATAGTCCTTTCACCTCAAAAAATAGAGACCTATAGACTTAATGGCATAAGTTTATCTACAAGATCAAAGCATGAGGGCAAAGTTCTTTTGGGGAAGTTTCAAGGTTACTAATGGTTAAAAATGAAAAATATGATTTTGATATTGAATATATCATATTATGATTATTATAAATAAATAAAATTCAATTACATACAATCTTCCACCTTCTGATATAGCCATACAAGGATCGAGATCCTTAACACAGTCATATGCTTACAAGATGAAAGGTCAAGAATATTCAAGTCAAAGAATGACGTATGTGGTGATTTATGAATAAAAAGTGACCATAGGAATATTCAAATATTTTAAATTTAATTAAATCATTGTTTGATCATGACAAAAGGGTGTAGTACACAAACTTGTATGGTTTTTGATCAATTAAGAGGCCTAAAACCTTGTGTTGAAGAGTCAAATAGCAAAGAAGGTAATGGATTGAGGATATAAATTATTATAAATAATATATAATAAAAAAATTAAGGTGGAATTATCACTAAAAATGTTCAATTCCTATCAATATCCAGTTGTAGCAGTGTATACATAGTCATATGAGGCCTAAAGACCTTTCTTGAGGAGGTACAAAGTAACATAAGCACCATAGAGGATTTTGGGATGGAAAATGAAGAGTGAGAGGACTGTAATGAGGTTTTTAATATAAAATAAAATATTATAAAACTTTATATAGACCCAAAAACCATGATAAAACACCAAAATATAGTCACAATCAAATGCATGAGCCTGTCTTGAGAGAAATGGCAAGTTTGAGGCACCTACACATGGAATAATGACTTAAAAATTGGTAAACATAATAATTATGACCAAATAAATATAATAATACCATTGGATAAGTATTTTTACAAGTTTAAGTGCCCAAGTTTTTTACATAGTCAAGAGTATGTCCATTCAAGGTCATCATTGGAACAGGTAGGCATTTTGAGGGGTTTTAAGGTGTTTAGAATGATTGGATATTTATTGGAATGTTTTAAAATTATGGGATGATGATATTACATATTCATAAGACCTTTATGGAGTTTTTAAATTCTAAATCATATGAAAACTATGCCCATATAGGCTAAATCAAGCAAGTAGGCTTATAGGCCCAAAGGTAATTTTGGACTTATCAAGCAAGAAGACACATAAAAAATATTTTGATGACATGTAAAAGGTCCCATTTTTATGTTTTTTAGGTAGGGAGAAGCAATGGATGAGTCATTTTAGTCTAAGGAGATAACTTGAATTCTATAGTTCTAGACACCCTTCCAAGCTACCTGATCAGATGCTTATATATTTCACCACATAAGGAGTTTGGAAAAATTATCTTAACATTATTTTAGGACCAATATTAACTTATAATTTAGGAAAAATTTATGTTGGTTTAGGGGATTTACTTTATAAACAATCACTAAGAGCATAGGTAGTCTAGAATGCAAGTAAAACGCTACAGGTAGATTTCCTTCATGTGGTATCTTCTCATATATTTTACATGTGAAACCAAAAATTTTATGGATTTTAAGTGGGTATGTTTAATAAAAATTAATGGTAATAAGTTTGGATTTAGAGGTATGTGCCTCATGAAGCATCATTAAGAAGATTCATATCTCAAACCATCATAGTGACCAATTTTGATAAATTTTGATTTTATTGCCATTAAAACATCATGGATAAACCCAAAACCTCTTCAAAAATTAATCACACTTGGAGAAGATTCCATAATTTCCAATTTGTTGTATGGATATGTATAGGTCAAGGTAAAAATCAAGTTTTTGGAAGAAAAAAACATGAAAAATGAGGTATAAGGAAGTTTACATGAATCCAATTCATGGAGAGAATACTTAAGACTTTTTATTCATCCTAAAATATTCAAATGGCCAAAAATATACTTGAAATTTCCCCTATTAGCTCCTTCAAAATAGCCACTTTGCAGGAAATTCAAGCAAAATTGACCTAGTCCACCTTAGTGACTAAGTGGCAAGAGTTTCTTCATCAAAATTACTTATGTCATGGTGGGAGGAGTTGATTCATGTCTTATATAATAATTTTTTAATGTTTCAAAAGTTTTTTGGTAGTTTTTATGGTATTCAAGTACATTAAGTAGGCTACTAGACCTAATTAGCCTAGTATGCCTAATTGGTCAAACAATCAAAGTTGAAATTGAAGTTGGAAAGCTATCCAAGAGTTATTTTGGACTTATCACATTGTATAAAATCCATTAAATTGTATATTATCATTAAAATTCATCCATAAAGTTCCTTTTCATGTAAGGGAGAGATCAAGAGATAATTAACTAGTTTTAATGTGTCATTCACTCTAGTTGACTAGTTGGCTAATATCATGCACATTCCTTTGATTTTTATGTAAAGAAAGGAATTTAAATCACTTCAAGTTGAGTTATTCACCTGAAGTTTTGCATAGAAATATTTCAATGAATCTTTAACAAGTCAAGAATGGGCCCACCTCTTTTTCCAATGCTAAAATGAGTTTGATGCAAGATTTTCAACAATAGGAATTAGATTGAAGACTTTAATGTCAATTTATAATTGAATATGGACTTGAGTTCATGTGGATTTAACCTCTTCTTCTATATTTTACACCAATATATTATATTTATCTATTCTACACTTCTATATAGTTAGGCTTTCAAGCCATTTTTCATTCATCCCTCTCTTGGAATGACTAGACTCTATCCAGATTGAGCTTTGTAAAAAATTTAGATAAATAAAATGACTATTTCAGATTCCATTACTCTATTATAGTGTGTTTATATTAGTTTATTTTAAAATTTGGTATATCTTTCTCCCTTGTCAATTCCTAATCTCACCTAGTTACTAGTAAGCTAACTTATGTAGGTCATGTTTCAGTGTTTGATGCCATTTGATTGAGAAAAAAATGGATATAAGTGGCTGGTTAGTGCCTTGAATTAGGCCTATTCCATCTTTTCCCTCAAGATTTGATCAACTAATAAAACCTTAACATTAAATACTAATGCATAAGATCCATTTGAATTTGTAGATTCAATCATTTTCTTGGCTTATTAGTGTTTTAGGAGCTCAAATAGAGTGGATGAACTAGTAATATAAGTGTATCACCAATAGTAGAGTAGGATTTCCATTTGAGTATCTCTCTTCCCCTTTTCATCCCAATAATCAATAGGTATAGTAAATTATGCAAAGTGATACATCATAAGAGCTAGCCTCATCAAATATAGAGTTCTGGTTTGAATGAGTTCAAGTGTCCCACACCTCAGATCTTTCCAATGTTAGTCTAGGTGTGAAGGAGTTTCATATCCAAATCTATCAGCCTTCAAGCAAGGTATTATCTAAGTTGCTAACAATTTTGGCATGCCTGATGGGACATAAATTTAGTCATTAGAGTACATGTTTGCAGTATATTCATCTTTAGTATCAATTTATAATACTCCTATGGTCTTTATCTCAAGCAAAAGGCATATTTTATTCATAATTTTGGTTATCTTCATGATTTTCTAGGCCATGGTAGCCTACAAAAAAGAATTCCATCATTCTTCTCCTTATCAGTAACTCTAGTATTATTCTCATGACCCATATCAACCCTATCATGATCCATATCAACCATATGATGAGTATACATAGATTTATCAATAGTATGAAATCTCATACTAGTCCTATAATAACTCTCATGGATCTTGTTATCTTCCTGACTAGCCTAGTCAAGTCCCAAAATAGTCCATCTCAAGATTTAAACAAACTGTATTTATCTATGAGAAATAGATGGTAAGAATAGACACTCAGAAGAGATATGGATAAGAGATTTCCAAGCATGAAATTTAGAACATGAGAAATACTTTATAGTAGGTTAAATAGGTATGTGCATCTTTCATAAGGCAAAATCACTCAAAGTTTAGTGTTGATATTTTAGACATAGATGGTCTAACTATAAGCATTGAAGAGAGGCTGGTGGTTTATGAGAAACCTAAGGGTCATCATAATCAATAGCATGTTCCAATGGAGCTACCCTTTTCTCTTTATGATCAGAAAAAAATGTTTATCATAGCCCTTCTGAGTTAATTAAGACCTTGCCTAGCTTTCCCACTTGAAAGTCTATCCAAGAGAGGCCTCAAAAGGCTAAAAAAGTGTGTTTTTTGAGTATAATTTTCAAGTTGCATAGTGGATCATTTAGGAACCTACATGTTTACATTTATAGGAGGAGATCTCCAGTGATTTAGTTCATGATTTTGAGGCTAATCTAGCCGAGCAGATTGAACTTGCAAATCAAAATCTTTAGCATTTAATGGCAGTTTCAAAGGAAAAACAATAGTAAATTCCTTCTTTCTTACCCATAGTAAGAACAAGTAAAAAAATAGAGGTTTTTAAACCTAAGTTCATAACTTAGAATCAGGTACAAAAGTCTATGGAAAAATAAGAACAATCAAGCATAATCTAAGATGTTGAAGTCAAGAGCAAGCATGAGATCATTCGGCCTCCACTCCTTCCACCTCAAAATCCAAAGACCTTTCCATCATGGAAATCCATTCAAGAAATAGTTCAACAAAGAGAGGAGGTGAAGGTGATCCAAGAAGAGTAGTTTTATAAGAAAAATAGGTATTTATGGTAACATCTTTAGACCTTTCACATCTTATTGAGTATTTTCATGGATCTACCATGCCACTCTTAGATAAAGAATCTCTTCTTTGTGAGGCAAATGAATAAGATGCATCTAAAGAGATAGAATATGAAGGTGACTTGAGTGACCAAGAAGAAGAAATCGTTATTGGGATACCTATTTGCAAGGACAAGCATGATTTAGTCTTTCATGATGCCAAAGAAGAAGTTTTAGATAAATAAAAACAAGATGTTTTTCAAGAACTTGTAGTATATGATAAAGATAAAATACAAACTAATATTTCTTTAGAAGGCATCCATGAAGAGCACTCACATAGAGTCATTTTTGAGATAAAGAATATTCCTAAAGAAGATGATCATTAGCAGCAGCTATGTCATGATTTCTTGAATGAAATTAAAGAGATTAAGATGTTATATTTGGATGATGAGATAAAATAATAGGTTGATGCTTCATCTAAGGATTCCACTAATGATTTGGATCTTAAAGAAGGTAATACTATTCTAGATATGCCAAGGCAAGATGAATTGGAGCTTGAGTGGATAGATGAGATGCCATTCTCTATTGAAGATGAAGATGAAGCATGTAGAATAGATCAAAAATGTTCATATGACTCCGTAAAAAGGTTAGATTTATGTGATCAAAACGTTTCAAATTGTAATATTTCAAATTAATTTCATGTCCTTTCAATTGATCATGATGAAATGGTCTTTTGGGATGACTTGGATGGTTTTTGTCCAAAGTTTGATAGTCCATCTCCACTCTATGATGATCTTAAGGAATGTCATTTAAAGAATGTTATTGCAAATATTCATCAAGAATATATTAATGACATATTGAAGCTATGTTTGGATACCTATCAAGAAATTGAAGACTTTGACAAAATAGTACATCAAATGGAGCATAATGAAGACACTAATCGAAGTATACCAGTTGAGTTTACAATATAATCATTGAATGAGAAAGTGAAAAATCAAGATCATCCTATGAATGAGGTAGATTTAACATTCTTGATGTAAGAAATAATAATTTTAGAAGAGGATGATTGGGTCTTAGATCCATATCTTCAATCCATGTATTTGATAATAGAGATAGAATACTTAGGTACATCATCAAGAAGATATGAACATATAAGTGTTCTTATATGTAATAAGAAGCCATCAAAAGGAAGAAAGCATGTTTCAAAGTTCCATGGTGTACAAAATAGCTTCCCATTTGACCTTGGAGGAAATCTTGTTACTTTAAGTTAGTTGTTCTAGGTTTACTTTGTTTCAATAAGTGAGTAGCACAAGCAACAATCTGCTTCCCTTTTGTTGTGTTTTTTTATTTTAATTATATTATATGTATTTTATTCATATTTTAGTTATTTTTTCCCTTTATTCATGTTGTTTCATAATTATAAAAGGTGTTACAAAGTCAAAAAGAGACTGTTTACTAGTTAATAGAGTCATCAAGTCAAAGTTGTTATGCTTCAGTTTGCCATTGTCACACAAAATATAGTGACTTATTTTGACCAATAGGATGGTCAACCCATGTGAGTTGATATAAATATTGGTAATTTTTCCTATCAAGGCCAAATTACAACCCCTATAATCCAAAACTTTTCTTGGTATAGTCAATAGGCTCTTCAAGTGGTCTAAAACTATATATTTTGGCTTAAAAGGGAATATTTTGATCTTTAAATGTCCAAATGGAAGTAAAAATTCATTAAAAATATTTAAAATTACCTTTTACCATGTTTCATATATGACTTAACCTTAGTCATAAGGTTTTAAAAGCTTTAAAAGGTGATTTAATGTATTTTTCTAAGTCAAAAAGAGCCATTTTTCAACTCCCACGTGCTAATTTTGGATTTCAAAAGCATGGAAAAGTTTAATTTTGGTTTTAAAATATGTAAAATCCTTGTGGATATCATTTACATGCAATAAATTTTTTGATTGGAAGCTTAACTCATCTTTAAGAGCTAATAAAAGGCTTATTTCTTTCACTTTACAAGGAATGGTATGGATCTATATGAAATTCCATACATCTAAAACTTGAAGCAGGATCAGTAGGTCATGACAAATATTTCATAATATTTCCATGGAAATTGGAGTCCATACAATCCCAAAACTATTTATCTCCAAGTAATTGGCAATTTTGCACAAAGGGACTTATTTAAAGGTTTGCTAATGGTAAAGATTGTAGAGTATAGGTACATGTCTGAATTTTGGGTCAAATAAGGTAGACTAAGAGTGCTTCCTCATAGATAAATATATTGTTAAATTTGTGTCTCCAACCTCATGAATCATTTAGTTTAAGTTAAGCTAATTTGTACAATTTTATATTTGTGATGACAACTAGTTTTCCTCAAGGTCTCCTCAGCAGGGCATCATTTCAAGAAAATTCTAGTCGGTGAAACTTCCCAAGGACCCAAAGTACCTTCCCGTGGAATTATTTATGTCCTTTACATATTATTGAGGGTCAAACAAAGGATATTTGACAAGAGGAGTTCAATTCTACAGTTTATGTGCTTCTAAAGGAGTTTATACGGTATATGAAAGATAGATGGCTTTCAAGATTTATTGGTTTCATCCATGGCATAGATCTCTTTCATGATTTTATTTTTACCAATCATAATTCTCATAATTTGTCCAATATTCATACTAATAAAATCATTCCTATGCTCTAAAATCATCTCAAAAGAGGCCTAGTTTAGCATTCTTTAAGGAAATTTAGCATATTTTGAGGTTTTTAACATTGTACTAGGTTTCAATTTTATCATCTTACCCTCCTCCAATGGATTAAAAATTGGTATATCATATAGAATATGGTTACAAGATTATTTAAGACTCATAAAGTTGTCTTAACATGTTATTATAATGTCCTTTCCCACCTCCATCTCACTCACCCCCATACCACTATCTTACCATTGTTTTCTCACTATGTTTTGTGCCTCACCACATCCTCCTTTCATGTGTTTCCATAATCTTTCATCATTATCACCCATTCACTCATTCAATTCCATGGAATTCATCCATTGAGAGTGAAATGTTCACAATAATCCATCACAAACATCAAGAGGACATATATACCTATAAAACATAATATACAATCATGAATTGAGACCTATAACCAAGCAAAAATCACTGATATAGCCAATAAGGTAGGGTTAGTAGGTGTGAAGGAGGTTTTGAAGGTGATGGGAAAATAAAAACATTAACATTACTTAGCTTGTATACAAAGCTCAAGGAAGATCTATTAATCCCTCAAGGTGGCCTAAGAAATAATAAATGAACCTACATGCAGCTCTAAGACAACCTATAGGCATGTGCCATTCCAAAGAAGGCTTACTTGGTAGCAAGAATAACTTTCTTAAGGCTCAAAGAGGTTAATTTGGTCATAAAAATACATTAATAGCATTGAGGATAGAAATATCATGAAGTGAGTAAGATCTCCAAGCATTTCAATTTTTAAGGAGGGTCTTAATATAAAAATGCACCTACAGTTAGTCAATTTGACCACCTATATGCCACACAGGATAGTCAACTCTACCCCAAACAAGGCAGGTGAATATTTTTTTTAAGAAGAGAGTAAAGCATGATGATGAAGTATGAATTGGATGGCCTAAAAATATAACTCAAGGGACAATATTTGTCAATTTTTTAATAATTCAAGAGTCATAAATGATGACCTATAACTAGCATAATAAAGTATATATAGTCAAATGGCTAAAGGGTAGTTGAAGTACTCATGAAGGGTTTGGAGCATGATTAAAGGAGGTCTTTGAATTTTTACTAAGATCATTTGGAAAATATATACCCTTGTAACCTACTGTCACCCTTTTCAATCTCCTCAAACATCCCAAACTTTATCATAGTCCATACAAGGACTCATCAACTACAATACAATCAAGGATATTCAAGTATTTCAAGGAATATATTATGATGGTAAGGTATGATTTTAGGAATATTACCATAAGTTTTGTGTTAAAACCACTTTATGAAGGAACCATATTTATTTTTTTGGTTTTCTTCTCCTTAGAATTCACACCTATAGTCACCTTTGAGGATACCTATAGCCATCAAGAGGAAGCCACAATCATGTACCTAAGTTTGACAAGTAGTATTTAGAGCATGGTGAGCTAATATAGTTTCATGATTCAAAGTGACCTCAAGGAATCAATAAATTTTTTATCACATTATCAAGATTAAAAAAGTTAATTTCAATATTAACCTATAACAAACAATGAGGCAAACTACAACCATAATGACCAAACTTGATAAAAGATGTAACCCTAGGTTAAGGAAAGAAGTGAAGGAAGAGTTTTGAACCCTTGGAGACTTTAAATAAGAATGTAGATCATATAATGGCCTTGGAGGTTTATGATTACAATAACTAACATGATATATAGTTATAAAGCACTACCTCCAACCAACTAAACACTACCCTACACTCAGTAGGCTAGACAGTGCTATGGAAACATCTTCAAGGTTAAGACCTTTAAAGAAGTCATTATGGAAATAAGGTTTTTTAGACAAGTCAATGGATCTTAATGTCCATGTTATATGTTATAAAATCTCTCCATGCCTCTAAGGACCATATTCTTAGTTTTTACAAGGGATAATAAGGAAGTAACATAGTCAAGTGTATGAATATAAGAAGAAGTGTGTCTTCATGAGGTAATGGCATGAAGTAGTCACTATTTACCAAGGAAAGCTAGGTAAATCTTGTTATCAAGAGAATTCAAAGGAGGAGTCATATGTCATGGAAACTCTATATATTCACCTAGGAAATAGTAAACAATCACCTACAATCTCTTAAGTTCAAACCTCCTTTAAGTTGGAAAGTGATATTGAGAACATAGTGATGATATGGAGGACTCATAGGTTATGATGAGTTTGAAAATTAGGCCAAGATGGTATGGATTGATTCTCAGGGATAGCCTACAGTCCTTTCACCTCAAAAAATAGAGACCTATAACCTTAATGACATTGTTTTATTATTTTGAGACTAGGGTCTAGTTCTTAAGTAATAAAAGATCTGAAATGATTAGAAAAATCTAATTTAATATGGTGAAATATAGATTTTATCAAATCAATTATGTAGGAGAAGGAAATAACTTATTTGGAAAAATATTCTAAGATGAGTGTTTTATAAGTTAAAAACTATTATGCATGGTCAGGAAGATGTCTAAAACCTAAATCTAGCTTGCATTTGGTGAAGGATAGGAGCATAAAAAAAGGACACCCTAGTGTTCAGATGCTATAGTCCAGTTCCTGCTACTATTGTCCAAACTAGTCACAAATACCTATGATTTTAGGGTTTTGTCTGTTAATCCTATATTAGTCCACCTGTGAAATTTTAGATCTTGACGATTGATAGAGCTCCTTTTAGAGCTAATTTGATCTCCAATCCTGGTCTATCTATACACATGAAGCAACAAATATATCAAAAGCAAAAGGGGGAAAAACTAGGTTAGGGGAAGAATGATCACATGATCTAGAACCCTTGTTATCCTGATCATTGCCTACATTAAACCTCAAGCTAGGGTCTCATATCAAATGTATTTCTTCCTTAGGGAACATGCATAATCAATGTACACATTACATACAAAAATAAATTTTTCCTAGGCCCTTCCTTGATCAAGTATACAAATCTATGTGTGATGCACAATGTTTAGTTGTATTATTGACTTGATTTTTAATTATGTATTGTTCCAAAGTAGTAAGTCCTAGATATAAAATGTATTGTGAATTCCTTTATATAGGAGGCTCTTTGTTTTGAATTTGGGAGCTTTAATTTACATTTATCCAACATTAGAAAGACAAATAAAACTTAAGGATGAAGCTAAGAATGGCTAGGGACTCATGAAGAAAGAAAACCTGATCATTAGAACTCAAAATTCCATTGGATATGAGTGCTATAAATGGGACACCCTAGGGTCCAATGTTATAGTCCAACCCAAACACTCCTATCCTACAAGCTCAAGACCTAGGGGGATGGAATAAGCATGGGAAATAGAGTATGGCTATGCTAGAATTACAGTCTAGAAGGCTATGAATGACTGGTAATAAGAAAAATCATGACTCAATCATGAAACAAAACCAAGATGAGTAAAATGAAAGACATGGCTAAATGTGAATAAGGATCATAAAACTCTAGTCAGAGTCTCTTATGAAAAACATGATATGTGTGGTTGCTTGATCAAATTAGGTTGTATATATTTGCCCCCCTTTAATATAGTGATGCAATGAAATAAAGTACTAGAGTAAAATAAAGAAGAAGAAAATATGTACCTAAACCTACCTATGTGGAGATGAATGTGTTGTAAAGGGTCCAACTCACTTCCTGGCTAGGGAAGTGGATGGAGATCCAAAAAGTGCTTGGAGAATGGAAGAATTCCTAAAATGGATGCCCCTTGTATTGAATTTAGAAGTATAATCTATGTAACATGGAAGAGGACAATGCGTGCCCTTATGCTAAATCTAAATGAAAATAAGAAATTCTTTGAGGCCCAAAACCAATGTCTATCCTCTGTCCCACATAAACTCATGTAATCTTTGATGTATGTATATGATTTAACCTATTTGAGAATATTAGTGTATTATTCCTAATTTAGTTAAAGGGTTTGAGTATTAAAATCAGTAAATAAATATGCAATAATTAGGCTACTAATTTATGTAAATTAAATTACTATTTAATTCTTTCTAAAAATAATAATAAAATGATGAAAATAAGACTTAGCTAAAAACTAACTAATATGATTGAGACAAGGTATGAGATTCACTATGCAAGGTTGGGACACTATTGAAAACTATGATCTAACCTTCATTTTATATTGGACATGAGTGTTGGAAGTGGACATGAGTGGCACCAAAATTGTAGTCCATCTCTACCACTATTCTCTATGAGATTTGAGCTTTCTAAGTTTTGTTTGTTATGCCTATGTGACCCTATCTATGAAGTTTTGATAGATGAAAGTATATAGAGCTCCCTATAGAGTAGGTTCTCTATTCAAACCCTATACTTCATTGTGCTTTGACCAATTTTGAGAAAGAGGGGGGGTTAGTGTCTGTAATATTAATTGAACGTGTATCCACACCCCTTATGTGGGCACATTGCCTACATACCAATACTTTGAAGAGGGATCAAGCCATATTTAGTTCTCCCACTTGATGTGCTTTATGAAATATAGTGTATGAATATGTAAAATGCTAAACTGGATGTGCTTGAAGTGGTTAAGGACTAGTGTAAGGATTTGAATAAGCTTGTAAGTGTATTGGCTATTTGTATGCAGAGAATAGGGAAGATTGTTTGAGTAGTCATATTTGTATTCTTGTTTGCTTAGTGATATTTTCCAACCCTTTCTAAATGATCTTTGAATGGGATTTATAAGGGATCTATTGGCCATGGGTTGAATGAGATCACATTAGGCTAACAAACAGAAGGATGGGTAATAAAAATAAACTAACCATTGGGGCTAAAAATGTATTTGGATAGGAGTGTCGAAATAAGATAGGAGTGGCACTGGTGTTATAGTCCAAGTGTGGTGCTATTGTCCTGAGCTAATGGGGCTTATGGGGATGGATTAGTCATGGAAAGTGGGGTTTGGCTCAATTGGGATCAAGTTTGGAAGGCTAAAAATAACTAAAAATTAGTAAAAAAGATGTTTATGAGGGTCATGAGAGAAAGCAAGAGGGACCTATGGGTTAGGTGTCACAATCCACACTCAAATTACCAATTTTTGCTTTTTATATGACTACATTTACCCCCCTTTATTCTATTTATGTAAAAAATCAAAATACTATGATAAAATAAAAATAAAAAGTGTACCTAAACTTACCTATAAGGGTGAAGCTTATGAATCTATGTGATGTTAGGTATGCATAGAGAGAACACATTGTGAAGAATGAATATGTAAGAAAAACAAAGAGTAGATCAGTTCTTACTAGATATGCTATATCTAAAATAAGAACATAAAAAATTTGGGTAAGAGAGAGAGGAAGAGAAAGGAATGAATACACCTCACTAGGTATGCAAACCAATAAAAAACCTATTGTGATGTTGAGTGATGTTGGATGATGTTATGTAATGATGGATGATGTTATACCAAGAGTAATATTCCAAATAGAGTTGAGTTTTCAATTCTCTAGAAATAGCTCAAAAATGCAAAGGCTAGACCTTTAGCTCCATCATCACCCACTATGTAAAGCTAGGTGGTCATACATGTGCTAATATATGTTTGGACTATGTGTCCAATCCCTTTAAATGTGTGGCTCAAGGATACAAAGGTTAGCTAGACTTTTGGCTCCATCATTGCCTTATGAAGTGAAGCTATGAAATGATATCGATATAAAATGTGTGTCATATGAGATGGATCATGAATCCCATAAATGTATTATGATTTGACAATGTTGGCATGGATAGCTAAATGTATGCTAGAAACTAGGCCACTCTTAGCCACTCTAAAAGATGGAGATTAGGGTTGTATAAAAGCCACTCTAAAACTAATGCACTAGGCTTATATGAAAGTCACTTGAAAATGTGGAAGTTAGGTTTGTATGAAATCCAACTCAAAAATGATGCCAACCACTTGTAGATTGAATAAGACATGCAACTACTAAGAATGCCTAGGTAATTTTGAACTTGAAAAGAAAATAAAACAAATGTGTCATGCACATTGCCCCTAATCATTGGTGTCTAAATCATGGATTTTGATTTGAAAGTTATACCAAATGCCATGTTTAAAACTATATTTGAGATCCATCATTCCATTCATGATTCCCCCTATATTTATATTCCTTGAGAAAAAGTGTACTAAAAACTATTGATTTTGAACTAATCTAACTGTTTAAAACTATAACTAAACCTACTTTTCTACTTGCTTCTAGAAAGTATATTTTTTTTGTTATTTGGATAAGACCACCAAATATGGATATTAGTAGTACTGGTGCTATATTCCAATCTCAACACTGGGCAAAATTTGATGACTATTATGATATTTTCACTATTTTCTTGGTCAATTCTAACTAGTTTTATGTCTGGTTGTTATTCTGGTTGTTTTGAAAGATAGATTCTTGACTATTAAGAGATCTGATCTCTATGAAAAAACCCCTATTTATTTCCCCCTCTTTTAAAGATAGGAATTAAGACCCTATAATGATTACCCTTAGAAGAAAGAGCCTTGAAAGTGTGTTATGATAAAAACATAAATGATATAGCAATGATAATCGATAAGATATCTCAAGATATAGCATGGTTTGTATTGAGAGATTGTTAGATAAATAGGGGTATGTATAGATAGATATAACAATGTAATAGCATGTGTAATATACTAAAATAGAAATGGAATTCTAGTTAGTTATTAGTTGTCAAGGAGGGATGGAGCATGATGTCTATCATGACATCCAAGAAATAAATGGAATACATGATGTGGATCGTGGCATTGTAAAAAATCAACAAGAAATCAAGTAAAAATCATACAAGTAAAGAAGAAAGAATAATATAAGAGTGGCCAAGTGGCCAAGAAAACAAGGGACATGGGCACATGATACTCAAACTAGAAAGCAAGCATATAAGGCATGTTCAAATACCACCTACACATTCAATTGAAACAAGTAAGGTTAGCATGAAAGCCATAATCACATATAAGAGTAAAGGTAAAGGACATTATCAAATGTCCTAAAGCAAACACATGAATAGAAGCAAAAGATATTAGAAAATGTCCTAAGGCACATACAAGAGACAAAATAAGAACTGAGAAATGCAATCACATCGAGCTACACTAAATAAGAAAAAAAAAGCATGTGAATGCTAGAAATACAATCACATATAACTAATCAAAGCAAGAATGTAAAATTATGGAAGACATGGTAGTATAAGACTAGGTATATGATAATAAATACACAAGTGTTATATATAAGTGAGTGTTGATAGAGTAATCTATGTAAGCTAGTAAATAATGTACATCAACATGATAACTAGAGTGTGTTGTGTAGGAATGACGTACTCTAGATGGTGTAGTCATGTAAAAAAATTCCTCGGTGGGTAAATATATTAAAGCATGCCTCAAATGTAGAAGTAGGATGCCCCCTTAGTGGGTAGAGTGAAGCAATCAAGGAGTTACATCTCACTACACACACTTAAAGAAGATCAAGTGAAGATATAAATCAACAAACAATAGCATACAACAACAAATGTAAGTCTAACATAGTAGTATAAATGTGAAGCATGGATAATGCATACAATCGAGATGCTTTTTGGTGTTTTAGATTATTTGAATGTTTTTTTAATTTTTAAATGTTATATTGTTTTTGGAATTTTGATATATTTTTTGCTATGTACAATCAATCATAGGAAGATTATGTAGAAGAAATTTGAAAAGAAGCTATATATAATTAATCATAACAAGATTATGTATAAGGAAAGCTAAAAAAATATGTACAAGTAAATATAAGAAACCTATGTAAAAAATTTGGAAAAAGGGATAAATGTAAGCTTGTGAATAAAGCAATATGTACATGATGACATAAAAGACTAGGCTAGAGGGGGTAAAGGGTCCAAGGGTAGAGCTTGTTGGGGATGGAGATGGAAGAAAGGATCACAACCATCATCAAATGCCTCAAGATCATCATCATAAGTATCATCATATGCTATAGAGGCTATGCACATGGTGTCATCCTACCAAAGGTGAATTGAAGGTTGATCTGATGGTGGATATGTTGATTTTCCTCTAGGACATTTAACTTTAGTAGTATATTACTTTAGTAGAAGTGGTGAAACTAGTGTTGGTGGTGCTATAATTTGAATAATACCCTAAACCTATAGTTTGTCTAATCCCTACTATAAATCTATACATGAGTTTTTATCATGTCTTGTGATCCTATGAAAAAGATAAAATAGGTGACCATCTTGCTATGATAATCTACTAATAGATCCGTGTCACACTGTAGGTAATGTGATTAATCCATAATCAAGTAACATCTATAACATAATCTATAGTTGATGTTGTATGTTACCTACCTAAATCTAAATGAATAGCTCTATATCCATAGAGGTAACCATGTGAAATGTATGTGCTGAGTGATTTATTTATGGTTGCAAATGTGCAATATATCTTGCCAATATAGTGCAAGATGCTAAAAGTGATGGAGGATGTGTAACAAGAGATCTAGAGTCATATCAGTACTCTCATGGGCCTACTTGTGTAAATCTTAATCTACATAAATATTCATCTATGAGTGTGGGTGTCATATCATCATCTGAAGAAGCCTAGGAATCTATATTAACATCATATACAAATGGTGACTTAGAGTTTACCACAAGGGGTAAATATGATATGGGAGTCTCATCAACTACAGTAGTAGAAGATAATGGTGTTGTGATAGTGGCTATAACTAATGGAGTAACTATATCTATAGGATCAATTGGTACTATTGGAACTATTATCGCTAAATGTATCATTGTAATAGGTGTAGGAATCATGACTGATGGAGTAGTTGGAATGGTTAAAGCTTCTATGAAGGGCTAAATATCTAGAGTTGAGGACACAATTATAAGTGGAGGAGTGCAAGAAGTGATAGTCTCTCCAACTGCATATGTATGAATCTAATCAAGAGAAATATAATGAGGTGGTGGTTGAACTATGATATGAGGTTTCCCATCTGGCAAAATTTTTAAATATGACTCTGTAGTTTGGCAATATCTAAATGGCTAGTTATCTACTGGACATGTGTATAAGTATCCTTCATGGATAAATTTAATATATCAATGAAGAGTAGAAGGAACTACCCCCATATCATGTATATAAGTTCATTCGAGTAAAATTTTATAATGAAGAGGACCTGGTACGACTTAGAACTATGTAGAGAGGGCTTTTTGTCCTACTATGATATCCAAAGCAATTGTGCCCAATGTCTATAATGGTATATCATCAAACCCTCTAATGTTCTAATATAATTTTTTCATGGATGTCATATCCATGTGCATGGTCTATAAGAATGTAATATTACATATATTAATTCTAGAACCTCTATCAATTAGAACTCTCTTAACTAAGCTGGTTGTGACTTGAGCTTATATGAATAGTCATAAATTTTGATCAATAACTATCTAAGATGGCATGTCATCATGATCAAAAGTAATAGCATCTTCTATAGTTTTTAGCATGTTAACCACTGATGTAAAATAAGAAGGCTCTAAATCAATGAGCATAGAAGTCTGAATGAGTGTCTGATAGAGAATGTCCTTGAACACATTGGATTTTTGAAGTAGTTTCAACATGGAAATCTTAGTTGGTGTGTTTTTCAATTGGTCAACAATATCATATGCCTTGTGTAGATTTGTCTGTATATTTGGCTTGGGATTAGGATAGGAAGGAATGGAAAGGTGACAAGGCTCTTGACTAGGTGGAGGAGGCATAGTGGTACATCAAGTAACAACTCTAACCACATTATCTACTATTTGTATCAGACTAATAGTAGCTATGGGAGGAGAGTGGAGATAATCAGTAGGTCAAGGTGGTGGAGGGACAAAGGGTATCAATTGGGCTCTCTGACAATGGGTAGTGACGTGGGGAAGAGCAAAATGGATCATGAAACATGACTCAACAAGAGATAGAGGCTCCAAGGGAGGTGTTACAATAGATATCTTAGTATGTTTCATAATAAATTTCTTAACATCATCCCATATTATGAAAAAGAAACATGAATTTCATAGAATAAAGCTTTGTATTAACATATGATAAACTTCATCATTCATGTACATGATAGGGCCAATGATTGTCTCCTTATTTGATGCAAGGAATGCAAGAAATAATTGTAAATAAGTGAAATCCATTTTTGTTTTTGATGTGAAATTTGAGTTTAGATGTAAGATGATATCTCAATAAGAATGAGACCTAGTATAGGCAACTAGGGTTTGAAAGATAAATATTTTGATAAATTATTATGAAATTTTGAGTTGGATATGCAAGTAAAAAATTAGAAATTTATTTGAAAAGTTATGATTTAACCTGACATAGGATTTTCCATTAGGGTTTTGAAAAAATAAATATTTTTGAAACTTAATATTGAATTTTAAAATTTTAGGTGAATTTTTTATTTAAATAAGCTAGTAAAAAATAAAAAAATTATTGGAAAATTACTAGGAAGATACTGGGACCTAGTATGGGCAACTAGGGTTTGAAACAAAAATATTTTAAAATTACTAAAAAAATTTAAAATTTAATGCAAATTTATAATTTTATTATGAAGGTAAAAAATCAAAATAATATAAGAAAAATTAGTAGGAAATTTAACATAGGGTTTCTAGGGTTCATATGCGCAAACAAAGTAAGTCAGGTTCACCAAATGATTTAAACTATATGGGAATATTAATGTATTATTCTTAATTTAGTTAAAGGGTTTGAGTAGTAAAATTAGTAAATAAATATGAAATAATTAGGCTATGAATTTTTATAAATTAAATTGCAATTTTGACCTTTTTAAAAATATTAATAAGAGTAATTAAAATAAGAATTAGCTAAAAACTAACCGATAGAGCTAAGATAGGGTCTAAGATTCACTAAGTAGTATTGGGACACTATCTCAAACCAAGACCTAAATTTCATATTATGATTGGCAATAATGTTGTAGTCCACCTCTACCACTATTGTCCAAGAGATCTAAGCTTTCTAGGTTTTGTTCACTATTTCTGTGTGACCCTGTCTATGAAGTTTTGGTAGTTAGAAGTCTATATATCTTCTTATAAAGTAGGTACTCTCCTTAAACCCTATACTACATTATTATTTGAACAATTTTGAGAAAGAGGAGGGGTTAGTATGTGTAAGATTCACTAAACATGTATCCACACCCCTTGTTTGGGCATGCTGCCTACATACCAATACTCCAAAGATGGATCAAGTCAAATGTAGTTATCCCACTTGATGTGATTTGTGAAATATAGTGTATGATTATGAAAAATACTAAACTAGATGTGCTTAAGGTGGCTAGGGATTGGTCTAACGATTTGAATAAGCTTTTAAGTGTATTAGTTATATGTATATAAGAATAGGAAAGATTGCTTGAGTAATCCTGATTGTATTCTTGCTTGCTTAGTGATATTTTCCAACCCTTTCCAAATGATCTTTAGATGGGATTTTATAGGGATCTATTATTCATGGGTTGAATGACCTCATATTAGGTTGATAAGGAGAAGGATGGGAAATTAGAAGAAACTGACCATTAGGGCCAAAAATGCATTTAGATAAGAGCGTCGAAAGTGGAAAAGAGTGGCACTGATGCTATAGTCCAAGTGTGGTGCTATTGTCCTAAGTTGATGGGCCTTGGGGGCATGGATTAGTCATGGAAAAAGGGGTATAGCTCATCTAGGATCAAGTTTAGAATGCTACATATGACTAGGAATTAGTAAAAAAATATGCCTATAAGGGTCATGAGAGTAAGCAAGAGGGACCTATGGGTTGGGTGTCACAAGCCACACTCAAGTTATCAATTTTTGCATTTTATATGACTAAATTATAGAATATGTATGCCATGAAAAACAAAATCTATCTATCCCCACTCTGAATATCTAAACTAGAACTGAGAAATGCTATGAGGCACAAAACCAACGTTTGTCCTCTATCCCACATAAACTCATGTAGTCTAGGTCTGGGTAATGTAATGGACTAACCATTTCAAATGGTCATACGATCCAACATGGTGACAACCTAAGTATAGCTAGGTGTATTCTGAAACTCTATTCAATGTGTAAGAAGAGAATGGCATATTTTTCCATTCCATATATATAATCCTAGATGATGAATAACATGAGCATTTATATCATGTCCCCAAATCTAGTATGTGAGTGATGCATATGTATAATCTAGTAATGTGTATAACCACATATGATATGACCTATCATTTTATGCCCCATATGCAAAATTAGAGATCAAAACACTATGCTCTGCACTATTCCTATAATCTACTATCTGGTCTTGTAACTATGTCATGTTGTATGAAGTTATATGTGTGAAATTTGTAGTAATATACATGCCTCCAAATCTGGTATCTAAGTATGAATATGTATTGAAGTCACTATGAATCCATATAATCTAAACCATTATATCTAACTAGTCTATGTATTTATAAGTTGAAATCAATGTGGATCCATATGATCTAAACCACTATATCTATAAGCTAAAGGTATATCCCTCTTAATGTTTTTAGTAATGTTGAGTGACCCATGTAATCTAGATCACTATATATTTTGATCAATCTGAGCTAAATCTAATAATATGACTATTGAATGTGTCCAAACCATGGTGTATCCCCCTATGAAATTAGATGGGTATGTTGGGTAGGTGTATACATAGGAATAGTAGGAATGATACCCCACTTTTGGGAAGAGGGACAAAATTTGTGATAGATGAGTTCGATCCAAAAGTGATGACTAGTGGCATAAGTATAAATAAGGTTGGCTTGTTGTGAAGATATTGAGAGGTTATTTGATTGATTAAAATGAGTTTTTGAAAGTGGAATAAGGTTTTATTGGTGAGGACCAACATTTGTGTTTGAGTATAAAAGAAATATATAAATACTCATTCCATAGTAGGCAGATGAGTTAGTAAGAGAGTGAAGTTTGAGTGTTTTTGAAGGTATCATTTTCATGATTCTAGGGAACAAAATGGTTTGTAAAATGGAGTTATGGGGTTCTAATTATGGGCAAAATGGTATTTTGTTTTGAATGAAAAAGTTGTTTGATATAGAAAAATTAGATTATTTTTTATTCATTTGTGCATTGATGAGTTTGAGATTTGGATCTCTAGAGTGAGAGATATGCCAAGGAGATGAGCACCTCTGGTGACCTATTTTGAGTAGTTGGTAGCCCAGGTTTAGGTTGATGGTGATGTTACCCTAGTACGTAGCTAAAATGCCTAATTTTTGCCTATTTAGAAGCTTATTTTTTATGTTTTTAAGATGTTTAAAATGTCCTAGGAAAATTTTTACTAGTTCTAGTGCTCCTATCTAGGAGTCAACACTCCTATCTAGGGTTCAACACTATTGTCTAGGTTCTAGCACTCTTGTCCAACACTAGTGTCCTTTTTATAACACTATTGTCCACTAGGCTTAATTTTTTGAGATTCTAATTTGTTACCTATTATTGTATAGCTTGGACATTTATTTGGCATGGTTGACTAATAAATATGTTATTTATTGATGTTTTATAGGGTGAGGTACATATGAGGGAAATCTATAGAGGTTAGGTGAAGGAGACATTGAAGATGTTACCATTATCTATTGATGAGAGAGTTGTCATAGATAGGGTAGGGATGGGTCATGTGTGTGACCTAGGTATAGTGTAGTGGGATAGGTATCTAATTATATCCTTATGTGAGAGGTGGAATGTAGATACACGTACTTTGATTTCCTACAAGGGAGATTATTATGACTATGGAGTATGTGTATCGCATTTTGCATTTTCCAATTAGTAGACTACATGTGACATTACAAGATGACATGGGTGCTGATGTTATTGATCATGCATACTTGTATTTTATTGGTGTGATCTAAGGTATAAATCAAAGAGGTAGTGATAGTGATGTATTATTGTCAATTATTATATAGTCGAGTGTTTTGTAGTTGTGAAATTGGTTGGTTGTGTTGTTAGCATTATTTATTGCTATGGAGGGGAGTGGAGTTTCAATTGCATATAAGATGCATAGGATCATTTTTAGTGTGGAGGTATATGGAAATAAGTTATTTTGGGGTAGGACTATGGGTTCCCACCTATACATGGATCTATACAAGTTTACACATGAGGCATTTAGTGGTATATTGAGTGCAATAATGTTGTTACTTTTTTGGTCTTATGAGCACATAGTGGTTGTGTAGCTGATAATATTATTGAGGGAGAGGTGGGTACCTCCAAAACCATTTAGGGAGAGATAGATGATTACACTAAATATTCAATCTCCTAGGATGGAAAATTATAGATGGGTGTTAGATAGACTGGTAGCTAATGGCATTATATGGAGGCCATATAAAGGATTTCCTAGGTGGGCCAAGGATGGAGTGTAGTTTTGGTATATGAGGGTTAGGTGTTGGATACGTGACCAATGGGTTGGAGTGTACAATCAATTTTAGTATGATCACAGACTAGATAGTTTGGGGTTCTACAATATGTGTCCCTAATAGCATGGGTGTGGGTGAGGAGTGCATGGGTACCAGTGAGGATAGGAGCTCATGTGAGGCCTATCAAGGTTGAGTTAACACCATTACCTTTGGATGTAAGATACAACTATAGATATTCTAGATGTAGATGATATTGGATATTCATAGGTATATACCACATGGTGGGTTAGGAATCAATGGGATCCATTGTATCTTGTTGGTGGAGAGTATGCTCCTAAGTATGAGGATCATGTGTTGATCCAAATGATGGGAGGTAAGTAGTAATTATATGTGAATTGTCTATAAGTTGTTGTTGTAGTTTTGATGGAGTGGGAGGTGCTCAGGATGACTCACAGACTGAGACAACAAGTGGAGATGATGAGTACTAAGAGACCATCATTGAGTCGACAATATGAGAGTTCACACATCATATTCTTAATGATGTGGTGGAGGAGGGTTTGATAGAACAAGTTATAGTTAAAGTCTATGTTCATGCTCATTTTTTTGATGGAGTTGTTATAATGATAGTTGCATATGTTAGGGCAATAGGTGAGAGAGATGAGCTGAGGAGTAAGCTGGATATGCATAAGATGCCCCCATCTAATTTTGGATTGATGAGTATAAAGATTATGGATGAGTACACAGATCTTCAGTGGAGATATGTGAGCTTGCATGAGGAGCATGGTTGGCTATTGGATTGAGAGAGTTGTCATAAGAGGCATTTGAGAGCTTGAGGAGGTGTGGGGTCTTCAAGTGCTAGGTTGGATTATGGGACTAGTAATGGAAGAGAAAGTGAGACTGAGAGTGAGGGCTTGACACCCATTCATGATTGATTATATTTGATGTGATGTATATGTTTTTAAAACTTACACACACACACACACACACACACACACACACACACACACACACACACACAAGTTTGACTTTGACTCATGCATATTATGTTATGAATATATTAGTATATTAATTTTATAATGATTGATTAGAAATATTTTATTTGGTATTGATGTTAAGGTTGAATATGTTTTATAAAATGGTATATGGGATATGTGATTTGATTATTCATGATAAGTGTGATATTAGTTTTGATTTTGAATTGTATGTGAGTAAAAAATTACTATTTTGTAATTTGTAAATTGATTTAGTAAAGATAATTAGTTTAAGATTGGAAAAATAGGATACTGGTAAGGTTAGGATTTTGATAAGCTAGTTTCACTAGAGATGGCTATTTGGAACTAGGAATGTTAGTTATTAGTAGAAGGGGATGTAAGAGAGCATTATGTGCTCAATTACCTAAGAGTGGCTCAAAAATACAAAGACTAATCCTTTGGCTCCATCATTGTCCACTAAGTGAAGATATGTAATCATGCATATGTTAATCGATGTTTAGATTATGTGTCCAATCCCTCTGAGTAAGTGGCTAAAGAATATAAAGGCTAGCTAGTCTTTTGGCTCCATCATTGCCCCATGAAGTGAATCTATGAACTAATGCTAGTATGAATGTGTATCATATATCTATCTAAACCCTGATGGCCAACTAAACAAGTGCCCATATTTTTTATGTTGTGTAGAAACATACATTGTATCTAATATTATCTTATGTGTACTAACTGTAGCTATGCATGGAGACTCTATCAAATGTAACCTTACTAGATGTGTAATTGAAGCTATGTGATATGAAGAAGGCTCATCGATCTGTAATTGTAGTGGATTACTACATGAAATAGTACTATGTGGCCTCTATTTTGATGCATATGACTAAGTGATAGATTGAGATGGAGCTCGAACCTATGATGGTGGCTCATCTAATATTAATCATAGTGGGTTGCTATGTGAGATAGGACCTAAAAAGCTTAGTCATAGTGAATATCTCTATGAATCAATACTTTGTGATGTGGGTTCATCTAATCTTAATCATAACAAGTTATTATGTGAGATAGGACTCAAAAAACTCAACCATAGAGAATATATCTCTAGAGCAATACTCTGATATGGTGCCTATGACTGTGCTAGATATGTATATGGAACTGCACTATGTATTCCTCTGACTATAATGCGATATGTAGGTTGTTTTTACTATATTGGTTTATAAACCTTATAAATAGATGGAATGGGAGATCTGTTATGGGGCTATGTCCTAAAAGTTGCATTATTCTCACAATGAGTGACTGATGGTTCTAGTGAAGGAATATCCTAGGATGTCTCAACCATGGAGGCATGAGGTCTAATAATCCATGATGGAGGAGATTTTGGTACCCTCTATGTAAATTTTATGATGCCATTATAACACATCTATTAATGCAATCCATGAGTCCATAATAATCATTATCTTTGTGTTCATAAATATGATGATAGTTACAAAAGGGTTGATGTGGTTGTCTATGTAAGAGATGTGAATCTCATCAATGAGTAGAAGGTAATGTGATTAACCTCCTATCTAATAGTGTTGATAATATGACATAGGGGATATCCTACTCTAAATCAAACTGTAATGGTGCCTTATTATTGTTCTCTATAGTGCATATTGTATATTATGCTCTAGAAACTAGCTCTCTATTATTAACTAGCTACTTTTCTAGTTGAGGTCTCCTATCTTGTTTAGGACATGGTGGGTGTTGTGTGATAGGAGCTATAGATGGAGGTATTGCTATGAAATCTATAATAATTTGATCAAATTAATCTACCTCAATCAATCCCAATTTCTTTTCTAAGGTTAGACCTGTATAGCATAAGTTCCTAAAAGAGGATTGTATCTAATTTAATAGATGCTCGAGGATAGGTTGGTGAAGCCCCTTAATAAAGATATGCTAAAATTTTAAATTTTTTGGTTTATAGATCAATCTTAACATGTGATTTTTGAATCGTAAGATATAATCACTAACTTGCTCTAAAGTATTCTGATGCAATGTGGCAAGTTTCTCATATGTAACATGAGGGCCCATGTTTGTTATGTAATATCTAATAAATTCCTCCTCTACATCTTCATATGTGTGCAAAGAACCAACATGGAGTAGATGAAATAACCAATTATATGCCTCCCCTACTAATGTCTACTGAAAAAATTTGAGTAGAATCAAAGCACTCACATGAGATGGCAAAGCCTTACAAAAGGCTTGAAGGTTTACGAATGGATCTTCAGTTCCATCAAAGTGAAGTAATGATGGTATCTATAAATTCTCAGGTAATGAGGCTTTTATGAATGTCTTTGGAAGAGGGTTACCATGTAAATCATTTTCATCCATCCAAGACTTATAATTCTTGTTTTCCAAGGTAGGGAGATGTACTTGGTGTTGTAATTCACCAACTGCATTCATCAAATAAATAATCTCCTAGGATGGTATATTATCATCATCTTGAAGAGGTTCATTTAATCATTAAATTTGATCATTAATTACAGCCATGAGAATGCTACATTTATAAATTGGATCATAGAGAGGGGGTGTGCTCACTTGAACCTTTGGAGGAATGGTAACTTGGACCTTGGTGGAGGGATGTGGGCTACCATTCTATTTAGGTGAAGAGTGAGAAATAGGTGCTACTATACTAGGGGGTGGCTTGGGAGATTCATTAGTATCTTTATGTTTTAGTGAATCACATTCTAATTGAGTAGAAGATGTGATTTTATCATTAACATGTGCATTATTTGAAATAGAATCATGCATAGAAGTAGAAATAACATTTGGAGTGCATGATTGAGAGGAAGAGTGAGAGAAGAGTTAGAAATATGTGATGCATTTTCTTCTTCACTATGTACATAATAATCATCATTATTCCATGTGTTATCATAGATGAAATATTGTTCATAGTCACTCTCATTTTCATATTCATTTGCATGTTCACCATCATACTCATTATCACTTCTATTGTCACTATGGAGAGGTGTAAGAGAAGAATTTAATTCTTTTCTAATATGAAATAAATTATCATGTGAATTTGGAATATTATGTATATCTATGTTATCCATGGATGGAGTGTATGAATTATTTTCATTTGCAATATGAGAATTAAAAGTAAGAGTGTTATCATTTAGACATTATTTTGATAAAGTAGAGTTGAGAGCATGAGATGTATCATTTGAATTATGAATTGGAAATTTGATTATATTTCATTTATATTGTTGTATTTTGAACATAGAATCAACAAAAGAGAGATAGAGATATTAGGTTCACATGGAAGCAAATTATCACCAATAAGAGGTTCACTTGGAAGTGCATGACTAATTTGTTCATTTGGTGCATTGTGCCTAGGAGAATGAGGTGAAAAGTATCTTTCCCATTTATAAAAATTATTTTCTTTAGATGAAAGAATAAAAGAGATAGGTTTGAGTGAAGATGTATCTACTTTTTATTCACTATCACTTTCACGTGTATCATCATATTCCTCATTACAACAATAGTAATTATCATCATTTTAAATGAAATCATTTTCCTCATTTTTAGCTAATGTTAAATTTTGTAAATTTGTCCATTCATTATCATAATTATGAGAAAAATTTAGAAATTAATCTATGGGATGAGATGGAACAAGTGCCTTAGTGGCCATTTTATTTCTTTCACCAAAGAGAATATGTAAAATTAATGTTAAGCAAATAAATGTAAAAATAACTATTAACATAGATATTTTGAAAATACTTTTGGCACTCTAAATAATTTGGAAAAATTCCAAAATATTTTTCTAAAAATTTCAAGGAAGGCTTGTGGTTTTAGGACCTAGTTTAGGAATCTAGGGTTTTGGATTGGGGTTTTATAGTTTTTTAAAATTATTGTAATAATTTAAATCATAAAATAAATTTGAACAAGATAAATGTACAAAAATTTATAAAAAAATTTGAAATTGAATTTTTGCACAAAATAACTACTAATATTTAGATTTATAAAATATTATTGACACTCCAAACAATTTGTAAAAATTTCAAATTTTTTATCTAAAAATTATAAAGAAGGCTTGAAATTTGAGGACCTAGTTTGGAAATCTAGGGTTTTGGGTTAGGGTTTAAATTTTTTTGAAAATTATTTCAATAATTTAAATTATAAAAAAAATTAATTCAAAAAAAATTATATAAAAATCTTAATTTTAAAGTTGAATTTTTGCACAAAATATGAAGAAAAAACCCTTAGGGTACCTAGGGTTTTAGATTTCTTTAAAATAAGTCAGGTTCACCAAATGTTTTATTATTTTTTGGAAATTAGGGTATAGTTCCTAAATAATAAAGGGTCTATAATAATTAGAAAAATATAATTTAATATGGTAAAATATAGATTTTGTCAAATTAATTACATAGGAGAAGGAAATAACCTATTTGGAAAAGCAAGCTGAGATGACTATTGTAAAAGCTAAGAACTATTCTGTAGGGCTGAGAAGATGTCTAAAACCTAAATATGGATTTCATTCGGTGAAAGGATAGGAGTGTTGAAAATAGGACACCCTAGTATTTGGTACTATAATCTAGTTCCTATCATTATTATCCAAACTAATCACAAAGACTTGAGCTTTCTAGATTTTCTCCATTGTTCTTATATTAGTCTATCTATGAAATTTCAAATATTGAATATTGATGGACCTCCTTAGAGAGATGATTTGATATTCAACCCTATTATATCTTCACACATGAATAAAAAATACATCAAAAGTATAAGGGGGAAAAATTGGGTTGGGGGAAGAATGATAGCATGATATAGAACCCATGTTATCCTAATCATTGCCTACATTAACCCTCAAGATAAGGTCTTAGATCAAATGTAGTTATCCCTTAGGGAATTTTCATGATTAACATGCATGTTATATTCAAGAATGACTTTCACCTAGGCCCTTTCTTTATCAAGCATGCAAATCTATGTGTGATGCAGAATGTTGAGCTATACTATTGGCTTGATTTTTAATTATGTATTGTGCCAAAGTAGTAAGTGCTAAATATAAAATGCCTTGTGAATTCCTTTATATATGAGACTCTTTGTTTTGAATTTTGGATATTTAATTCACATTTGACTGACATTATAAATATAAACAAAACTTAAGCATGAAGCTAAGAAGGGCTAGGGACTAATGAAGCAAGAAAACCTAATTTTTAGAGCTCAAAATGCCATTGGACAAAAGCACTAAAAATTAGACACCCTAGGTTACAATGCTATATTCCAACCCCAAATATCCTATCCTATAGGCTTGGGACCTAGGGGATGGAATAAGCATGGGAAATAGAGTCTGGCTAAGCTAGAATGACCATTTGGAAGGCTATGGATGACTGGCAATAAGCAAAATGGTGACTCAAGCATGAAATAAGACAAAGATGATTAATAAGAAAGACATGGCTAACTATGAACAAGGATCATATTATCTCGTTAGATTTTCCTATGAAAGGACTATTAAAATATATGATATGTGTGGTTGTTTGACCAAATTAGGGTGTATAGAGGCATAAGTTTATCTACAAGCTCCAAGCATGACGGCATAGTTCTTTTGGGGAAGTTTCATGGTTACTAATGGTTTAAAAGTACAAAAATGATTTTGATTTTCAATATATCATAACATGAGTATTCCAAAAAATAACAAGTAAATTACATATAATCTTCCACCTGTTGTTATAGCCATACAAGGATTAGGATCCTTAACACAGTCCTATGCTTGTAAGATGAAAGGTCAAGAACATTCAAGTCAAAGAATGCCATATAATGTGATTTAGGTATACCAAGTGAACATAGGAATATTAAAATCTTGTCAATTGAACTAAATAATTTTTTGTATCATGACATAAGGGTGTAGTACATAGACTTGTATGGATTTTGATCAGTTAAGAGGCCTAAAACCTTATATTGAAGAGTCAAATAACAAAGAAGGAGATGGATTTAAGATCTCAATTGGTATAAATAGTATATAATCACAAATTTAATATGTAATGGTCACTGAAAACTTTCAAATCCAATCAATATCCACATGTAGCAATGTATACATAGTCATATGATGCCTAAAGACCTTGCTTGAAGAGGTACAAAGTAACATAAACACCATGGAGGATTGTGGGATGGAAAATTAAGGGTAATAGTAATTAAATTAGGTTTTTATGACTAAATAAAATCTTATTAATATTTATATAAACCCAAACACCATGATAAAACACCAAAATATAGTCATAATCAAACACATGAGCCTGTCTTGAGAGAAATGACAAGTTTAAGGCACTTACACATTGAATTAGGACTTGAAAATTGGTGCACATCATCCTTATGACCACATAAATCTAATAATACCATTGGAGACATATTTTTTCAAGTGAAAGTCCCCACTATTTTGACACAGTCATCAACATGTCTATTCAAGGTCACCATTATAATAGGTAGGCTTCTTGAGGGTTTTTAAGGTGTTTAGAATTATTTAAACTTTAGTGAAATGTTTTAAAAGAATGGGATGATGATATTAAATATTAATAAGACCTTAAGAGATTGTTAAAACTCAAAATCATATGAAAACTATGCCTATATAACCTAAATCAAGCAAGTAGGCCTACAGGCCAAAAGGTAATTTTGGACCTATCAAGCAAGAAGACACCTATAGAGTGTTTTAATGACATAGTAAAATTACCATGAATATTTTTTTAGGTAGGTATAAGTAATGGAATATTCATTTTCATTCTAAGGAGGAAATTTAAATTTTGTAGTTCTAGACACCCTTCTAAGCCACTTAATCAGATGCTCATATCTTTCACCACGTAAGGAGTTTAGAAAAATTATATTAGCATGATTTGAGGACCCATATTAAATTATAATTAATGAATAATTTATGGTTGTTTAGGTGTTATACTTTATGAACAATCACTAAGAGCATAGGCAGTATAAAATGCAAGTAAACCCCTATAGGTAGATTTCATTCACATGATATATTCTCATATATTTTGCATGGTAATCCAATATTTTTAGGGATGTTAAGGGGATATATTTACTAAAAATTCATGGAAATAAGTTTGGATTTGGAGGTCTATGCTTCATAAGTCATAATTAAGTAGATTTGTCTCTAAAACCCTCCCAAACCCTCATAGTGATAAATTTTGAGAAATTTTGATTTTATTGCCATCCAAACCTCATGGATAAACCTAAAAACTCTTCAAAAATCAATTAAACTTAGATAAGATTCTAGAAATGCCAATTTTTTGTATGGATATATACTAATCAAGGAGAAATCAAAATTTTTGGAAAAAAAACATGATAAATGAGGCAAAAGGTAGTTTACATGAATCCAATTCATGGAGATTGAATATTGAGACTTTTTCTTCATCTTCAGATCTTCAAATAGTCAAAAATATGCCTGTAAGTGTCCCTATCATCTCCTTTTAAATAGCCACTTTGTAGTAAATTCAAGCAAAATTGACCTAATCAACCCTAGTGACTGAGTGGTAAGAGTTTCTTCATCAAAATCACCTATATCATAGTGTGAGGAGTTGATTCAAGTATAATATCATCATTTTTTAGGTTTTAAAAGTTTTTTGGTAGTTTATATGGTCTTTAAGTGCATTAAGTAGGCTAATAGGCCTAATTGATCAAATAATCAAAGTTGAAATTAGCATTAAAAAGCTATCCAAGAGTTATTTTTGACTTATCATGTTACATAACTTCCTTTCAAGTGTATATTATCATTCAAATTCAGATCAAGTGCCTTTTCATGTAAGGGAGAGATCAAGAGACAATTAACTAGTCTTGAGGTATCATTCACTCTAGTTGACTGGTTAGCTAGTATCATGCACATTCCTTTGATTTTCATGCAAAGTAAGGAATTTCACTCACTTAAATTCAAGTTATTCACCTCAAGGTTGGAATATAAATCATGCAAGGAATCTTTGACAAGTCAAGGATGGACCCACCTCTTTTTCCAATGCCAAAATGAGTTACATGCAAGATTTTCAACAAAAGGAGTTTTATTGGAGACTTTTATATCAATTTGTAATTGAAGATGGAATTGATTTCATGTGAATTTGACCTCCTCTTATATATTTTACACCAATCTATTATATTTCTCTATTATACACTTCTATGTATTTAGGCTTTCAGGCCATTTTTCATCCATCCCTCTCTTGGCATGACTAGGCTTTGATAAGATTGAGCTTTGTAACCTTTTCAAATAAATAAAATGACTATTTCAGGTTCCATTACTCTAGTATAGTGTGTTTATGTTAGTTTATTTGCATATGTGGTAGAGCCTTCTCCCTTGTCAAGTCCTAATCTCACCTAGTTACTAGTAATCTATCTTATGCAGGTCATGTTTCAATGTTTGATGTCATTTGGTTGAGCTAAAAGTGGATATAAGTGACTGGTTAGTGCATTGAATCTAGCTTATTCCATCATTTCCCTCAAGCTTTGATCAACTGATAAAACCTCTACATGAAATACTGATGCAAAGGAGCCATTAGGAGTTGTAGATTCAATCATTTACTTTTCTTATTAGTGTTTTAAGAGCTCAAATAGAATGGATGAACCAACAATACATGTGTATCACCAATAATAGAGTATAATTTTCCTTTTCTCTCTTCCCCTTTCATCCCAACAATCAGTAGGTTTAGTAAATTGTACAAAGTGATACATCAAATGAGTTAGCCTCATTAAGTCTAGAGGTCTGGTCTGAGTGAGTTCAAGTGTCTCACACCTTAGATCATTCCAATGTTAATCCAAGTGTGAAGGAGATTCATAGCCAAATCCATCAGCCTTCAAGTAGGGTCCTATCTTGGTTGTTAACACTAATATTATATTGTAATATATAAAATATTAAAATATATTACAAGTATTTATATTATATATTTATAATTAATAGTATATACATAATATTATTAATATATTGGGAAATAAATATTATAATATTTAATGTAGTATCAATATAATATTTATATTTATATATGTGATATATAATATTATGTAGTATATAATATTATATACATACACACAATAATATATTTTTGTATTATATACTAAATTATATTTAGTGTATATATAATATAATTTTATATTATGTATTACTATTAACTAAATTTTATTATATATACTACCATATATTATTTTATATATAAATTATATATTGAAATATGAAATGAAGTAATATTGAGGGAGGTAGCGCTAAGCACTTAGATGTTAACGAGAGTATATTACTAAGGGTAAAGGTGTTAATATTATGACACCATGAATAAGTTGACAATTGTATGAAATATGGACAAGTTTAAGGAGGTTGATAACCCATATCATAATTTTTAACATTTTAAAACATGTAGAAAACCTTGCCAATGTGGAGATGAGATAATTTTCCATAACAGCCAAAGAAAATAACGCATCACACTAAAATAAAATGTTCAATTTTTTTCTAGTGTGTCCCTTGTTTGATCATGTAATTATTTTCCTAAATTCCCATTCTAATAATTTTTACTCAAATCCTCTCCCTACAAGGTCACTATTTTTGTTATAGTCATTGATTTTTTCCTCCATCTAAGCTTCTACACAATATTACCTTCCTTGGAGGGCTATTTTTTGTTCTCCCATTAGAAGGATTAATTCAATTCCATGTTTTTTTATTTTATTTTATAAAATTTATATCTATTTGGGAACACATTTAAAACACTGAAAAAAATTGAGATAAATTAGCACAAGTCAAAAGAGGCCTATTATATATGGTTATTATAATCTAATGAGAAAACCAAGAATATGGGAATGGAAGATTGGTTCCTCCTACACAAATTTCAATAGATAAATACATTGTTGTCATACCCAACAAAAAAAAAAATCTTTTCAGTTCTTCTCTAATAAATCAGTCACTTTATCTTTTTGAAACGTGATGTTTTGTTAAATGCTTGTAAGTTCTTATCATTGTTGTAAATGTAATGGAAGAGGTTTTTCATTGAGTCTTGATGCATCTTGTTTTATTAGGTTCACATATTTACTATTATTCCTTATTATGTAGTGATCTAAGGTTAATGTAGGTGAGATATGAAATTCATATAATGAGAATACTCATGATATTATAGTGAAGTAAAAACCTTGACATCCAGTGTTTGCAATATAATTTTTTTCATTATTGAGATTTGTCCGTTGTGTTTTGTATGGTTAGGCCCCATGCCATTTTGAGAGGCATCTAACAATGATTGCCTTGTGTAACTAGAAGAATAAATAGATGTATTGAATGGGTTATATCCCATTTAGGACCAAAGTATCTTTCAAAGGCACCAAACACATACATGGGTAAGACATGAGGTTTTGAATCTGAATTGTATACAATTTAAAGAATTCCCTTGATGGATTCATTTACTAACTTTGTTTGAAACCATAGATTAGATTTGAAAATAATATTTTGTATTATGCATAAAATCATTTTTGGTTCTAGTTGAGTGTCATTTATTATTATCTATATATTATAGTAAGAGTGATCAACAATTTAAGCATTTGCTTGTTATGCAATGTAGCTTAGTTGTTAGTTTCATACAAATGTCAATATTTTAAATGTTTATTATTATAATAGAGACATTAAGGATATTGTTCTTGACATGATCATATTTTAGTCCTCTTATGTTGGGTCTAAATTTCTAATGTTGATTAATAATTTTTGAATAATAGTTGGTGTGTCATGCATCCTTGTTATTGAAAATTTGTGTTGATGTTACAACCATGTTAAATGTTTTACATAATTTATGACCAAATGGATTCCATACATACATTAGTATGCCATTCATGGGGGGAGTTGTCTTAGGTACCTAATAAGTACAATTTAGTAACTACCAAAATATTTATTATTATTTTGAGTAAATTCCTCATGTAAGTGACTATTTATATTATTGACAATTATTGGGTGAATGAATCTCATTTAATCAATGATCACATATTCATTGTGTCTCATTTTTTCTTATAAAATCATCAGTATTTGTCCCTCAAGTGCCTTCATTTCTTGGACAATAGTGTGAATTCCTAAATGTAAAGTTGATGCATGTAGGTTGAATGTTTTTACACCAATTATAACAAGGAGAAGTAGGGGATAATTATTTCTACCTATGAGCCCATTCAGGAAATGTTTGATGTTTCCAATAAAGTACAATTTACTTTATCTAGTGTTCCTTGAATAATCATATTCAATGGTGGAGCTTGTGTTTTTTAGGCATGGTTTACAATAATTATGAAATTTGTTTATTGGTTACTAGCAAGGGTTAGCTTGAAAACTCATCATCTAGAGTTTGGGTTCCTTAAGGTTATGTATCTATGAATTATGGTGTTTTTGTGTGTAGGTTGATTACTACCTTGATATGGTTATATTTTTGGTTATTTTCAAAGTCAAAAATGCCAAACATGTTAATGTCATATATTTTAGTGGTCTTGATGGGTGTATGCATGATAGAATTCCCATTCATGTGGTTATATTTGCATTTGTGTATCTTAGTATATGTCATTATCTTTGTTTATTTCTTCAAAAATGTTTTTATATTTTGTATTATTATAAAAATATGTGATGAATGGTAGGTAATTCTAATTTATTTCCCATGTGTAATAATGCCATGTTTAGCTAAACCAATGTCTGTTGTAATGTTGTACAATGGTTTGTAAATTAAAATCTCACCCCGACAAAAAACTTGATATGATGGTGAATCAATAAGAGTAATAAAATAAAATCAATAGAAGATGCATACAATTCCTTAAACCTCTCTCTCTCCACAATGTTCCACCTCAATGAGTTACATTGTGTTTTAAAAATAAGGGAAATGTATATATGCATTAATGAAGGATGGTATTGGGCATGCCTTAGATATGATTTGAAAGAGATTTTTAAATATTTGTTTTATAAAAATGAGGTTAACAAATGGTTTGATACAAATTGTTAGAGGGATATTTTGTAACATGTGGAATTTCACTTGTGAACCTATGCCAAAGTTGAAAAAAATGGTTTCTTTGAGGAACTTTTTGTATGCAACCATTATAGGGATTTTATTTTTAATTTTAAATAATATTTTAATCAATGTATTGAGATAGTTTTTTTAAAAGCATAAGTTTTTCCTACATACTTTAACATATAATTGAGCATAAAATAGAAAGAGACAATTGGTTAGCAATCCATATTTGCACACCATATTGAAAGCATGTATTCATTTTAAATGTTTACTCTTGCATGTTTGCATTGTATAATGTAGGTCATACTATGTCTTGTCATGTTGTTGATAAAATTTAAATATAAATACTTATCCAACATGATAAAATAAAAGTTTTGTATATGAAAATAAATATTTTAAAAGAATGTAAGTATATTTTTATACTTTAAGTTTAAGGATATCATTGAAACTGTTAATTTTTTACCAATTCTAGCTATGGAATTCAATGTGATTCACTCAATTATTGGATATGCAAGGGGTTGAAATATGAACTCTTCTTTAGGTAAATGTTGATAGTAAATAAATCACTCCTAATTGATAAAATCCTTGAAAAAACTTTATCAATGAAGAAATTAAATTTTTAGCCATATATAATTAAAAAAATTGATCTTCAAGGTTCAAAGCCATTTTGGATTTGAATGCAATTCCAGGGAGAGCTAATACTGAAAGAAAAAATGGTAGGGAAAAGGATGACATGATATTATTATTATTATTATTATTATTATTATTATTATTATTATTATTATTATTATTATTATTATTATTATTATTATTATTATTATTATTATATATTTTATTACATATATTATGAATAATAATATAATAGGGAGAGCTCATTTACTAGATAATCTCTTAGCTCCTCTGCCCTCTTTGGAAAGGAGTGTGTGGAAATTCAAGTCAAAGAATATAGTATGGTATGATAGTTTTCTGGTGGAATTATATAATGATAGAGGTGTGGAGATGGCTATGTAAGAAAAAAATATTAGTCAAGATGGCAAGGGATATCTTTACAAATCAGTCACTCTTCATGTTATTTTGGCTCACATGTAGAGGCATCTACATGATGGTGGATGTTGTCAGTAGAGTTGGTGTTTTCACTATGGCTAATAGGACTTGGGAAGATGGTGAGCACTCATCTACAAGTGGAATCCCAGTCTTAAAATATACCCCTAGGAAACCTTTTGATAATGTCCCTATTCTAGGTTGATGCTAGCCATCATAATTTATCAGCTCATTTGCTATAGGATGTAGACTATGTTGATGTGGATGCCACCGTAGTAGTGGGGGACTGAATTTTTTCCTTTTTCATGTCACAAGGTTTCTTTTTTGGTGGGTCATATTGGGTGATTTATTTTGGTTTTTTGTATTTTAATCTCTATGGGATTTGTTCCCTTGTATTTTGTGGGCTACCCTTTGATTTGGGATAAGATCTTGGTTAGGCAGGTTTAGTGTGTTCTCCTAAATCATGATCTTATTTCAATATCTATATATGCATGGGTGAGGGACCTTTTTAATCCTCATATCAATCCATGTGTGTATGTATGTGTGTGTGTGTGTGTGTGTGTGTGTGTGTGTGTGTGTGTGTGTGTGTGTGTGTGTGTGTGTGTGTGTGTGTGTGTGTGTGTGTGTGTGTGTGTGTGTGTACACATAATAATTATAAATATAATAACATTTAATATATCATATATAGAAATGCATTATATAGTTATAAATATAAACATTATTTTGATATATAACTTAATATTACTTATTTATTAATATATATTACTCTATATAAAATAGTATATATTATTAATAATATATGAAATAAAAAATATAATAATAATAATAATAATATATTTATAATTATAATATAATAATCATTAATAATATATTTTTTGTTGTTTATGTTTCACCGACTAAGGGGTTATCTAGCTAGTTTTTTGTTATTTTTCTTCTACTCAACCATGGTGGCTTCTTAATTTTTTTTATAACACTTTTATGGTTCTTGGATCCTTGTAAAACTAGGTTGTTTACCCAATCAAATAAAAAATAATATAATAATATATTATATAGCAAATTATAATAATATAAAATTTTAATGTTAAAATATGCCCTGTTGATGCATAATTCCCTAATTAATTCTTGGATAGCATGGCTCATTACCATTAATGTTTTTTGTGATTCCATATGTCATAAACATGTCCTCACATATATTATTGTGTTAACATGCCAAGAACTTTGTCATGAATTTCTCACGAGGGATGGAAAACTATTGGAAAAAATAAATGGTGTTGTAAATAAAATATTTTCTTCTTGTTCCTTATACATTTTTCAACACTAGAAAAGAAATATTTACAAAGGAAATAATAAGTATTCTTCAAGAAGCTACACAAAACATTATTCATTGGAATTCCAATTTTAATGTACACATATCTAGTAATTTCACCCCATTTATAAATATAATATCTTAAGAGATTCATTTCACAAGATATGTACACCATGATATTGAAAAATTAAATGGAAAGTATGAGTTCCTTGGAAGGCAATTTGTGGTAACTAGATTACATGAATGAGGCTAAGAGCAACAATGATGAAAATGAGAAATCTAGTCAAGTGTGGATTATTCTTCCTAATTTTATATCCAACAGCATAATTATTAGAGGAAAATGACCTAATGAAAGGTGTATTTGATATCCTCATCAGATTTTTCTTTACTTTTTTTTTTTTTTAATTTAGTAGTTGTTATTTTATTTTTTTCTATCTTTTTATCTTTGTAACTAATGTATATACTTCTTTACGTGATGATGTGTAAAATGGCAGATGTTATGATATATTTAATCTTTTTAAATAAAAATTACTTATGTTGTGGATTGATCCTAAGACATGAGTTGAGATTAAAAAATATATATTTTGGGCAATGTGTGAAGAGTGGCTAAGTGATATTTTTTTCATCTAGTGTGAGAGATTACAGTTTCTCTACCTACACCACATAAAATTGTGCCACATGAAGTTTTTTTATCAATTATAATATTCTATCTAGAATCATATTAGCATGATCTATTCATAACACAATGATTTTTTATTGTGTTTTGCAATTAAAATGGGCCAAATTTTTATTTTGATGTCTTCATGGGGAATTGATCTTCATATGAGATGGAAGTGCTCACATGGATTGCATTGTGACTTAAGATTTTTATATTAATCAATAAATTTTACTACATCAACTAGATATCATCATTGTGTTTAACAATGCAACTACATGATTCTATGAAGGATCTTGGTTTAGTCTTTATGCCAAGGTTAAAATAAGCACCATTAAAATTGATGTTTTCAGACATTTTAGATTAGATCAGTGGGTAATGTCATAATGGAAGGATCCATGTTTAAATGTGTCAACATATAGATTGATGCACAATTGTTGGTGTTCTTTTTTAATAACCTATGCATAAAAATATACAAATAGGGTTTGTAAAGGCTAATTTTATAAATCATTTGTTAAAGGTCTAGTTGATCAATGAATATGTTTAGGTAATTGACCTTTTTGATAATATATATTTTTTTAATTCTTAGAATAGGAATATTATGGGTTGAATTTTTTGATTGTAATGATAGATCATTATCTAGTGTTGGGAATTGATTCCAGTTCTTTGGGTAGAGTCCATAGGTGGAAGATGTATCCCATTTTATGCCATTTGGATTTCTACATTCTAAAAAAGGAGGATAATTTTGATCAAAATAAATTATTATGTGACTACTTCCCAATGCATACATAGCCAACAAACAATTGTCAACCATTTAGTATTGCCACCAACTTTCACCCACTCACAAATGGCATATTTTGATACTAATACAAATCTATGTAATGGTCTTACCAATATAAAACCTATGGCATAATTTTTTTTTTGAAATCTCCTTTTTATATATAAAATTAATAAATATATACATTTTTATTTGTATATAATTTGTTCTAAAATATATTTTATTTTCTTTATTATATAAACTCAAAGCCTTTAATTAAGAACTTTTATTACTTGCAATGAGTAGATGGGTAACATTAAAGGGTTCTAGGTTTTTTTCCTCTTGCTCTTAGATTCAAAACATATATAATAATTTTAGTTATGGTGGAGTATGGAGGGAGAAACTAGATTTATATTTTGGGGATTAAATAATAATCCATAGTGTTCTATTTTTTTTACGAAGAATGAATAACATGGTAAATTATAGTAAGGAATTAATGGATGAATAATTTTTTGTTGAAAATTTTATTTACATAATAAAAATCTACACCCTATTCTATTGAGATATTAATAAATTGGAGCTTTTCAAAAACAACCCATTATTTTATGTAATAGTTGGAATTTAATGAAGTTCATTTTAATAGAAAATAGATTTCAACCTAGTAGACTTTTGATTCCTCTATTCAAACTTGACTATCACTTCATGTGAGTACACTCCTTAATTAAAAACTAATACTTTATTATAAAAGTATTAAATTACTAATTAAACTTTTGTGTATTGTAGATTTTCCCTTAAACATTGCTTAATATCTTATTTTGTGTTATTTTCCTCGAGTGTCTTTCTTATTGATTTTTGAAACAAGATAATAAGGTCATATATTTCATGATTATTATTAATAATTTCATGTGTATAGGCATTTTAGTTCTTAAATAATTGAGGTTTATGCCAATATAAGCATTGGGTCCTACCATAAAAATATTAACATAATTAAGTATTATATCTCTCTCTCTCTCTTTTTGTCTTGAGAAATGAACTATTATACCAAACCATATTAACCACATGATTAAATTTAATCACTCAATCAAACATTTATCTCTAATACTACACCACCTACTCAACTAGGTTAAACCCCTTCTAAAATCATTGAAAATTAAATATTAAAATTTGAAAAATTGCAAACCTAGATTTTTAAATGATTTCTAATTAGTTATAAATTACCAGTTGTAGACATTAAAAATCCACACATGATGGTTTCAAATGTTTCAATTCCCATGGACCACCTTAGGACCCCCTTGGGCCCCACCTTGACCTTATTGACCCCTAACTAAACATAACCCACCCAGCCTAAGTTAGTTGACTGACTAACTAAAACCCACATTTTAACCAACCCTACCTTTGACCCCTGACCATCAATGGTCAGGGTGACCATCGATGATTAGGTTTAACATCTAAACCAACCTTAACTCACCCTTAACTCCACCTTGATTTTCTATAATTAACTCATCTAAATCTATGTACTAGTCATTGCATGCATGAGTTATAATTAGAAATCCTAGTTAATGTCTTATTATACCTCTCCTTCCTTGCATATAAGAAGAGAGGAGTGGGAGTTGAGAATGGATCGACACTATCAAGAGATTTTGCATCCATATCTTCTTTTATAGGTAATCTTCCAGTGATCTAGTAATCTAATGATCTAGACATTACATCAAAGAGCCAACTTACTATTGCCCCTCAGTCAATAGCCAAGTACCATTACTCTACCATGATCACATCAGACTCTATCAACAAGCCAACCACCTCAACCACTCATACATTCACTCTTCTGAAAGCTAAGTATTTATTTCCCAATATTGAATTACTTTACTTGTATTTTGAAATTAGCCCAACATAAACCAATCTATTAGAATTTCCTTTTGAGATCCCATCAATCTAACTTTCATCAACCCTAACCCAACACCTAGTAACCACTAACAGTCACCCTCATCATCAACAGTATGTCTAACCATTGATGGTTACCTTAACTGCCAATGGTCATCTCAACCAATGAAAGTCACACCAACTATTGATGGTAACTATGGTATAACATAAAAATTTATTTTCATCCACTTACCCTCAACCAAATCCAATTTTTTTTCATCTGCCTATTCATAAACCCCCAACCCATTTTCTAAAGCACATATGACCTATTTAGCACTTGACTTGCTTATTGCTATATTAGTCATTTTAGTCTATTTATTTATCAATAAATTCTTGTATTCAATTTCAATAGCTTTTGATTATTGATGTAAGTACTTTATCTTCTATTTTATAAACTTAATTGTTTAAAATGTGTGGATTGATAGCCCCCAAGGAAGCTCTTCCTTTCAAGATCTAACTAGCACTAGACAATCCACCCAACTATCTATCTAACCAACCATTTGCATTAGTGTTGTCTTATATTTAGGTCATCTTCCCAAACCAAAGAGGGGTTCTTCAAAATCATCTAATTCAATGCATGCATAATCAAATAAGTTTCTCAACCATACCCATATCGAGTATATCCTTATTCCTTTCTTAAAATATAAGCTAAAATTCACTAAAAACTTTTAGCACACCTGGTGGGACCCTTGAAACCTTACTTGGGTTTCATTTGTTTGTACCTATATGCTCTTCTATCTATTTTATGCTCATAAATGAAATCAAAGTTTCTTTTTGCTTAAAAATAACTACATACATTGGTTTCTTGCAAGTTTATCTCACCTAGTTAAATTAAAAGCAAAGTAGTTTAATCATAGCATCACTTGTATCACACACTAAACCAAACCACCTACATCAATCAAACATCAAATAATTTGAGATAAAGCCTAACTATGATTTCATAACCTAGTAATCACCTTACCCTTTCTCGATAATCCTACTTGGAGATCATTACCAAGGGAAGAACCAACTCAGTTTTCTGATTGAGTATAAACTCTAGAAATTAGTATATATTATTTAAGCACCTGACACCCTTATCATTGTGATGTGTGAATTAAGGGGGTAGGCCCTAATACCAGGCCACATATTGATTCCCAATATAGATATTTTTGAGAGCTTAAACAATTTGAAACCAACCATAGACTTTTTTATAGTACCTGCTCTACAAACCAATTTTAGTCACACAATTTCTTGAAATCCTAAGGCATAATCCAAAAGAGAAACTAAAAAGAACTTTAAGACTTAACATACGTTATAGTGTGTGATAGATTTCCTTATTTTTTTTCTTCTCTTTGTTTGAGTGGTGATATTTTTTTATGTATTTTCTCTCACTTACTTGAATGGTTTTAACTCACCAATAATGAAAGAATCTAGTGGAACAAAATCCATCACCAAACCAATCCACCCCTTCTACCTCCTTATACATAGAGTATATTTATGAACCAAAAAATTTCCTCATCATTTAAGAAATCCTTCTTTCCCTCAAGAAGTTCCCCAAGGAGATACATACTTTTACACCTTCTTAGATAATAATCTCATGGCCTTTTAGCATTATCTTAACACTATGCCTCATCATTCCACTACTTCAGCCCACCTATTGACCCACCTTATGGGAAACACTTCCATTGCCACAATCACCATCAAACCATTGACAACCCTAACTTCCTCATCCACCAATAATCACTTTGATACTAATATGGAAAACCAACTTGTCCAACCTATAAGACCCTTATAACTTCCACCCCACCAATAACTCCTCTACCTTAGGATTAACCCAACCGCTAGCCACCTATACTCCCTTCACCATGGGAGTACTTACCACTAGCATTGATAACCTTAATTTAACCACCTGTAACCCTCTAACCACTAACCCACTTCAAAATATTATGGTGTATATACCTTCTACCTTACCATCAATTAGCACAAAAGTCACTACCCTTGTTTTGATTATCAACTTAACCATCGCTCTTAACTAGAAGGTGCCCATTACACCAAACTTGGGTTACATACCTAACCTACAAGGTCATGTACCTCTACCTACTACCCAAACACCTGTATCCACCTACCCCTACATAACATTCACCTAACCACCTATGTCCACATATTAATATATGACAGCTCCTCAACCTCCTACCAATTACCAATATATTACCCAACCACCATAATAATATGCACCTTACAACCTTTTGAGTGCACAACCCCAAATAGATATAATGATAATTCTCATGTATAAATTGACTACATTAGAGTCATCCTTTTTTGGATCTCATAATATCTTATCATATGACCAGATTTGTAATGAGCCCATCTACTCATCTATCCTTATTAGACCATATCTTCTTTCGTGGGAGCTTCCCAAATTCTCTAAGTTTTAGAGTAAGGAGGATACCCAATAACACCTTAGGTCATTTATTAATGCATGTTATTTGATTTCCTAATATAATTACCTCCTTTGTACCTTCCCCATGTCCTTATCCAATCCAAGATTGGATTGATATAGTGTCGTAACCAAACACTCTTTCTTCTCCTTCACCCAATTGGCCCAAACTTTCTTGGATCACTTTTTTATAAATATCTCCAAGAATTTCTCCATCATGGATCTTTAATCTATCCAAAAAAATTATGATGAATCTAATGCTAAATTTATATCCCATTGGAGGAGCCTAATCAATCAATTTTCCTTCTCCTTACCTAAACCCAAACTGATAGAACATTTTGCTCAGGCATGTGCCAAACACATTTCTTCTACATTGCACATTTAGAGATTCAAAACCTTTAATAAATATTTTACCATGGTGGATAAGCTAGAAAATAGGGCTGCCCATCGATAAAGGGAAGTTAAATTTGAAAAATAAAAACTCTACCTATAAAACCAATGGGACCTCTTGCTCTAAACCAAGCAACTAGACCAATACCAATGCCAAGAGCAAGGTAATTATGAATGTGATTATCCTTAATACTATTCTTCCACCATATTTTAATCAACCAAACTCCTCTAACTCCTCAAAACAAAATATGAGGAACCAAAACTAAAAAATCAAAAGTAATTTACTCTACTTGGGGATTTTTATGCTTCAATCTTGGGGAACTTACTAGAGGCTAATATCATACAACTTCCTCCTATCAAACCTCCTCAAAAATTTTATTCCTCTCATCCTAAACATATCTAGTACAATGAAAATGACATATGTTCTTTCCATCGAGTAGTGGGGCATGATGTTAGTAGGTGTAATACCTTTAAAGCATTGTCTAATCCCTTATTAACAAGGGAGAGTTTGTGTTGGATAACCCCAACGCACCTACAAACCAAGCCCTTGACATTTTTAGACAACCTTTTCCTAATCATGCACCTATAAAAAATAAGAGCAATAAAGTTGAGTGTTCTCATTATGCCCATACCATCAATATAGTTCTTGACACACTTATTAATGAAGAAACTATCACCTAACTACTTGTTCTTTACCCCCTTCACTTATTGAGGTAGTGGAATCAGCTTATATTCTTTTGGAGACCTAATCTAAGGAATTAACCTTTTCCTCTTTTCCACGTATTGAGGTAGTGGAGTTATCAACTTCTCCTTCAATTGTCATACCAAAACATGTAACCATTTTACCTTCTCCCTCAACCACCAAACAACTCACTACCCCTTTGGAGATTATTCCCAAAGAGGAAGCCATCACACTTGCACCTCTCATATAGGAGTCACCCATCCAAATCTCACATCCTTTGATTTAGAAAAAATACAAGGTCACCATTCTCCTTTCTCAACCTATGGGCTTATTTTTTAAGTCCACTATCTAGGGAACACAATCATTCTACAAACCATTCTCTAAATTAGTGCAAGACTTGGAATTTTTCTCCAACCCCAACATGAATTGAGCCACCTTTTAGAAATAATTAATGCTCCCTTATATCACCAAATAGGAAGCTTCAATGCCTACTTTTATGTACCAACCCACAAATTCTTTTGTCCAACCCCCTACATTATCAACTAAACCAACCAAAAACCTTGGCATCTTCCCCATGTAGAGCCCTAATCACCCATCCTTGAAATTGGAACTCACCTCACTAGACCCATCAAACAAACACCAAATTAAATTAAATAAGTAAAACCAAAAAAAGGCTAGAGGGCCAAAATTTTACCTACCTCAACCTTGCCCTCTATCTTAGGGCCTCATCCCTTCACTTTGATTATGAAGCCAATTTTTTTAACAAAAACCCAACCACTGCTATTGGTTAAACCATCACACTTTATGACACACCCATCTTCATCAAGCAATCAATAACCAAACTACCTACCTTAAAACATCCTACCTCTGCTTTATCAACTCCACATTACCGAAATGAAAACCATCAACTAAGAACACCACCTTACCTAAACCTTCTTCCATCAAGCCTACTTCTAAGAAGACCTCCATCTCACCAACCAAGACCCAAACATTAAACCTTCTCTACCTTTAGTTGAGATTTACTCAACCTTTTTTCAAATTTTAATACAAACTTCTTGTTTGACCTTACCCCCTATCAATCCATTTGACCCTCTCAATCTGAAATCAATCTGGTATAATGATTTCCAAGTGTGATCCTATCATAAGACACTAGGGCATGACATGGAGAACTATAAATCTCTCCAAACCATAATCCATCAAATCTATGATGAGGATGATCTATTAATAGATGAACCTCAAATGATCCCACTACCAATATAAAAAAAAACAACCACTAACCAATGCCTATCTACTCCCCCACTCTCTCCTCAAAGTGATAAGGAACCAAATCAATCTCCTCCCCCAACTCTACCCTCTATCCATATTATCCATGTGGCCACATGATCACACACTCAACAAAATGATAAGGGGAAGACCAAAGTGTCCATATCATGGACATACCCATCTTCTACCTTCCAACCAAGTCAAAATCAAGCACCTTCACCCTCAGCCAAACCCAAGGTGTCTATCCTAGGTACCTCCCAATGCAACCCCTTTAAATTGATCAAAAGAGTGGTTTTCAAACAACTTCACCAAACCCTGGTGAATATGAGTTTATTTCTACCTCACCTCATCATCACCAAGCAATGATAAAGGCATTACAATCAATAGAGGTCCAACCTGAATACCCTCAGCCTCTCACAACATTTGTTGGCACTCTCTAAATTTTTAACCTTGTCACCTTCAAGGATTTAGAAATACCTTTTATCTATCTAGATGACCCAAATCCTCATATTTTCATCACTACCTATATCAACCAAACCCACATCAAATAGATCATGATTGATGGAGGATCTAGTATTAACATCATCTTCTCCCATGCCTATGACCAACTCAACCTAAAAAATAATGTCATGTCTAAAACCTCGATCATCCTCTGATCCTTCAATAATAACATGGCCACTACCCTAGGAACTATTATCCTTCACATCCATTTAGGACCTCGCACACTCCTTAAATTATTTTATGTAGTGGAAGGTGAATTCCAATATAATGTTTTACTAGGATGACCTTGGATCTGTTATATGGTTTGTGTACCTTCCACCCTTCATCATTACATCAAATTTGAACATGAAGGTCAGGTTTTCATCAGACAAGATGACCCAAGCCCTTTTTCATCATGAAAAATGAATTACCAACCCAATGACATCTTCTTACCTCCATCTAGCACACCCTCGTCTACTAAAGACAAACCCTCAACCATGAAAGAGGAAGTCATACCTTGTTCTACCAATGAGGCATCAAATACCTCATCCATCCCCTCTGATCATAGCTGCACCTTATACCACTTAGAATCCACATTTCAACATCTCTCACTGGGGGAATATCACCTCCTCACTCTTGATACTTCCCCTGCTCCCTAAGAGTATAAGAAACTTGACCACCAACCTAGGTATGACCCCAATATCATATCCATTGTTCCATTTGGACATTTACACTATCAAACCCATTTCATCTATGGGGGATTTGATAAACCACTTAATAATTATACCCCATCTTCTTCACCTTGAACATTCACCTCTAACTTTTCCTATTTAGACAAATTAGGCTTTACCAAGACATACCTCCATAGATGTACTTAGAGGAGATTTGGTCTTGGATGATATGAACATGGCCCACATGAGTTGATTTCCATTAAAACTAGAAATCCTCATGAGAAACATGACCTTGATTTCATTCTACCTAATAAGAGTAAAACCAAACCACACACCGCTACTATTGTTGAGGAGGACACCCCTTCCTCACCAACATCTTCTCTACATGAGTGTGAAGAGGATGACATCACCCCCCTTAAATTTTTTTCATCAACATGATAATCCTAAGACCCTTAACTTATCAAAATATTGGGGCAACCATAATCATACCTATGACCCATCCTGAGATGATAGAAGATGACTCTTCTACCATTAATAGTGTTTAGTACTAGGATGATGATTACATTCTCACCTATCTTGGTACATCAGATTCTTCCATCCATAAATCCCTTCCTCCTAAGGCTTTCACCATGTTGAATGAATCCACTATGGATATCAACCTGGATACTCCATATAACCCCTATATTATCAAAATTGGTCAGTTACTAAACTTTGAGGAACTTCAGGACTTCCCCTGCTTCCTCCAAGATTAAAGTATAAAATTTGCTTGGTCTTATAGAAAAATACCTAGAATTGACCCCATCATTACCACCCATAACATAGTCACCAATCATGATGCCAATCTCATCAAGAAAAAACTTTGATGAATGTACCCTTATATATCCCTTCTCATCAAAGAAGAGTTTCAACATCTCATATCTATCAATTTCATTCAACCCATTGACTATCCCCAATGGGTCTTGAATTCCATGCCTATCACCAAATCCATAGAGGGACTATGCATTTATGTGAACTTTCAGACCTTAGCCTTCCTTTCCCCAAGGATGGCTTTCCTCTACCAAGCATTAACTAGCTAGTTGATCTTATAGTTGACCATGAGATATTATCTCTTATAGATGGATTTTTGGGTTATAATCATATAATAATTGCCCCTAAAGATTAGCACAAAATTACCTTCATCACCCCATGGGGAACCTTATGTTATAGGGTCATGTATTTTGGACTAAATAATGCTTTTGTAACCTACTAATGTGCCTTGACCTATATCTTCCATGACCTTATCCACAAGATTTTTGAAGACTATGTCAATGACCTTATTGGTAAATCCAAATATTGTAAGGATCATTTGGCCATTTTCAAGATTATCTTTGAGCACTTCATCCATTACCATGTTCACCTTAACTGAAAGAAGTGCATTTTTGGGGTCTTGTCAAGAAAGCTTATTGGATTTATCATCTCCCTTCAGGGAATAGAAGTTGATCTAGCCAAAATCAAAGCCATCTTTGACATGCTTCCTCTAATTAACTTCAACTAACTTTATAGTTTGAAAGGGAAGCTCCAATCCATCCATCACTTCATCTCTCAGCTCTCAAAATGATGCCAACCCTTCCACCACCTTCTGAAGAAGGATTCATCTTTCAATTGGAATGATGAATATAAAAAGGCCTTTGATTCACTTAAAAAGTACCTTTTATATCCACCTATTCTCACCCCTCCCAATGACAACCAACATTTTTACCTTTACATCTCTTCCATTGACCACTCCCTAGGGGAACTTCTTATTCATCATAATGAACAACACAAAGAGCAAGCCATCTACTACATTAGTCACACACTTGTAGAGTATGATACTTGGTATACCCATACCAAAAAAAAATTCTTATCCTTAGTATTTTTGGCCACCAGACTTTGCCACCACCTTCTTGACCATAAAACTTATGTCATAACTAATACCAACCCACTCAAGTATATAAACTCTAAGTTATACCAAAACCAATGTATGGCTAATTGATTCATGTTTTTAGTAGATTTTGACCTTGACTTTCTTAAGAAAAAATCAATTAAAGGGAAAGTCATTGCTGACCAATTAGCTAAATCACCATTAGAAAATAACCAACCTCCTCTTGAGTTTCTCGATGAGTCCATTATGACCCTCTCTCAGGTGGACTTCACCTATCAAGTCACCATGTTCTTTGATAGATCAAAGTGTCAACATGGTGGGGGAGTTGGCATAATCTTTATTCCCTTTGATAGTGAACCTCTTCCATTGTATTTCAAACTTGACTTTGAATGTAATAATAATATGCTTGAGTACGAAGCCCTAGTCATAGGCCTTCAAACCACATTATCCTTGCGAGTCAAAATGATCAACATATTTGGTTACTCTTAGCATATGTTCAATTAAATCAATGGATCTTACCTATTTAATAATGATGTTTTACAATAGTACAAACAACTATTTGTTGAACTCTTAACATCATTTAAACACTACTACATATAATCAACCCTACGATCCAATAACAAGTTCACCGACACCATGGATTTCCTTGCCTCCTAGATCCCATTTTCACCCTCTAACTCTAATCTCTCTATCATTATCCATAAACTTACCCAACCTTCTTATGTCAAACTCAGTTTTCCCACCATTTTCAATGTGGAAGAGACCTAACCTAACCTTTGGTATCAACAAATCTTTGACTATCTTAACCTTGTCATCGTTCATTCTAGTATTTTTAGGAATGTTCAAAGAGTGTTTATATATAATACCTAATTTTATACCATTATATGGGAATTATTTATAAACGATGCTTTGATGGTCTCCTCTTCCATTGCCTACACAATCATGTATCCTCTCATGCTATCAAAGAAATGTATGATGGCATCTGTGGAGGACACTTTAGTGGCCTTGTTATAGATAAACACATATTTTTCCTTGACTATTATTGGCCTACCCTTAACCAAGATTATTGTGATTATGTGAAAAAGTGTGTTAAGTGTCAATAATAAGCCAATCTACCTCATGCACCCAATAATAGTCTTCACATTTCCACCAATTTTTTACCCTTCTCACAATAGGGTTTGGATCACATTGGTGAGATTAACTCTAGTTATTTTCATTAACACCATTCTATCATCACAATGACTGAGTATTTTACCAAAAGGGTAGAGTTTATTCCTCTAGTCTAAACCAAAGCAAAAGAGATTGTCAACTTTATCAACCATCACATCATCTATTATTTTGGTGTTCCTCACAAAATTATCATATAAAATGGTAAATATTTTTAAAAAAATATAGGGTCTTTATGATGCATTTAGTATTAATTTAAGTTTCTCCTCACCCTATCACCCTCAAGTGAATGGACAAGCAAAAGCCTCTAATAAAACTCTTAACAACATGTTCACTAAAATGGTCAAAGTATCTAGTTAGGATTAGAATTTTCACATCCCCTTAACTTTATGGGCATATTGTACTAGCATTAAAACCCCTTTATGGGTGCTACCCCATTCTCTCTTATGTTTGAAGAAAAATACATCTTGCCTCTCAAAATCCAAATCCCATCTCTTCGCATATCTTTGCAAGATCTCATTTATGAAGATGATTATCATCAACACCATTTAATCCATATTGAGATATTTGATGAACATCATTTATCCACCCTTACCCATATTTATTTATATCAATATCACATTAAGAGTGCCTATAATAAACACCTTAGAGTGTGATAATTCAACATCAAAGACCTTATCCTAAAGGAAAATCAACATGTCACCAATATGGAAAAAAGCAAGTGGGACAAGTTTGTTTTTAATTGGCTTAGACCTTATATCATAACCCATAAGTATGGATTAGGTGATTATTGCTTATACTCTCTTGAGGGAAACCTAGAACCTAAGCCTCTCAATGCTTCACATTTGTGTCCTTTCTTTTGTTAAAGAGAATCAAACTCATATTTTGTCTAACTTAAGTTCATTCTTTGATTATATAACACATTTCACCTACTTATTTTAAGGGAAACCAATTGAAAATAAATCATGTGATTATCCATCAAAATCACAACCTAATATTAAATAATGGGTAGCATGGCTCTACCCATAGATGATTCTAATAGTACTTTTTCCCCCTTTTTATAAAATAGATTCCCATTGTTATTATCTCCTAAACCTCTTCACACCTAGTCAACCATTTTATTATTTTAGTTTTGATTTCATAAAGGTGAACCCTTGATACTATATAAGCAAGTATATGTCAAGCAAAACCAAACAAAGAAAAAATCAAAGTCAGAAACACAAACAATCATGGGTCATTTTTAGCATCTGTAGACTACTCCCTTGAAGGACAGCTACTAAAACATATTTGAAAATTTTCAAAATAAGGTGGAATACTCCCTTGATGGACAACTATCAAAAGCATTAAAAAAAGCATACAAACTTAGACCACTCCTTTGAAGGATGGTTGAGTAAATAATTTGTTAAAATAAATAATCTCTTGGAAGCTTCTCATATTGATCAACTTCCCCAAACCCCAAGCAACAACAAATAATAAATAAACCCATTATCAAGTGTGATCAAGGAATTTGATAAAAAGAGGAGGTTATATCAAGTGTTAGTCCATAAAACCATGAAATCGACACACTAACATACTAACATCTCTAAGCATAGTTCTTAGTAGGAGCTTAATAAATAAATAACAATTGAAAACCCAACTAAAATGCAAATAACAACAATATTTACCTTCCTTGAGAGCTCCAAATGATCTCTTCATTGGCTTGCTTAGTTTATGCATAAGAAGTATTCATCAATGACATATGGCTAACATCATCTCCTATATGCACCATTATTGAATGCTTGACTTGATTGATATGACTTGGCTCAATTTTGACATTATAACACTAGATTTTTATCTTCATGAATCTATTCTTACATTATAAATCTACTTTGATTGAGCTTCCTAAATGAAGAGATCTATGCTTACTTTTATAGGCTTTCAAATCCCTTGGAATGATTTAAATCTGACCATGGTTGATTTTGACATATTCCTAGAATATTCTTTTAGATATTTTATAAAAGTGACAACTCACAAAGGTAGTAAGTGTGTTCTAAAATGTTCTAAGATGCTCTTTAATTTCCTTTTTAGTAATTGATTTATTATCTCATGGGTGAACTCAATTAGGATTTGATGTTTATTTAACTTGCTAATTGATTTTGATTAGGGTGTGCAAGTTAATTAATTATTTCTAAAAATTTGGTCATTTGTATAATTTTGATTAATTTAATTTATATACTTACCTTGTTTAATTGATTTAATAGGTCAAATTGATTTAATGCAAGGTTATAAAGTTAAATTTGAAACTAATAAAAATTCTTGGGCTAGGTATTCAATGATTGGCAAGAATTGATCTAAAGTTGGATATGAATCCATTGGTGGCCAAATTTATATGTCTACAATTTACCCCTATTTGGGAAGATGTTGTAAGCTGTAAGCATAGTAACATTTTTTCAAAGAATAAAATGATTCTTTATGCTTATGACTGTAATGGTAATGATTGAACTATAGTTTCTCCCTTGAGGAATTGATTGGCAAGTGGATCGACAAATGGTCTCTCAAAATAAATAATTAAAGTGAGAGACCAAACAAATGAATATGCTGGGGTAACAACACAATAATTTACCTGAAATTAGGCAAAATCATTGAGAAATGTAAGTGGGATAGTGTACAATGGTTTTCCCTAAGGTCATTTTAAGCTTTATACCCTGATAGTGGTAATGTGGTATGATAACACAATGATTTATCCCAACATGTGATATAATCATTGAGAAGATGGAGCTGTCCATGTTAAGATAGATAAATAAGAAAGGAAAATTGGTGATAACACAAGGATTTTCCCCAGCAGGTGATATAATCATTGAGATTGCATGTGTGATGATGTATAGTATTGATGCAATATACCTTGATAATAAATAATAGGATTAATGGTTGATGATTGATAAGTTGATACATATGATAAAGGTGAATGAGGACAACCTACTAGTAAGGAGATGTTCATCTAAACTAACAAAGGTTGAAATTATTTTATTACTTAATTACTCTATTTGAGATATGATTGTGTATTAGATTGGGATTATTATTGATGTTGATATTGAGGATATGGTGATGCTACATTTATATTATAGACCTCTCAAATTTAATTTTAACTTTAGCATTTAATGGTAGGCCTCATGATATAACACCATGGGGGCTTGGCCAAAATATGTATAAAGACAAACTCTTAATATCCAATACTTAATGGAAAATAATTACACTAATGATAAAAACCATGATGACAATGTAGATGTTTGAATATGGATAGATTTAAGAATAATGTGCAAGGAATCACTCAATGACCACACATAAACTAAATCAAGGCCACATTGCCAAAAAAACAAATAAAAACACAAATAAACAAACAAAATAGATAAACAAATAAGTGTTAGTCCCTATGTTAGTATAAATAACATGAAGAATATTGCCCCTAGAAACTAGGAAACAACTTAAAAAAAAACAAGATAGAGAATAGAAGAAAAGGAAGGGGGTCCCTGAGTTATCTCTATATATGCTAGGAAAGTGGATGCTACCTACATAGTTCTATGGATATGATTATCTAATGAAAATTCAAGCTAAATGTAGTTCTCCCAGTAAATGGGAAGAAAATGATGATTAATAGAAGATATGATGGATGTGAGAGAAGAAAAATGAGGAACTCACAAAATGATGATAGCATAAGATAAAAGGCCAAAAAGGATGGGGAAACTAAGGAACAAGTGGTTTGTTTGTGACTTAGTGAGGGTTCTCATAATCCTTAAGATAAAGAAGTGGTCAATGTTTTTAGATTTTCTAAATGATTTTCAATTGTTTCTTTGGAATTTTTGAAGCATCTCAACTCAATCGAGAATTATGAGACATTAAAAAGTTCCAAGTTCACAAAATGATGAGAGCGTTATAACTTGAAGTGATGCTCATAAAATTATGAGAGCATGAGAACTTGAAATGATGCTCATAAAATGGTGAGAGTGTGGCTAAAGGGGGACTAAGCTAACCTCAACATGAATTAAACATGACCCGTATAGTCCTCAAAATGGCTTTAGTTCATAGTATTTCACCTCACAACAGAGGAGTCTAATTAGTATATAAGCCAATTCAAATAAAAAAGGCATAGTTGGTATGATGGCATAGTATGACATAGGAATGGCTAAGTGATATGTCAAGGCACAATAAACAAATGTTGTCCCTAGTTTACCCATAGGTGATTATAACTAGGATACAACTGATAGATCAATGATACCAATTTTCTTTAGTAGGTGACATAATTAGTATCAATATTGGTGAACACTAATTTTCCCCAACAAGCAATATAATCAGGTTCACATAAACAAAATTGATAAGAAGAAAATAAGAAACAAAGGATGCAACTACCAAAACTTATATCTTACTACTCTAAAATACTATCTTTATCTAAAATGCTTGAAATAACTATTGAAACCGATCTGACTCTATATGCTATAAACATGAAACTAATGGACAAACTAAGGTCAAACGGGCTAGGTTGATAGGATTCAAAACATGTTTGGTCAAGTAGAAATGGAATGGTTGGATAGTTTGGTATTGATTTGAAGATAATGATTGGTTAGATAGATTGGATAAAATGGTAAGAAGGTTACCCCCAAGTGATAAGGTGAATGGTTAAGATATGTGAAAATGATAAAAAGATTGATAACTTGATATGATATAGTACATGCTTGGTTCTAGCCTGGGTATGATAAATAATTATATTATTCCTACTAGAGTGGAGATGCATATCCAAATCAATAAATGATACAATTAGAATAATCAATCATTTAAATTACTAGACCACACCTTGTCTAAATAGTTTTCTCTATCAAGAATTGGCTACAAATTTAGATGCCAATAATGTTGTTATCTTCATCAATAATTGATTATGATTCCTTCAAATTTTGAGACAAGATATCCTTGTAGCTTCTATAAAGAAAAGTGTGACCATAGATGGTAAATATGGATAAATTTTGGTTGATAGGTTTGTGAAATGGAATGGTGGATGATAATGGAATGTGTAGTGGTTGGGAAACAAATGAAGATAAAGATTTTTAGACACACACAATATTTTTGGTTCTAGATTCAACATACCTTTACATGTGGTTGGGCTGAAGACTTCTTAATATGCTCTCAATAGGACCACCAAATTTTTTTTGTTGTTTGGGTCTAAGAGTAGCTACTATCTAATTAAGTTTTAGATAGGAAGCTATTTTGATTCTATCTTTGATTTTATCTTCATTAAATAGTGAAGAAATTTTATGCTTAGCCACTAGTGCTTTGAAGAGGTTTATACAAATGAATTTGTCTTGATTGTCTTGTAGTACCTCCAAGAAGGTTTCACTAAGTAAATAGACTTTTGAATTTGATTGTCCCCTAACACCTTTGAAAAGGTTTCACTAGAATATGTTGAGTTTTGACTTTGATTACCCCATAGCACCTTCAGAAAGGTTTCACTAAGAGAGTGTTCTTCTATTGTATGATTGTGATCTTGACCTCCTTGATTTTCTTCATTTGATATGTTGGCATAGATTCATTTCAACAAGGTATGATTCTGTTGGTCCCAATCGACACTTGTGAGAGATGGAATGTCAATGACATGGATATGATAGTTGGTGGTAATGGTATGTAGAATGTTAATGAAATGGGAAGAGAATGCACAATCTTTGTAGAAGATACTAAGAGAAATTATGTCAATGTTGAAGTAATCATCTTCAAAAAATATGGAAAGATCATAAATGTATTTGTACTAATCTGCTAGGCATGCATAACCAATGTTGTAATAGTTATGAACATATCATGTATCTAAATCTGATTCAAACCTAAAGGAGTTTAAATTTGAGGTTAATATTGATGTTAATTCTGATTTTGATGCTAAATCTAATGTCAGTTTAAGAGTAAGACCTAAATCTAATTTTGATTCTTCATCTGATGGGTACTATGCTATAATGATGTCTTGTTGAATGTTTGGTATTGGACAAGAATGATCTATGATGGCATAATAGGCTCCACTAAGACTAGTTTGTCATAGTGAGACTCCTTTAGGATGGGAAAGAGGTCAAGATATAACTCCTCATAGACTGGTTTGTCAAAAGGAGGCTCTTGAAAGATAGGCATATGGTTAAGGTAATGATGTTCCCAAAATTAGTTATAATCATTAAGAAGTGACTCAAAAAAGACTGGCTCATCAGAGTGAGACTCTCTGATAATAGGTATAAGATTTAAAGTTGATTCATCATAGATTAACTTGTCACAAATGGTTGGTTAAATAAAAACATATTAGATCGATTGATTATCTTGGCCTTGGTTTTCACTGAGTTGAAAAAATACTAATTTTGATCACAGTTTGGTCCTCAAATAATTGGCTCAGTTGGGTATGCACTGATTGGATTGGTTTGGGTTTAGGTTAAATGATGGGCTGAGGTTTGAGATGAATGATTAGATAAATGATTGGTTGAGGTTGAATGATTAGATGAGTTTTATGTTTAATGATTGGTTGAGGATAAATGATAGGTTATGATAGTGATTAGATTTGTTGATATTTGGGTTTAATTGGCTGGGGTTTTCTAACATGGGTAATGATATTCATTAGATAAGGAATGGTCGATGATTGGATAATGGGTAGGCACTATGGAGCTTGATTTCTTGTATAAGCCAAAGGATGAGGTCCTAGAATAGAAATGGTAGGGCATCATGGATCTTGATTACTCACATAAACTAAAGCATCTAAGTCCTACTCATAAACCACATCATCCCAATCAAGATCTTGAATTGGTTTGTAAGCCAATCCTTTGCTTTGTTTTCTATATTGATTATTGTAAGGAGGGTATGGATCCATCTCCCAAATAATTTAATCATTATAGAGGTTTGTACCCAATTCCTCCTCACTAACCATATCATCCCAGTTGAGGTCTTGACTTTGATCCTCAATTTAATCTACGTAAGTGGATAAAATTCCATCTCATAAACCATGTTAACATCAAGGGAGTCTTGAATAAATCCATTTTGTGCAATCATTCTATCATAACTTAGATTGTACATGACTCCACCATAAGTGTAGCTAGACATATCTACATCAATAAAGAAAGCTTCAAAAATAAAAAGGCTTAGAGTTTTGTAAACTCTAAAAAAATTTCCAAAGGACAAATTCTTCAAACTTGGTCTAACTTAGTCAAAAGGGTGGAGATCTATCTCTAACGTTGTTTGAAAATAGATCTATATTTTCAAAATAATTTGTGCTAAAATTTGGTAAAAAATGATTTAATCTTGAATATCTAATTTCAAATGTCATACACATAAAAGGTCAAGCATCTAAATAAAATTATCATGTCAAAGTCTAAGTCAAATTGTTTTAGACAAGGTCTAAACTAAGAAAGGGAAAATTTGAGTTACTAGGGATTTTGTCTAAACATGGAGTCAAAATCTAGGCTCAAACAAACATGATTTGTTATGAATTTGGTTTAAATGACATAAAAATATAGACTTTAAAACAAAGGTTGATGTGATTTTATTTAATCTAACAAGGTTATAATAACTTTGACATAGACCCGACACATAGAATCAAACATAAACATAATCAGCTAGTATAAGCCATAAGGCAAAATACACTTGGAGAAAAGATTTTATTTTCTCAAATAAAATCACAAACAATAGTGAGGATAGGATAAATGAATAAACAAGTGATAGTTTTCAAATTTGGGTAATCGATTAACCTAAGTTACATAACCCAAAAAGAGAAATATTTATGTATCAGCCCCTATGAAGCAAGGCCTAAACAGAAATCAATCAATATTTGAATTTGAATTTGAAAAAATTAATTGAAAACTTAATGGTTAAAAACTATGATTAGACTAAACAAGATAGATAATATTGGACACAATGATGATGTATGAACAAGGTCTAAATGGTATACATGATTGGTTTTAAACAATGGTTTTGATACAATGATAAACAAGTCTTGAAATAAAAGGAGCAACCTAATGGTGTAATCATGCTATAATTATGTGATTAATGTTTTATTTTAAAGATTCCATGGCACGAATTTGATAATGATTTAGGTAGCATAATGGTACCCATCTCAAACAAGTAACACACACATAAACATGTTTAGCAAAAATTACAAGGCACAAGTGTGATGTAAAATGGTTAGCATAATGCCTCTTTAGATAAAAGAGTGACATATAAAAAAATTGGTTTGGACATGGTTTATAAACAAACAAATTAGTTTGTCTCAAAAAATCAAGTAATAAAATGACAAAATACAAGTAAATCATCCAAATTCCTATCAAGGGTGTGGTAAAATGGGGTTGACTAAAATCAATTAGTTTTCAATCATTTCTAAGAGGATCAATTGCACAATTAATTTCACATCATGATGTAAAATAAAATCATGTAATTGGGTGTCTACATCACTTATATTTTTGTAAAAATGTCTTGCCCTTTTTGTAACCACTACATTTATCATTTGCTCAGTGTAGTGCGATATCCAATGTGAAGATACATCTTAGTGCTTGACCCTAAAACTAAAAGGTGGTTTAACAACTCAAAATTTTGATCTTAGTGGGGGTTATAAATTTGATGTTTAAATATGAAACCCTGAGTCAAAGCTTCCCTAAATAACTCATGGGAGGTAATGAAGTCCCCCTCACAAGCCAAGATGTAATGAAATAAATGACATAATAGAAAGACTTTATGGTCGCCTCAAGATCACCCAATACTATTAAAAATTTTTGGAGATGGAATTAAATGACATTATTTATATGCCTTAAACTAAGCTTAAAGTGTGATGAAATGTCACTTTTTATCCCAAAATTTCTCCAAAGGGGACAAATGGGAGAGCATACACGCACGTCTCTTTTTGCTAAAGTACACAATCAACAAGAAAGTTTACAAATAATTGAATTAAAGTTAATTTCATTGCACTAAATTTAAAATATTTGATTAGATTCATTACTATTCTCATGGATTTAATATTTTTAAATGAAAATAATTACAAACCACTTTAAAATAAGTTAGAACTTTTGATCCCAAAAGTTATCTAAAGGGGATAGATGGGAGAACATACATACAAAACTCCTTATTTACTCAAACAAGTTTAGACTAAAAAAATAATAAAAATAATTTACAAAAACTTGTAAGTGTATTCAATTTTATATCACTAAATGAAATGTGTGGTGGTGTTCTTTTAACTCCTTGGCTTTAAATTGTGAACTTTGAAAGAAACTACAAAAACTTAAACAGTAAAACACCTTAAATAGTTTATTTAAACACCAAAATGAAGTATTCTTAATTTTTTTAGACATCAAAATGAAGTTTAAAATTACTAATTTATATTGAAATGGTTTTCTTCAAATAAGTCCTGCAAAGAAAAGCCCAGAACTTCATTTAGCCTTGAAGCTTATTTATCAAATGAGACAAGCAACTTTGAAGGGTAAAATCTTTCAACCCAAAGGAAAAACCTCAAAAAATAAAACATTTTATTTTAGGTAAAGGTTATAAAAAAATTCAATAAAAAAATCAACAAAAATAAAATAAACCTATGAAACATGCAAACAACAAGTTAGAAGGTAAAAAACAAATAACTGAACACAAAATCTATAAAAATGTGCAGTCATTAATTTAACCATAAATTGTAAAATATACATAAATTTTCCACAAAATTTTTCAAGGTTATTTATATGTCCATGTTTCATCTCTCTAAAAAAAATTAAGTCAAACCAGTGAATAATAAAAATGTTATTAGCTTTGTACTAACCATTTGTACCAGAAATTTAAAAAATAAAAAGTGATAGTCACTAAAAGAGTTTTAACTTATAAAATATAAGAAGATTTTTTTTAAAAATTTTATATAATATCAATAACATATTTATCTATATTCCTACCAAAATTTAAAAAAAATTATTAAGTAAATAAAAATTTATTAATTCTTTATGGGTCGTTGTTACTCTAGCAAAGTAAAAATAACAAAAAAAGAATTAAAACTATGAATACAAAAAAATTGTGGGTTGAACACTCATAAAGATAGTCTCACCAGACATGTCATTTGTGATCAAGGAATTTGATAAAAAGAGGAGGTTATATCAAGTGTTAGTCCATAAAATCATGAAATCAATACACTAACATACTAACATCTCTAAGCCTATATCTTAAGGGGAGCTTAATGAACAAATAACAATTGAAAACCCAACTAAAATACAAATAACAACAATATTTACCTTCCTTGAGAGCTCCAAATGATTTATTCATTGTCTTTCTTTATTTATGCATATAAATTCTTCATCAATGACATATGGCTAACATCATCTCCTCTATACACCATTGTATAAAACTTGGCTTGATTGATATGGCTTGGCTCAATTTTGACATTATAACACTAGGATTTTATCTTCATGAATCTATTTTTGCATTATAACTCTACTTTGATTGAGCTCCATAAATGAAGAGATCTAATCTTGTTTTTATAGGCTTTCAAATCTCTTGAAATGAGTTAAATCTGACCATGGTTGAATTTATTAACTTTGGTTGTGTTTGGCATATTTTTAGAATATTCTTTTAGATATTTTTTAAAAGTGAAAACTCACAAAGGTAATGAATGTGTTCTAGAATGTTCTAAGATACTCTTGAATTTCCTGTTTAGTAATTGATTTAATTGATTTATTAGTTCATGGATGAACTCAATAAGGATTTAAAATTAATTTTGATGAAAGTGTGTAAGTTAATTAATTATTTCTAGGAATTTGGTCATTTGTTTAATTTAAATTAATTCAATGTGTGTATTTGCCTTATTTAATTTATTTAATAGGTCAAATTGATTTAATGCAAGGTTATAAAGCCAAATTTGAGACTAATATAATTTTTTGGGCTAGGTATTCAATGATTGGAAAGAATTGGTCTGAATTTGGATATGAAGCCATTGGTGGTCAAAATTACATGTATACATCAACCAATAGCAAAATCAAAAGAATTTTTGAAAGCTACAATTAGATCTCATACACAAAATAACCTTGAAAGCCAAAATTGGCTCTTATGAGTAGACTTCTTATATCAATCAGTCTAAACTTTATATGACATAGATATATTTATAATGAATTTTTTGTAGCCTAAAAAAACCATACTAGTCCCATAAGAAGGTTCCATTTTCATCCATCTTCCCTTTATACACTATAAGCAAGGGATTTTGAGCTCACTAGACATTTTGTGATCAAAACACATTTTTAACCAACTAACACATGCTAGTGTGAAGCATTTGAAGGGCTTATGTTCCTTAAGCCACTCCAAATTTAGGTTTTTATTATTCCTTACCAAATAATAAGTATCGTGTCCTCTTCCTACCCTATTATGACTAGTTGATATATTCACTAAGACATTTGTCTCTTGATTATATTCTTTGTTATCTCATCTAAATTTGTTGATTAACTTACTTTATGTGTTCTAACTCAATCAAAGTAATAATAACCATACTCATAAATGTCATGCATCAAGATATATCATAAGCATAAACATACAACATCAGCATATCCATCATCATGCCAAAGTCAAGCATCCATGAAAAATAAATAAATCCTCCATTCTCACCACATGTCTAAATATAAATAATGAAGCATATACTCATTAAAATTTAGCATGTCATAAAGCATAACCATGAATAAAAAAAGATACATCTCATTGAATGCATAGTTAGGTGAGTCTCGATCAGTATCCAATAAACATAAACACAACCATAATCAATATATCATCATTAATGATCAATATAAACATCATAAACATTAACATTGAAGCACACAATAGACCATGAAAAATAAATAGGGATCATATATATAAATCGTGAGTCTAACATCATAATGTATACACCAATATACATGTCTCTCTCTCAAAATGTACATCTCACCACATCGACTCATAGGGCAATATCAAAATGATATATAACATCATATAATATACCTAAACCATGTCTTGGATATGCCCCTGGGGCACCACTATCTCCTATAACACCACTATCTCTTGGTGCCTATTTAACTAAAGTACCTGTTAATCTACCTACAAAAGTAACCCACTACCTTGGTGTCATCACACTAGTATCACCTACCAAACTAGATTTTTACTTACCCTATTAGGGCTCATCTAGATAATGTCTCAAGACTATAGCCTCATAATAGCATAATTCCTCCACTATTGCTAGGTATCATGTCATGGGGATGGTGTTCGATGGTCCTATAAGTACCACAACTCCTCTTCCTTTTTATCTCAAATATTCTCTCTCCTATGTAACTAAGGATAATGAGGCTCTAGCATGGTCCCTATCACTTGTAAGTTTATCCACCTAATCTTGTAAGGCTACCACCATCATATCCATCAAAATCTATTGCCACATATAAAGCCTAGTACCATGCAGGGTAACCATCTAGAAAACTAGAATCATCAATCACTAGCCTTACTAATAACTCCTCAAGTTCAAGTAACGTCTATAATGGATGTGGCTTAGGTAATAAAACCTCTACATCATCATACATGTATCTGGGGAATGGGACTGGGATACCCTAAATGAGGCCAAACTATCTTTGAACCCTGTCAAATGGGATGAGCTCTACCTCCCCATCCCTCCTATCAAAGATCCACTTATAACTCTATTGGGATGAGGTTTGCCTCTTATAGCTAACCCATACTAAAAACTAAACATATGGCCTCTAAATAACATCACCAATGACCAAATAAACTAATGCACCCTTGAACCAATATATGTCATGAGATCCTCCTCCTACACCTAAAGTGGAAAAGTCACCTCTCCACCACATGAAACCAATCGAGAAATATATTTGAGTATACCTAACCCATAGTAGCCCCATCAACCTTAGTACTTATATGTTCTCATAGGCCTAAAAGTGTATAACAAGATCAACATTGATGTCGTACCTCTTATTATACCCTAAATGAGGCCAAACTATCTTTGAACCCTGTCAAATGGGATGAGCTCTACCTCCCCATCCCTCCTATCAAAGATCCACTTATAACTCTATTGGGATGAGGTTTGCCTCTTATAGCTAACCCATACTAAAAACTAAACATATGGCCTCTAAATAACATCACCAATGACCAAATAAACTAATGCACCCTTGAACCAATATATGTCATGAGATCCTCCTCCTACACCTAAAGTGGAAAAGTCACCTCTCCACCACATGAAACCAATCGAGAAATATATTTGAGTATACCTAACCCATAGTAGCCCCATCAACCTTAGTACTTATATGTTCGCATAGGCCTAAAAGTGTATAACAAGATCAACATTGATGTCGTACCTCTTATTAGCTCTAAAACCTCATAGCTCCTTATATATCTACATCAAAAGCATAGGTACCCATCTGAACAATATTCACCCCAACAACATCTCAACCAACACCCCTAGTAGCAAGTATAGGAACTTTACACTACTTGATTTAGGAAGGGAAAAACATGACATATCCATCATCATCATCATCAGTCTCCTCTCATATGTTACCCTCTGATATAGTGTGGAGTAGATAAAACCCCCAACATGCCATCTAAAATGAACATGATCATCTCCATACATCAGCTCTAATAAATCATCTCGTTCCTCCCTCTCAATGTGATATATTAGATCACCCTATAGGGGAAACTAAGTAATCATGTGCACATCCTATGCCAAGATAGCCATCTCACTAATCAATAGAAGGAAGGTACTCATGATTAGATCTCACCTCTTGATTAGGGCCATGATTATAGATGCATCACATGACACATGTTGGTAGTGTCACATTACTCCTAGACCACCTCCTCTATATGGGCCTAATTCATTAGGATCATCCTCTAGTGGACCTCTATAAAGATACATGACACCTGGTCATGCATTTGAATCTTCTCTCATGCCTATAAACAATCTATAGTAATAAGCTTAGTCACCTATACTATTATTTCCTACAAACTAAGCACCTTTAGCCTACCTAACCTTACCCATTTAACCATTTATTCAACTCTTACCTACCAAACCTAAAATTTAAACCCTTCAAATTTTGAACTTAACATCTTACCTCATCAACATTACCGACCCAACCCTTACCAATACTACTTGAAACTCAAACCAACCATTCACCTATCAAAACCTATCAAATTCCTTAAACTTAACATTAACTTATTCACTATTTAGCTCAACTTCTAATGGTCATAGTGGCCATCAATGGTTAGGTAATTACTAACTAATGGTCATTGATCATCGATGGTCAAGATGATCATTAATGGTCACTATGTGACTGTAGAAAAACTTTAAAAACACTACCATACCCTAAACACAAGTAAAACACCTTCATCTTTACAAATATCTATCATTTTTAAACCCTACCCACCCCTACCTCATTTACCCATGACCAATTACCAACATTACCCACCAATTTAAGTAAAACATGAAACCCACACAACCTAAGTCAAAACCCATAGCCACTGAATCAATGCCCATATAATCTAATTATAACCACTACATATGTTAAACCACAAGTTAATCTATCAATTTAAGGACACCACCTACCTTTTTCCTCAACCATCATCAAGGAGGAATTCAGGGACCCCCTTCCCATCCTCATCTGCATCCACACACACCCTACATCCTCATTGGTCTCCTCAATCTGCTCATCCACCTCATTAATTAGTCAAATACTTATTAGTCACCATAAATAAAATTTGCCTAAAATGCCAAATTCCAGAGCTTAACAGTCAAAAAGTTACAATAAGCAAATAAGACAAGCTTTTTTGCTTTTTGACCACTGGACTTTTAGGGTTTGCCCCTTGATCATTGATGGTTAGGGTGACCATTGATGGTCACCTTTATCCCCTAACCATTGATGGTAAGATTGTTTAAATTTTTCTTTTTTGCCTTGTGTAACCCCTTTAAACTAGAACTAAATCAATCACCCATCTATGGAGGCTACCTTCTCCACCCACCCTGACCACCTTGTCACCTTACCATTAGTCCATTTAGCCTAACTATCATGCATTTTATGATGACTTTTGCCTGGTATTTTGACCATAATGACAATATTTTCCATGTTGACCTTTTTGAACTTGTGCTACCTCACATATACCTGACCAACTTATGTCTTCTCAAGAGAAATTCCTACCTTGGATACCCACAACTTCACCTGACTAGTTTGTGTTTTCACTAGGAGCACTTTCTACCTTAGATACCAATAAAAACAGAAACCTTGCCTAAGAAACTTAAGTTTATAAGTGAACCTAGCTACCATGCTTAAATATGATCATGTGGTCTACTTGTCACTTGTCCTTCTAGCATCGACCCTTGATTTTTACCAACTATGACAACCTAGTCTATGCATGATCTTGGCTATCACACCTTTTGACACAAGTTCTGCAGACATTTGTGCTTTAATTCCCAAATTCATGACATAGACCTTCATCATCACCTTCACCACTTATCAAAACAATACCCAATTCTATTTTACCTCATCACCACCTATTTTGAGGGGGAACACCTCCTCCATACATAAAGTAACCTGAACTTCAACTCGTAATTAGTTTTTTGTTTTACAACTTGTTGATTCAAATTGCATAACAAAAAGGGGGAAAATATAGACAATGGAAATCCATACATTATAGTTCCAAATATCATAATTGCCTTAGACTACCTCAAGACCCCCTTGGTCCCCACCTTGACCTTCTTGACCCCTAATTGAACCCAACCCACCCAACCTAAGTTAGTTAACCTACTAACTAAAACCCACCATTTAACCAACCCTGCCTTTGACCCCTAACCATCAACCACACCTTGACCACCAATAGTCAGGTTCCACCATATAAACCAACCTTAACTCACCCTTAACTTTACCTTGATTTTTTTATAATTAGGTCATCTAAATTTGTGTATAAGACATTGTAAACATGAGTTATAATTAGAAATCCTAGTTAATGTCTTGTTGTACCTCTCCTTCCTTGCCTATAAAAAGAGAGGAGCAAGAGGTGAGAATGGATCGACAAATATCAATAGCTTTTGCATCCAAATCTTTTTTTGTAGGTACTCTTCTAGTGATCCATCCATTACATTAGATATCCAACTTACCACTGCCCCCTAGTCGACAACCAAGTACTGTTACTCTTTCAGAATCATGTTAGACTCTATCAATGAGATAACCACCTTAACCACTCATCTAATCACTATTTTCTAAGCTAAGTATTTGTTTCCCATTATTCAATTACTTGGATTTTACAATTAGCCTAGCACAAACCTATCTCTCAAAATTGCCTTCTAAGATCCAATCAATATGACTTTCATCAACCTAGACCCAACACCCAATAACCACTAATGATCACCTTAACTATTGATGGTCGTCTAACCACTGATGGTAACCTTAACCATCGATGGTCACCTCAACTATTGATAGTCACATCAACCATTGACGGTCACTATGGTACAAAATAACAAGTTATTTTCATCCACTTACCCTCAACCAAATCCAATTTTCTTTTTTTCTACCTATTCACCCCCAACCCATTTTTTGAAGCAGATCTAACCTGTTTATCACTAGTATTTACTTCCTTATTACTATATTAGTCATTTTAGTCTTTTTTTTTTATCAAGCACTTCTTGTATTTAATTTCAATAGCTTTTGATTATTAAAGCAAGTAATTTATCTTCTATTTTATAAACTTAATTATTTAAAACATGTGGATTGATAGTCCCTAAGGAAGATCTTGCTTCTAGGATCTAACTAGTGTTAGGCAATCCACCCAACTATCTATCTAACCAACCATTTGCTTTAGTGTTGTCTTATTTGTAGGTCATCCTCCCAAGTCAAAGAGAAGTTATTCACAATCATCTGATTCAACACATGCACAATCAAATAGGTTTCTCAACCATACCTATATCTAATTTATCCTTCTTCCTTTCTCGAAATATAAGCTAAAATTCACTGAAACACGAGTCTTTTGGCTAGATAAATTATTGTGTTTTACTTCAAATAAAATTAAGTAGTTTTCAAAATCATTTTCATAAGTAGTATACAAGTGCCATTTTTGACCCTTGAAATTCAATTATGAATTGGAATAAAATAAATACCTAAAATGATATTTTTCCTAATCAAAGACTTGATGAAAAAAATTTAAACAAAAATCAAACAATTTTTAACCCCCTCAACATTGGTCACTTTCGGCCAATTCTAGAGACAATTTATAAGAGTGAATTTTCACTATTGATTCTTTTTTCCAAATTCAATTTGGAATAAAAGTAAATAAAATATCAAAAAAATGAAAATATAAAAAATAAAAGTTGTAACTATATTGTAATAGGTAAATTTTATCAGCAGAATAATAAAATAAAAATTACAATTTTCTACTATGTTTAGCAAGGCAAGTTTGAAGCTAGTTTACGAAGAATTTTTGTAAGGCCATTTTCAAAAATTAAATTAATTTTGGAATTTAATAAAAAAAATTATTTATTAACCAATAAATATTAATTTTCCTCAAATGAAAAACTTCTAATTTATATAATAGGTTCTGATTCTTAGAAAACTTTATCTCTTTTCATAAATTAAAACAAGGGTGCTTGTGTACCCAATTTATCTAGCTTGGAGTTGGTGTGTTTTGTATCTATATGATCATTGGTTTTATGTTTTTTTAGGTGTGTAATTTCCATTTTTTAAGTTAGGGAATGGATACCTTACATTCTACTAGCCTAAATAAATTCTTTATAGCCTTATTTTAGGTTTTAGGACTCAAACATTTTCCAGTTTTTTAAGACTACAGTTGCCCTAAGATTAGATCTTGAGGAGGTGTTATGTCATCAATTTAGAGTGTTATTGGTTTAATTTTTTCTCAATAATTATTATTTTATAAAATTCTTATTTTCTTATATTTGCATGTATCTTGTATCTCTAACTAGTGTCTAGTTACACTTGGGCCAACTAGTGGTCATGGTCTTACTCGTTAGTGTAACTATTCTAGCTTAATCATGTGATATATTGATGAAGGATAGAGGCCTTAACTTTTGATATATCACTCATTTTGGAATGGGTGAACTACCCCATCCTTGATCTTCTGTATAAAGGTGAACATTGTAAATATGTAGGCAATTCAAGGAGTGGGTGCAGGCTTAGTTAACTAACCCTTAAGATGTTTGCCTAGAGTGAGAATTATGAATAAGTATATGGTGTTTTTGGAACACATAAATTAAAAAATAACCTAAGATCACTCAACCATATCCCATATTTCTAGAGTGTATTCCTTGTGTATAGTATTCTTTTTATTTCTAATTTTGTAGTATTTGTCATTGTATAGTTGTTATGACTATTGTTAATCACTGGGTTGTGACCCTAATTATATCTCTATTAAATGAGATTATTTTCATATGTCTTAACCTTATCAATTAATATAAACCCTCTCAAGAGATGGATCTTCTTTGAGTAGTGTAAGTCAAAGATTGTTAAGACATTTATCTCATGGATCAAAGGAATGTCGATTCCTTGTTATTACTTTTGACTCTTGTATATGCTCTTGCATGAGATTTATTTTGTTAATAACACAAACTTGATCCATTGAGGTGTTTTATGATAAGTAACCTTTTATTTTTCATTCGTATTGAGTTTAAGTTTAGAGCTTTAAAATTTTGCTTGAGTCATGATAACTTGTTCCTGATTGGTTTAGTGTTCTAACCCCTATCATTGATGTCATCTCATGGATTTGACCCATAAAATTTTAAATGAGAACTACATCAGACAATAATTTTGAGGATTGGATATGTAGATTACCCAAGTTATGGTGGAGGTATCGAATATAGATCATAGGCTAGGTTATGAGTATTTTATCATCATCCCTCAAGTTAGTCTTCTACATTATTGTTAGTTAACCTTATGTATTATAATAATAGGATTAGATATTAATATAGGTTTTATTATTATTAATTACCTTTATATTAATTTTTTTTTACTTTTATGTTATCTCCCTTGAGATGGTTATAGTTATAACTCTCCTTGTTTCATGTGCCCTGGGGAGTAACATTGTGTGGCCTTTAGTAAGGTATATCCCTTAGTGATCCTTAGGGTGGTAACCCTACTTAATAATTACTTTTGGCCTTAGTTAATTATTTTTCCCTTATGTTTTTTGACTTGATATGTATGTTTAATTGTCTTGATGATCTATTAAATCAAGAAAATATAATTTAGACTTTCTATTTAAGAAATCAGTTAATGTGACTTGCCCCTCTTCCTTAGTAAGTATGTTAAGTAAATGATTTCATATATATTTTGAATTCATCCTCACCCTAATACGTTTATATTCAAATTATTTAGGAATTTTTTTATATCATTGAATAATTATGTGTGTCACACTTCAGTTGAATGTTGAAAAGATAACAATAGTTAAACTATTAATTAACTATAGTTAAAAAAGTAAGCATCACTAAATCGATTAAAAAAATACCACACTATACATGGGGTTTGAAACAATAATTTTAGGCATGATAGACATATAGAAAAGATTTTTGGAAATTTTATTGATTTTTTTTCACTTTTTGAATTTAATTTTCTCTTGATTTGATTTTTGTGAAGCCCTACACTTGGCCTCATGTGATTAGGAACACACATGGGCTCATCACCAAAGGCTATATGTAGGTGAGCAAGGGCATCTCCCCTTAATGCTAACCCCACACAACTAGGAAGTGTGATAGCTAAAAACCAAGGATTAGAGAAGGGAAAGACATGTGAGATTCAATTTTATATGCATAAAATTTTATTTATCATTAAATTCTCTTTATTTATTTATTTTTTTTTTATTGTGGGGGGGAGGCCCCTATCCCCAAATTCTAGCCATGTGTAACTAGTAAGTTGCAAGGTCTCACCACCAAGGTTTAAGATAAGAAAGTAAGGTTACTTGGTTTGAGCATGTTATTTTTTTTAGAGGTAACCATGGAAGGATAAATTGTCATGGACAAGCTTCTAAACTAGGTTGCAGGATATATTTTTCTAAGCTTACAAAAAAGTATAGGGGGATGAGGTACACTATGCTCATAAGAAATCAAATAATATCCTATATAATGTTGATTTTGAGAATGCCTTATAATATGAAATAGAGTGATATGGATAATGAGATTAAATGATATGATGCATTTGAAAAAAAAACATGTGAACCCATAACTAAACAACCATTGAATAAAACATCTAATAAGAAAAATAACACATAAACAATGGAAAATTTATTAAAAATAGGTAAATGTGAAATTTGATGACTATATCCAAAAACTTATGAGGATAAAAGAGTTCACAAAGTCACTTAACTCCTTACCTTATAAAGTGCATAACTAGTAAGCTCCATTATTAAAATCCTTAGTCACTAGATAAAGTCCCTACCAATTAGGCATGAACTTATGACCATCTCCATTTATCTTATTCTACTATCAAATCTTAAAAAAAATATATCCTAAGTATATGGGTTTTTCATGAATATAATTATTATATTGTTATCACATGCACTCTATATAAGAAATGTGATTTTGTGCATTCATGAGATGAACTTCATCTAGGGATTCTAAATGTACTAGCCATCCACTTATATAATATTCATTATTTAGGAGACGCTGAAGAGATACATAAAGGATAATAAGTTTAACCTCAAGAGATAAGATGATTCAAATTTAGAAATATTATAATATGGGGTTAATCTCATGGGCATATGACTACTTTTTTATAGGCCCTTGATGCAAGATGGAGCTAAATATGTTAATATCTTTTGTTGTTTTTAACTATTTAAACCAAGGTTAACATTAATGTCTTATTTGTGGCTTAGCTTGTCCATTAGCATATGGATAGTAAAAATAGGTTGTTCAATGAGATATATCAAAATAATTACATAATTCACATAACTCAAGGTTCTTAAAAGGGAACCCATTATCTGTGATAATGACATATACAATTCCAAACCTAGAAATGCTCTAATTTAGAATGAATTGGGAAATTACCAATCTAGTAATGGTTATCAAAGGAATAACTTATAACCACTTAATTAAATATTTTTTTGCCATAAGATGCATTAATGACCATATAAAGAAGTAGGAGAGATCTTACCAACTAGGTCTATCACCTAAGTGGAGAAAGACCACATAGTAACAATGGGCTAGAGTACCCTAGGAGGTATGTAAATATCATTAAAGAAGTTTTGGTACTTCTCACATTTACTTATATAATCAAATGCACTATGCTTAAGAGTGTGCCATAATTATCCCATCCTATGGATTTTATGGGTAGCTACATGGCCACCAAAATTACCAACACAAACACCAATGTGATAATGAAAAAGGACCTTTTTTACCTCCTCTTGATTGACACATCTCAATAACATGTCATCAAAGGATTGACTATAGAAAACTTCATCAAGAATAATTTATTTAGATGCAATTATGTGAAGCCATTGTATCTAGTGTGAGTTATCACCTTCAATTAAATCAATCAACCAAATAGTTTATAATGTTAGTGTACCAAGGAGATGAGATGGTCATTGAATTCTCTATATAACATATCACTTCATATATATATAATTGATGTCAACAAGATAACTAACCTCTAAAGGATATTTATACAACCAATCAATAATTAATTGTCCTTTGATGGACTTTTTATTGACATATGTACCTCAAATTTGCTCAAAATTATGATGAAATGCCCAATATTCAGTGAGAGAATTAGTTGGGTTAGGAATGTTTGTAAGGATTGGGACCTCTCTATGACCTTTATTTCTTAATTAATCATGAAATTTCATAACCACAATATATACCTTTTATTGATGCACCTAAATGTGTATCACTAGATCAACATATAATGTTGAAGAAACACTTCTCATTTTTGGACCCAAAGAATCCATTGCATGAGTTGTTGGTTGTGATCTTCCTAAGATTTGTGGTGGAGTAGCAGCCAAGATAAATGATTATTTCACAAAATGAACATGTAAATGGTTATTGGGATTAATTGTGGTCCTAAAACTTTGTGAAGATGAAGGTGATTTGAACTAAATCCAATGAATGTGTCCAAAACCTAACGTATAAACCCTAAGCTAACATGGATATTTATAATGATAAGTTAAACTAAATGGTCTGATAAAAAGGGAGAAAAAGGAAGGGTAGGGAAGAAATAATGTGTTTTTAATCTTCAATCCATACATTATGATAGAGCTTAAATTTCATCAAGACATGTATTAAACTGATATAACATGAAATTACATAGGCATAGATCTTATTGTATATCAGGCAAATGTCTAAGGAAAGGTCATGCAAATAATAAATTAGGTTCACTTCAAGAATTTTACCCTTAAAAATAAATATCATTAGCCTATATTCAAGAAGAGCAAAGAAATCAAAGTAAACCTAAGAACTTTCAATCAACCTAGAATAAGCCCAAATTGATAAAATCTACATTAACATGTGCACATCTAAGATCCATAAAATTAATTAAAATCTAAATATCAAACCAGGTAACTAAAAAATCAACCATGATAGCAAACATATAGATAAATATTGTATAAACTTTGTGGAATTCCTTGTTTGTATTTCTTGCTCTAAGTTTACAAAGTAATTTTGGCTCTAAGAACTCCCCCCTTTTACAATTGGCAATGTCTCTTTATATAAACCATTCATTAGGTATGTCAGTTAGTGATGTCCTTATAATGTCTTCCATCTATTTGAGGTCCTTAGAATGTCTTCCATTTACCTAGACTAACTACATAGGGCTTTGATTTTGTCCACCAATATAGCCATATCCATAATTAAATGGGCTAGGCTGACTGTCTTGAATTCAGGGACTTGATTCTTGGTGAAGGCATTGATCAAGTCTTTCAATTGATATCTTAAAGATTTCTATTGGCCAACTTGTCCTATAACCATGGAATTTTTATTAATTATTACTTCTTATTTAGTTCTAACTAACTGAAATTGAGCAAGTCAATCACAGTGTCCTCATATAGCTTGAATCTATCTTCTTCGATTGACAAGATGGTAGTATCTTCTAAATTTTATTATATTTCAAGATGCCCTTGATCATTCTAGTAAAGCCTCCTTGAAGACATGTCCTTATCTTATGATGGGTTTTTGGTTCTCAATAGTCTAAAATAAGATTGACCAAATGTTGTCCCCTATACTTAGAATTATGGCATCAAATTATGTGTCTTTGAAAACCCTCTCTTTTATATCTAAAGTCAAATAGAGCTCTGCATCTTCCTTTGAAACACTTTTTTGAGCTGTCATGGTTGTGGAATTCTCTATATTTCTTGATAGTGGTCTATATTTTAATTATGGATCAAATTATTCTTGCACAAGTGATAAGTCAACTTCCTTGGTTTGATTACAATGAGAAAAAGATTGAATTAGGGTTTTTGTACTTGTTAAGGCTTTCCTAAAGGTTTTTAAAATGCTTTAAGGGTGACAGTTGTTTGAACTTGCATGAGCTTTGTGACTTAGATCCTAATTGGAATTCATACTTATACCCTTACATTTATTGAGTCTATAAAATCTTCAGTTTGGCATATTATATTTATGTGGCTATGATGTGGCATTATTATGTCAACCCTATGGCATTTTCTTGGCATTTTGCTCATTTAGATTTAAAAAGTATCCATTTCCTTTTGAAAATTATACCTTGGTCTCACATCAATGGATCATCCTTACACAGATCAACATGGACCATTGATCTCGATCTGAGAACTCAAATGCTACTGGATTCTTTCTATATTACCCATGGTTATGACACTTATCACTTCCACATTCAATCTAAGATTTTTTTAAATTTCAACATTGATCTCACATCATATATCTCATTTGCACATATCAATTACACTTCGTTGATCTTGATATACTTAATTATACCTCCTACTTTATAGACCATTCATTGGAATGTGTATGCTCATCTAAATACCATCAATCTTTAAAAGATACTAGATCTTTAATTTATGGCCCACAACTATGTCATTTGTTTTTTCTATGTTCATTCTTAGGGATTTTGACTTTTTAACATTTTTTACACACCATCCAATCATCTTCATCCAAGAAAACATGCTCTGTTAGATCTTGATCCACAAAATCAAACACCATTATTTGTTGAGTGTTCTTTGGTTGAGATTGTGACACTTGTCACTTTTTTACTTATCCTAGGGATCCATTGAAGTTTTGACTTGATACATACTGTTAGATCAATCATGTCTAAGAAAATGTGTACCATTAATATTTGGAAGATGTTTAAACTTTAGCTTAGGGATGGGGCTTTGACTTTTCAAATTTAATCTTGTACCACTAGATCATTTGCATGGATCAATTATGGACCATTGATCTTGTAGATGAAAATGATGTTTAAGTTAGGCTTGGGAAAATAAATAAACTTAGCATAAAGTTTTTGGACTATGGTTTTATTTTCTATTAATAAACATGGGTAAGACCTTAGGATAAAAATTTTAAGCTAAGTTTTGAGATATAATAAAGGGGACGTTGAGAATAATAAAAGACATAACATATAATATTTTAGTTTAAGGTTTATGGTATTAATAAATACAACAAACTTTAGGGTAAGGATTTTAGGCTAAGTCTATAGTAAATGGACCCTTCATTTAGTTAGACCATGTAAAAATATAAGGGACTAAGGGGGATCAAGAAAATAAAGATACCAAACATAAAATTTGTAGACTAGGGTTTGGTCAGGTTATTAAACATGACTAAACCTTAGGATAAAAATTAAACTAAGTCTATGGCATGATAAATCATTCCCACATAAGTCATTCTCACTGAATTTGAATTTGATTCAAAGGGACCTGAGCTAGGGTAATTTGAATGAGGGTTTCAAAATGATTTTAGTTTGATTTTCAACATAACAAAGGCTAATAAAAGATCAAATTAACATTTATATATGGAACCCAAGACATTGCCCATTCCATATAAACTCCATTGGAGCTATAACCTAAAACATGAAGATCCAATATTAGTAACTTTAAGCAAGATTAAATTATAATTATGAATAAATATGCCAACCAAATCAGGGGTGAATGATCTTCAAATAAAGACTTTGTACAATCATGCTAGTGGTACTCTGATCATGTGATTTTTCAATTGTTAACATAAATTTGCACAATTATGTCCCCATTTCTTAGAAATGGGGTATGTTGACCTCAAAAAATGGTGACTTTTATGGGAAACATATTAATATGTTAGAATTCATAGACTCTAGTTTAGACTAACAAAATTACTTATACAACTTGATCGGGCACCATTATTAAGATCAGTTCATGGTTAGAACAATTATTGCACATGTATAATTAAGATTAAATATCAAGATATATCCATGTTATATGTGTGTTTTTATTCCACTTACTAATTTCCATAAGATTTAGGGAACAACTTTTAGATTCATGAGCTTAATCATTAAAATTTACTTACAACATATTTGGATGTTCATTAAGAATCATGGTTTAGCTTAGGAAAGGTTTGGGAATTGATCTTCTTCCAATTAGGTTTTTATATCCCTAATAGAGATACCTTTGGCTCTATTCAAGTCCTTGTTCCACTACCAACTAGGCATCCATAGCCCTAATAGAGATTACTAGAATCACCTCTGCTCAAAAAGCCTTTTGAATTTTTCAATAAGCTCTTTTTTTTTTTTTATATATATATTTTGACTTTCTATCAAAGGTTGGGAATCAAATTAACTAGGTTTTAGGATTTGGTCACAGTTGTTATCTTCAGACAATCATCTTTGATTGTAAACTTTATCGCAGGCAATTAATATTTTTTTAAATGAAATCATGACTATATCTTAGTAATCTAATATTTCACCCTATATTACAATCCTTCTTAGATCCAAACTTAGATCAAAATGAGTTTTAGAATCTTAAGGAACAATTAACTTATTTATTAGTCTTTACTAGTTCTCTAAAATATAACATTAAGTTCATATTTCAATAATTCATGATCAACCAATACTGAGAGAACATACCTACATTCTTAAATTGTGAGGTTTATTTGAGAAATCATATGAATCTTGAGCTGAGGGCTATTTGGAACAAACTTATTAAAAACAATGAACAAGTAGGGAAAGTAAACAAAGAAAACTAGCAAACAAATATACACAAACACTATGCACAAATAAGGGATAGGAAGGAAAGAAATAGTAAAGAAACTAAACTAAGTCCTACCTGTACTAAATATAACTAGTCTTATAGTTCATTCCATGAAGACTCTACGTGGGATAATAAATAAATAATGCTTAAGGTATTGCCCTTTGGTTGGCAATGTAAACTATGCTCCTTGCAAGTCTTTTAATTTGAAGGTGTTAACCCTTAAAATCTCAATAATCTCGTATGGTATAATCCATAAAGGTGTGAAATTCCCATGCTTTCCTTTTGCTTCTAAGAATTTATCCTAAAGAAGAACTAGGTCTCCTTGTCCAAAAACATTTATTTTTGGACATTTGTCAAACCACCTCTTGACTTTGGTTTGGTGTTTGCTAAAGTTGGTAAAAGCTTCCTCTCTTACATATTCCATTTGTATGATGTCCAGTAACCTTAAAATTTCAAATTTTTTATCCTCTTCCATGTACTCTTATATGAACCTATAGGTTGTTATCTTGAGTGTGATGGGAAATATAGGTTCTTGACCATATACCAACAATAATGGTGATACCTTGAGAGCTTGTTTGACTCTTGTTTTATCTACCCAAAGGGCATATTTGAGTATATTATGCCATATTCTTAGTTTATCATCTGTAGACTTCTTTATGGCTTCCATCAAGTACTTATTTACTGATTCAGATACCCCATTTCCTTGAGGGTAATGGTTTGATGATAACTTGAGAATAATATTATTATCATATACCCATTACATCATCTTAATGGATATAAAGGTAGATCCATTATCATAGACTAGAGATGCTAGCATTTCTTCTAAAAAATTGATCACTTCTTCAATGTCACACTACTTGGTTTCCACTACTTCAATCCATATAGTGTAGTAGCTAGTAGTAGTTAGAACATAATTATGAACATCAAATGAATTGGGGTTAGTGACCCCCATAAAATATAGTCCCCATTAAGTAAAAGGTTTATCAATTATTACTAGCTTTAGTGGCATGGCTGCTTTGGGCTCTTTAGTATTGAAGACTTGGCATTAGTGTAATTATCTCACATCCTTGTGAGTATATTTGAATATAGTGAACCAATAGTAACCATCCATAAAGATTTTATGGATTTTTCTCCTTCTAAATGGATGTCTACTTCCCATTTTTTTATGGAAAGTACTCAAGATCTCAACCACCTCTTCTTTGGAAAGACACCTTAGGTAAATGCCTTCAAAGTTATTTTTGTATATCACTCCATCCTCAATAAAAAATGAGCTACTTTGAGCCTTAAATATCTCTTTTGATCTTTGCTTAACCCTAAAGTACAATAGCCATTGATTAGAAAATGAACAATAGGATCATACCAATCATTAAGCTAATATTTCTATTATTCTACCTAGATGACACTCAACTTGGGATTAGTCTTGGCAATAAACTAAATTAAACCTTGGCATCTTACCAAATTTGTAGTATTCATCTCTAGATCTTATTCTTAGAGAAAATAGTCCACTTACCTCTCCTTTCTCCAAGTTCACATTGAGTAAGCATGAGCTTAGTGGCAAGGTCTGGTAGTATTGTATGTGCCTTATTTTTAAGGATATAGTGCCTAAATTTTTTCACTACCTTGACTACAGCACATGCTTATTTTCCACTAAGAGAATAATTAAACTTAGCATTTTTAAAATTAGTACTCATGAAAGTAATATGATGATCACATCCATCTATCTTTTGAGTTAAGATAGTTAAAATTGTATAGACAGAAGCAAAAGAATAAAGATATAAGTCTTTAATAAAGTCTAGACTTATCAACATAGGGGTTTGTCCAATTAATTATTTTATTTCCTTGAAGGATTTTTTGGTCTCTTCATTCCAAATGATTTTAGCATCTTTGTTCAACATGTCATTCAGAGGTCTCACTATTTCTACAAAAATAGAAATAAACTTCCTCACAAAGTTGATTTTACCAAAGAAAGACTTTAATTTATTCTTATTATTAGGGGGTTCTATCTTTGATATTGTATTTACTATATATGGGTGTATAGATATCCCCTCCTTAGTTATAACATGTCCCAACAATTTTTCTTCAATTACACAAAAAATCTCTTTTTTGGGTTGAGAGAAATTCCATACCTTTTACACCTTTTAAATACTTGTTACAAGTGCATGATGTGATCTTCCCTATTCCTTGAAAAGACAGTCAGGTCATCCATGTAAATAATAATTAACTTACTTATGAGGCCTTGGAATGTATGATACACTGACATTTGAAAGGTTTCACTTGCATTTATCAGTCTAAAGGGCATTCTCTTATAGGCAAAAGTACCCCACTTAGTAGTAAAAATAGTCTTCATCCTACCTTATTTATTCACTAGCACCTGATTATAGCCTAAAAATCCATTAAAAAAAGACATCATAGTAGAACTAGAAATAATTTGGATTACTTTGTCAAAATAAGGTAGGGGTAATTATCCTTTTCAGATGAATATTTCTAAAATCAATGCACAATCTAATTTTTCTATTTTTCTTCCTAACTAGTATTAGGTTAGATACCCAATTGGAGTGTCTAATGGGAAATACTATCTTATCATCTAGTAATTTCTTGACCTTTCTATATATCATTGGTTCTAGGACAAGGTTGACTAGCCTTTGTTTTTGTCTAAAAGGCTTATAGGTTTCTTTTAGGGGTATGGTATGATTTATGACCCTAGAATAAAAGATATTTAGGTCCTCATATGACCATTCTAAAACATATTTACACTTGGTCAACAACTCTTTATCTCTCCTTAACTCCTCACTAGTGGTGGTTTTACCAATGTTGAGTAGTTGGGTTGACCTTGGGAACCTAGGTCAACAACATTGTAATATTTCCCATTTACTTTGGGAACATTGATATTCTAAGTTATTTTATCTATGTCAAATAGTCTCTTTAAGGTTATCATCCCTTTGGGGATCTTATTATCACTCAACTGAGCCTTGTCATCAAGTTTGCCTTCAACTTTGTCATTATCAAGGGTATTTTCACTAGTTTCATCAATGATGTGACCCTCAAATACTCTTGACCTAGTCATGAAGTCTATAATTTATTGATAACCACTAAATACTCATAAATGCTTGACATTATCTGGTATTGAGGGACATGGGACTAATTAAATGGTAAAGCTTTATAATTTGGAACTTTGATTGGGAATAAGGTTCGTTGTAGCTAAAGCAAGTTCATCAGTAGCCTTATTTTCTTCCCTAGGGATTGGCATAATGTTGAAAGCATCAAAACATTCTATTGAGTCCCATACTCTAAATTTATACTTCTTAAGATAGGACAACTTGCATTGATATTTAATTTTGACCTTATTAACTACTAGTTCTGAATCATTAAAAACTAATAGTTCCTTGACCTTATGTTTGATTGCAAATTGTAATCCAAGAAGAAGTGCTTCATACTCAGCCAAATTATTGGTGTATGGGAACTAAAGTTTGTAAGAGGCATTATATTATTTCCAAATGGGATTGATTGATACCACTCCTACTCTAAAACCTAATTTGTATCTAACACCATCAAAATATAGCTTCCACAATCCAGACATAGCATGAGAAGTTTTAGAGTTACATACCTTTGTGGTGATAAGAGTGTAAACACCTAGATCTAAGTTAACCATATTGACCCTCTCATTGATTTCATTGTATTTATTGGTCATATGCTTCATCTTGGGTTCCTTCTCTATCCTGATTTGATTTGGAACTCCTTTCCAAGGTAACCACATGTGTGAACAATTAGTAGACATGTAACCATTCAGAGATTTGGTCTAGTCCTTATTTAATAACATTCCATGAGAATCAAGAATATATACCAGTTGGATGTCAATGAACTGTTGGATCTTTGGCTAAGAAGTACTCTACATGTGAACATTCAATAATTCACCAATCATTTTAACTCTTGATTTGTCTAATTGAGTCACAACCCTATCAGATTTAATGAGAATCAAACTTAATTATTCATAACTACCCTTAGACATGATGTTTACAGATGCACCTAAATATACCAATCAATTATGTAAATTCTTACCGAAGATCCTAACTGTGAGCAAGAAAGGTGGAACATCTACCTTATTTTTATGTATTACAATGTTAGCATGTGCAAACTTTGAGACTTACTAGGCTTCTTAGCCAAATATTCCAACAATAGATCCCTTTGTTATGTAATCTGAGTCAAATCAGGCAAGGTAATGTTAACTTTGATATTTTTCATGTCCTCCACTATATTATATCCAATCTTATTGGAAGAATTATATGTATCAATATTAGGTTTAGAGGTACTCCCCTTAGGAAGCTTTGGATTGTTATCTAATGTAGTATTATAAGGAGTGTCAAAATTACTTGGAGGATTTGAGGTAGTCAAATGTTATTTTTTCTCACTAGTCCTCAGAGGATAGGTCTTCTTTAGATATTGCTAAAAATCATAAATCTCTTTAGGGATATCCTTAGGCTCATTCTCTTCTTGGAGTAGGAACTCAAATGTCTCCACCATGAGAGTTGAATCAATAGATTTAGATGACTTAAAAGAACTTGAGGTACCTACACCGTTGTCTTTATTAGGTACAACTTCAATAGTATCAAATTCTTCTTGAAAATATTCAAAATAATTTCAAAACTCTAAACGATCTAATTCACCATGATTTAAAGTATAGTGCACTCTATAATAATTAGGCAAAGCTACATCATCAAGATTTATTTCAAGTACATTCTTATTAGAGGATGACTCATTATCATGGTTATTATTATTATTATTTTGAAATCTATTTGAAGTCCTATTAAATATTTATAAAGATAAGTTCCTATTAGAATTTTCTCTAGTATTATATTCACTTCTAATTCTACGCTTACCTTTATCTCACCTATCTCTCCTATGAACTTCTAATGAAAGAAGGGGAACCCTTGTCTCTAAATGTGACCTAGTCCTTATCTTCGACAATTCTAACTTGAGATCTTTGAGCCCTATTTGAAATATAATGTGTAAGTATTATATTTACAAATAATGATGATCAAACTTGCACATCAAGCAAATTTTTTATAAATATGTACAAATAATGGTAAAGGACATCAATCTTTAACTAAATTAGCTCAAAATATGTGTCCAAATGCATAAATATGTATGATATTTACATGTTCAAATTCAAATAAACTCAAATTTGCAAAGATCCAATCAATATTTTAAAAAAAAATCTATTACTAACCCAAAACACCTTAGATTCATGAGACTTAAGTTATATTTACCACAATTAGACATCAAACTTCAAAGAACATCGATCTTTGTCTAAACAAGCACAAAGATTGGTTTAAAACCATTAAGATCAATGATATTTATAGAAATATGCTAAAATAAACACAAATATGCAAAGAATACATCAATATTTAAATAGAATTCACTAAAATTAGCAAAGGTGTTGCCAATTTTCAAAGATTTAATTGACTCTCCTTCTAGCACCAAATTATTGATGCACCTAAATATGTATCACTAAGTCAAAATATAGTGTTTAAGAAACACTTCTCATTTTTGGATTTGAATAATTTATTGCATGAGTTATTGGTTATGATCTTCTTGAGATCTGTGTTGGAGTAGTGGCCAAACTAAATGACTGTTTCACAAAATGAACATGTAAATATTTTTTTAGAGCAACCATGGTCCTAAAACTTTGTGAAGATGAAAGTGATCTGAACTAAACCCAATGAATGGTGTCCAAAACCTAAAGTCTAAACTCTAAGTTAACATGTATATTTACAATGACAAGATAAACTAAAGTGATCTAATAAAAAAGGAGCAAAAAGAAGGGTAGGGTAAAAAGAAGGTGTTTTTGATATTCAATCCAAACATTATGATGGAGCTTAAATTTCATCAAGGCATGCATTAAACTGATATATAGCATTAAATTTCATAAGCATAAATCCTATTGTATATTAGGCAAATGTCTAAGGAAAGGTAATGCAAATAATAAATTAGGTTCATCTTTTGTATTTTACCTTTGTAAGCAAATATCATTAGCCTAGATGAAAGTAGAACAAAGAAAGTGAATTAAACTTAAGAACTTTCAATCAACCTAGCATAATCCCAAATTTACAACTCTACATTAAAATGTGCACATCTATGATCCATAAAAACAATTCAGATCTGAATATCAAACCAACTAATTGAGGAAGTAGCCATGGTAGCGAACACATAGATAAATATTAGATAAAATTTGTGAATTCCTTATTTGTACTATTTACTACAAGTTTACAAATTAAGTTTGGCTCTAAGAACTCCCCCTTTTACAATTGGAAATGTCTCTTTATATAGACCATTCATGAGTTATGTTGGTTAGTGATGTCAAATTACATTTGTACATGTGTCTAGGATAGTTGTCCTTTCTATTACATTCTAGAATAAATGACCTTTCTAATAGACTGGCCCATAGGCAATGTACTTTACAAGTTGTACATGCCTTTATAAAAAAATTATTATTTTTCTAAAATATACAATTCTAGTTACAAAAGAATATTCTAAATTAAACTTTGGGACCTTGGTGATATTGTATCCTTCTACCTTCCATGCAAGATCTTCATTATATAATGTTTCTCATTGATCAGCTAGAGGTTAATAGTGGGTCTCATGAATAGCTCTCTTTCTTGATCTCCCATGTTATTGAGGTCCTTTTCAACTCTTTTCAAGGCTTGTTTACTACTCTTAACATCTCCTATCTTTTATTTATATGACAACAGTAGATCCATGATCTTATTATTATCTACCTTTGTCTTTCCTTGGCCTTGGTTCCTCACTTGCTGCATGAATTGAGAAGTTCTAATGCTAAAACTCCTCATTAGTGATGAGGATCAAAGGACTAAGTGAGGTGGGCTACTTTATTATTCTAGCCAACATAAGTAGTATTTTATCTTCATGATATTTGAGGTCCTTAGAATGTCTTCCATCTCCCTGGACTAATTTCTAAGGGCTTTGATTTGTTCCATTGATATAGCGATAGCCATACTTAAATGGGCTAGGTTGAATGTCTTAAATTTAGAGACTCGATTCTTGGTCAAGGATTTGATCGAGTCTTTCACTTGATAGCTTTAAGATTGACATTAGCCAAATTGACCTATAGCCATGAAATTTTACTTAATGATTGCCTCTTGTTTAGTTATAACTAGTTAAAATTAAACAAGTCAATCATAGTGTCCTCATATAGAATGAATTTGTCTTCTTATATTGACAAGATGGAAGTATCTTCTAAATTTTGTTCTATTACAAGATGCCCTTGATCATTGTAGTAAAGCCTCCTTGTATACATGTCCTCTTGTGATGGGTTGTTGGTTTTCAATGGTTTAAAATAAACTCAACCAATTATTGTCCCCTATCCTTAGAGTTGTGGGATCAAATTGTATGTCTTTGAAAACCCTCTCTTTTGTATCTAAAGTTCTATAGAGCTCCACATATTCCTTTGAAACACTTTTTTGAGATTCCATGGATGTGGGCTTCTCTAGATTTCTTTCTAGTGATTTGTAGCTTAATTCTAGATCAAATTATTCTTGCATGAGTGATAATTTAACTTCTTTGATTTGATTATAACGAGCACATGATTGAATCAGGGTTTTTATACTTTTTAAGGCTTTTTTGAAGGTTTTTATAGTGATTTAATGGAAATAAATGTTTTAAATTGCATGAGATTCATGACTTAGATCCCAATTAGACTGCGTACTTATACCCTTATATTTCCTAGGTCTACAAAATCTTTAGTTTTACATATTATATTTACGTGGCTCTAATGTGGCATCACCATGGCATCCTTGTGGCATTTTAATGGCATTTTTATCATTCATATTTAAAAAGTGACCATTTCCTTTTGAAAATTCTACCTTTATCTCACATTTTTAGATCATCCTTACACAGATCAATGCAGACTATCGATCTCGATATAAGATCTCAAAGACTATTGACTACTTGCTATGTTACCCATAGTTATGACACTTGTCACTTCCACATTCGCTCTGAGCTTTGTTTAAATCTTAATGTTGATCTCGCATCATTTATCTCATTTTCATATATCAATAATGGTCCATTTATCTCGATCTACTTAATTATGCCTCATGATCTTCAAACCATTGATCAAAATGTGTATGCTCATCTATGTACTGTTAATTTTTGAAATTATGCTCAAGCTTTAATTTGTGGCCCATGGCTATGCCACATGTAATTTTTGCATTCATTACTAAGGGTTTTGAATTTTCAATGTGTGTTACATACTTTTTGATCATCTTCATCTGAATAAATGTAATCTATTAGATCTTGATCCATAAGGTTGAACACCATTAGTTACTAAGTGTTCTTTAGTTGAGATTGTGACACTTGTCACTTTTTCACTTATCCTAGGTCTTCATTGAAGTTTTGACTCAATATGTACCATTAGATCAATCATGTTTGAGCAAATACATACCATTGATCTTTGTAAGATGTTCAAACTTTATCTTAGGGATGGCACTTTGAATTTTCAACTTTAATCTTACACCATTAAATCATTTCCATGGATCAATTTTGGACCATTGATCCTATGGTTGGAAATAATTTTTAAGTCAAGATCAGGAAAAAAAAGAACTTAGCATAAATTTTTTGGACTATGGTTTTATTTCATGTTAATAAACATGGTTAAGACCTTACGATAAAAAATTTAAGCTAAGTTTTGAGACATAATAAAGGTGATCTTTTAAATAATAAAAGACATAACATATAGTTTTTTAGCCTAAATTTTGTTGTATTAATAAATATAATAAACTTTAGATTAAGGGTTTTAGGCTAAGTCTATAGTAGAAGGGACCCTTCATTTAGTTAGACCATGTAGAAATAAAAGGGACCAAAGGGGCTCAAGAAAATAAAGAGATCAAACAAAAAATTTAGACTAAGGTTTGGTCATGTTAATAAACATGACTAAACCTTAGGATAAAAATTAATGTAAATCCATGGCATGATAAATCATTCATGCATAAATTCTACCCACCAAATTTGATTTTGATTCAAAGGGACCTGATCTAGGGTAATTTGAATGAGGGTTTCAAGATGATTTCAATTTTATTTTCAATAGACCAAAGGCTAGTAAAAGATCAAATTAACATTAAGATATGGAACCCAAGACATTTCCCATTCTAAATGGACTACATTAGAATTGTAACTTGTAACATGAAGATCCAATGTTAGCAACTTTAAGCAAGATTAAATTAGAATTATGAAAAAATATGGCAACCAAATTAGGTGTGAATGATCATCAAATAAAGACTTTATTCAATCATGTTATTGGTACTTTGATCATGTGATTTTTCAATTCTTAACACAAACTGGCATAATTTAAGACAAAGGTCCCCATTTTTTAGAAATGGGGGTATGTTGACCTCAACACCTCTATTTCCCTTATTTAAAGTATGAGAGACATATCATATTTGGGTGTCATAAGCATACATGTAGATAAGGAAAAATTTTAATGCTTTGAATGCATTCTGATAATCTTTTATCCAATTCAAGCCACTTCTTTTTAAAAAACTTATTGATAGGATGAAATACAAAGGTAAGATTGGTTATGAAGCTATGAATTTTGCTAACCTACTTATTGACTCATCAGTAGGGGAGTCATGTCTAATATTACATGGATCTTAGTTGGGCCAATGTTGATTCTATGTTTAAAAATGATGAAACCAAGGAGTTTTCACTTTTAACTCTAAAGACACACTTTTCAAGATTAATAGTGACACCATATTCAATCAAACGCATGAGGATGGTAAGTAATACCTCTAATTAATTATCTCTTATTTTCACCTTTCCAAGAAGATCATCAACATAAAAATTTACTATCTTATGAATAAGATCATGAAATATATGGGTCATTACCCTCTGATATGTTACCCTAGTGTTTTTAAGACTAAAATACATGAACACTTAATAGAAGGTTCCTTATGGTGTAGTAAAAGAGGTTTTTATTTGAACCTCATCTAAAATTTGAATTTGATTGTAACTAGAGAAGACATCCAAAAATAATAGTAACTCATAACCTATCATGGTAGCCCACAATGACATAGATGGAAGGAATAAGGAAATCATCTTTAGGACATGATTTGTTGATATCATAAAAGTATATGTATATCCTATTTTTCCAATTTTTATTAAGGATGGGGATGATAATGGACATCTAATTAGAATATCCCATGGATTTTATGAAACCTATTTTCATCAGTTTAATGACCTCTCCATTAACCATCAATGCAATCTTAGGTTTAAGTGTCCTGAGTTTTTGTTTAATATGTTTCATAGTAGGCATAGTGAGTAATCAAAATGAATATCTTGTTAACCCCAAAATCCTACTCCAATAAAAACTAATGGGATTAAGGGATAAAAGAGATAAGTGGGGGATAGTAAGGGACTTTCATCTTCCATTTTAGGACTGATAGTTGGATCAATCTAGGGCATGGTTACAGGTATGTGGCTCCATGATGTAGCCTACTAGGAATAACTTCCAAGAGATATAACATTATCACCAGAGATTCAATTAATATGAGCATTTAAATTTGATTTTATTTCTTTATTTCTAATTATTAATCTAAATCATGTTGTATATTGATTTAATTGATAAATAATTAAATCTTGCTTCACTATAATTCCTATCACAACCTAAATTAGGTAAGGATATCATCCAAAAAAGTAAAAATAGAAAGAGGGTATGGAAAAAAGTGAGGCTCATTTTTGAGTTAAACAAGTTTATTGATACAAAGGAGCTAAAATTATGCTTGACCATAGTTACACCACTGTGTGCCTGGTCTAGTAATTGCAAAAATATTTAGCCACTAAATGAGCAATATTATAAGGACACATGTGAAATTAATTTATTCATTAAATCAATTATAAATAAAACCAAGCTTGTAATATATATATATATATATATATATATATATATATATATATATATATATATATATATATATATATTGCACGCAATGACTATAATAGGATCAAATCAAATATGTAAGAATTTAACAAACTAGTCATGATAGCTACTACATAATATAACTAAGACAATCATCTATAAATAGACACATTACTATTCTTAATACCAATTCATAAGCTAAATCCAAGGACATGGAGATGTTAGATGAATAAATCATGATAAAAAATTGTATTCAAAATTCTTGAAAGCATTCTATTATAATCAATATCTCTAGGCAAGACACTAAGGCAATAAAATGGAGAGCAAAGGTAGGTGCACTCCTAGAAAAATTCTAGTAGATTTTTAGTACAATAAGTGTCAATCCTTATTCCATTACATACATATCTATATATATACCATTTCAACTCATGGAGTTTTTTTTATTCATCCCACTATTGGGGTGGTTATAAACATTCAATGTGATGTGTCCATTGGAAAGGGATCCCACTTAAATACATCATGATCATGCCTTACTAAAATAGGATTGAATTTTATAAATATAATTTTATTTATATCTCCTTGCGACCATCATATGGCCATCCTCTAGGTAGTTAATCCCATGCCTCATAAAGATATATATTTTTCTTATTATCCCTTTATCTCCTTTTATAGGTGCACATCATATCGTCTTCCTAATTCACTACTTAGAGAATAATTATATTAATGACCTTACCCAAAATTTCACTTAATTATGTCACTTCTGTTAGATCTAGGCCAAATTATATGTTTTATGTTCTCCATAGACTATACAGTCACTTTTAGAGTTTGATGGCTTTGATAGGTAGATGAGCACCAATTTCTTAGCTTATTGTCACTTTTTTAACTCAACACATTGACTACATCTATTAGGATCCATTTTTATCTTTTGGCACTTTGATTTACACTCTTTTCTACATTTTTTATCTCCTAGTTTGACCCAAGATTCTTTATGTTTTCACATCTTCATAGGGAGGTGCCACTTATCACTCCATCAACTCTTCTTTATGCTCTCTATGACTTTTTCTTGATTTTGGCTATCGGTGAGGTCAAACTTAACACAATCATGCCATGTGGCATGATCATATAGCTCTTACTATATTTGGACTCCTCATAGTGACCATACTCTCTACATGATCAAGTCCCTTAAGTAATTGATCTAAGAGATCATATAGTCTATAATGATACATGTCTTCTTATCTCTTTGCTATATTCTCTAAGTCTTAGGTTCCTTAAATTATTACACATAGCATCATCATGGGCCTTTGGAATTTGGGACAATTACTTTTAGATCCATTAGTGATCAACTTTAATGATCTATCAAATTGGGAGATCAACGGTCTATAGACTTCATGTTATTCTATGTCTTCTAAGTCCTGGGCTTCCATGATGTTGTCATGTGACAGTATTGTAGGCCTTTGGACCTTGGAGATATTTTTGAATTTCTTCATTATTATCTAACCCCTAACTCCCCATGATTATTCCACATGGCACAATCATAGATATTGGAGGTTTTAAATTCCTTATTCAATTTTTGGCTTTTTGCCCAGTCTAAGCTTTCTATGATGTTACCACTTGTCATATCTTCATTTAATCTTTATTTTGGGGCATACTTTGAACTTGCTTATTTCAATGAAAATGGATAAGTATAAAACTATAAATAGAGAAGGCACAAAAAATTAAATGATAAATTAATGCAAGAAAGATAAAAGTAAGATTTAATATTTAGACACATCATTTGTGTGATTGAGCATGTTTCGTGTGGCATGTTATTATTGGTGACACATGGCATGCTCTAATTGACTCAATACTTAGGTGTTATGGACTACTAATGGGTAGACACTCATCATATTTAAGATCACTACACTTATTGACATCATCAAGATCTATGTGGTGGTCCCCTATGCACTTGTTCTATGCTCTTAATCTCACAAGATGATTCCACATGGCATCATCTAGAACTTTAGGGTCTTATTTAATCAAACATGGACATGTCACACAATCATGGAGATCTTAGGATACCTTTATGATTGACTCCCTTTTGAGTCCTAAGCCCTCTCAAGTCATTAATCTAAGAAATTGAATGGTTAGTAGGGTTTTGTATATCAAATGATCTTCTATGATTGCTTTAAGTCCCTAACTTATGAGATGATGCCACATGGCATCATTGTAGGGCTTAAGGGCCATAAGGATTTTTTGAATTGGTATTTGACTCTCTAACTCTATGATCTCTAAGCTCATGCCACATGGCATGATCTTAGAGATTGTAGGAGCCAAAATACTTAGTCAATTTTCCATTTTACTTTTGTCATGGGTTTACAGGATGTTTCTAAGTGGATGGCTCTTGGTGAATCTTCTGTTTAAGAGGCCCCATTTTGTTAATCAACATTTTTAGTTTTGATTGAGTTGAATCATGCCACATGGCATTATATTAGTCATTTTAGAGATTTTCCAATATTTCATGACCTTTGCATCATTAATTTAAATACACACATCCCAATCTCAAATAGAGCAGGCTTTTGAGACTTAGACTTTATTAAAAAGACTTGGTCAATGTAAATAAATGGAGTTATCAATTAAAATATTAGACATGTTCAGGATCTCAAGTTCTTAGGGGAAAAAGTGGTAGAAATCACCTAAATAACTAAAATACTTAGCCAATTTTGTGAAAATTTTGACTTGTATTACAAACATAAAAGTTGACTAAACACAAAAAATTGTTAGATTTGTTAATTGATTAATAAAAAATTGAATTAGATGAAGACCAAGACATAAAATGAAATAAAGGTCAATAGTATGGAACACAAATAAAAAATTTATTTTTCATTAAAAATGGAACTTGATATATATAATTAAGACATTTATAAGGATCTTGGAGCTTAGAGCAAAGCTAACATTGACAATTTTGTAAGATCCCTTAGACCAGATATAACAATTTTCATATCAAAAGATAAAAAAGAGGGTCTCAATTTGAATAATTGATAATGGGGTGTGTTGTACCAATAAATGGTGACTTCTATAGGGATAATGTTTTAAATCATTTAGAGCCCAAAATGTAAATTTTTGGCCAAAGAACTTTAAACATTAGATTGTAAATCATCACATCTGAACATTGTCATAAATTAAAATAGATCCCTTTAAACAAAATCAGAAATATGAAGGCACTTAAGTCTACCTTGACCTATGGTATACTTAGTTCTAATTATTTTTTATACCATAAATGTGTGAAAGTGATAAATTCTCTCATAGTTCTTGAATTCACACAAAAAACTTATGAAAGAGAAAAGGTTTGGCTATTTATCTTGGGGATAAATGGCATGGGCATTGATCCACTTCTATCCAAGCATCTATATCCTTGATAGAGATACATTTGGTCTTGCTCAAGGCCTTATTCCATTGCTAGCCATGTTGGAAAGCCTATATGGAGTTGCCTGAACCACTTTTTTGAGGAAAGACATTAGATTTGGAATTTTAAACTAAGTTATTATTATATATTTATATTTGATAAGGGATTTTATTGTTCATTCCATTAAGGTTTGGGAACCAAGCCATGGGTAAAAGGATTTTCAAAAAAATCATGACTACTAAGACATATTTAAACTAATCAGTGTATCATTTTTATCTTTATATATTTAATTAAGTACATTGATGGTTTTAGATAATAAAATGAAACATTATAAAATACACATTCTCTATTTAGAATTATAGGCCTCTAAAAATCATAAAATTTACAAATAAAATTGAAACAACCTATGCAATTATCCGAGTATGACTCTTCACTTTCTAACTTCCAAGGCTTGAATAAATTTTAATTATGTATCCACCATTTAAATTTTTCTTATCCCACTAATGTATGGAAATGGGAATTCATATGTTTCTTTATTTTTCTCAATGATTTTTATTATCAGAATAGGTTTAACTATTGCCATAGGATGCCTAGGATAAGGAACATGCTAGAATGCTAAAGTAAAATAGAAGCAAAATAAGGAAATTAATAAAATACACCAAAGCAAACCTACCCTATAAAAATGGGAAAATAATAAATAAAACAAACATAAAACAAGAAACCTAACTAACGTAATTAAAATTAGAAAGTAGGAAATTATGTACACCTGATCTAAAAAATAGGAATAAAAAAACTAGGAGGGGTGTGGAAACTTGTTTTAACATGTCTTCCACTTGTTGGTACCAGTAAGGCACTTTTAGTCAATGTCCTTAGCAAGCCAAAAACATCCTTGTATTCACTGAACCATTCTTTTAATTTCCTCCCTATGAAGCTAAGGTAATCAATAAGCATATATTCAAACCAATACTAATCCCTGGTCCCAAAATCAAAATAAGTGTTAGAATTGAAAATATTTACCTAATTGGAAAAGTTACATTCAAAAAATTTGAATACTTGATTCTTGGTTCTTTGGGCATCATGAGTAGTGATAAGCTCATAAAATACCAATTATGTTGGTTTGGGATTAGCTGATAGACAAGTGTCTTCTTATTCCTTCATGACCTCTTCATGATCTTCGAAATATAAACTATGAAAGTACTCATCCTTATCTGAGCCATCATTATCTTATATAAGCATATCATAATTAATTAGAGGAGAGGCTTGATGACCAACTAGCTAAAATTGAATAGTTTCTACTTAAACAGTACTACGAGGATCAAATTTATCTTTTGTTGTTAGAGCCTTTTAGAAAGCAAAAACCTCTTATATTTTTCTTGGATGGAGATCTTATACTTGAATAGATTCTATGAAATCCATGGATAAATTATTTTTTGCAAGCATCCCTAAAATTGTGTAATTAAGGGGTCCATAACATAAAAATGCATATCTAAAAGAACTATTTTAGAAGGTCTAAGATTGATAGAGACCATATTATGACTCTTTCTATACCCATAATTGAAATCTTTAATTATCTTAGCAAGTTCTCTCTTGATCATAATAATTTCCTTCAATAACACATGAACATCAATAATTTGACGGAACTAGAGAAAAAATATATATTCAAATCATTCCAAATAGTAATAGAATTAGGTTCCAAGCATGAAAGCCAATCATATACTTTTTATTATAAAGTAAAAGGAAATAATTTACAAGAAACATCCTCAAATTTGACATTTATAACATGTATAGTATATTTTTAAGAAAAAGAGATGTTCCTCAATAGTTCATTTATGATTATTTTAAAACCTAAGAAAGAAATCAAAGGGATCTTCTGGAAAGTCATGTTGAATACCTAGGATGCCAATGGTTGATTTATTAAGAAAAAATATTGGGGCTACCATAGAATTAGTTATAAGCTAAAAAAGGTAGAATCATATGTGAAATATGCCTATCTCTAATGATTCTATCTATCCTATGATTCAACAAAGTGAAAGAAAAGGAGAAAGAACCTAGATATAAACCTTGTGATCCTTATAGTGGGGTCTATTTCACTCTCAAATAGATAATAATCAAAATACACAATAATAAGCAAGAATGCTAACCCTCTTTCTAGCACCAACTATTATTTTGTTTAAGTAAAAGATAGATGGGAAAAGATAGAAGGAGAGGCACCAAAGTTTAATAAAGTCTAAATAAGCCCTCATAGTGACATGTGTTGTTCATCCCAAAATATTAATCCAATAAACACTTATGAGATTAAGTTCTCAAAGAGAAAAGTAGGGGATAATAAGGAATTTTCATCCTCCATTTTGGGATTGATAGATGGATCAATCTAGGGCGTGGTTGTAGGTATGTGTATCCATGATGTATCCTACTATGAATAACTTCCAAGAGATATAAAATTACCACTAGAGGTTTAATCGATATGAGTGTTTGATGTTCATTTGCTTACTTGCTAATTATTTGTCTAAATATTATTGTCTACTTGGTTCAATTGATAAACAATTAAAGCTTGTTTTATTGCAATTCATAACACAACCTAAAGTAGGGTATGATATCATCCATAAAAATTAAAAAGAGAGAAAGGGTTGGTATAAAAGAGAGGTTCATCCTTGAGTTTAAAATACTCTTGATATAAAGGAGTTGAAATTATACCTGACCATCATTACACTATTGTGTGCCTAGTCTAATAATTATACAAACTTTTAGCCACTCAATGGGAAATATTCTAAGAACAAGTGTGAAACCAGTTTATTCATTTAATCCAATATAAATAAAACCAAACTTGGAATTTTTAGTTGTTACACACAATGTCTACAAAATTATCAATTCAAACATGAATGAATTTAATAGACTAGTTGTGATAGCTACTGCATAACATGACAATACAATCATCTACAAATAAACACATTAATAGTCCTAGCATTGATTCACAAGATAAATCCAAGGAAATGGAGATGTTAGATGAAAAAATCACAATAAAAATCTATATCAAACATTCTTTAAATCACTCTATTACAATCAATATCTATAGGCAAACCACTATGGCAAAAAAAGAAAAGAAAGGTAAGTGCACTCTTGTCATAATTATAGAAACATTTTGGTACAAAAAGTGTCAACCCTTAATCCATTATAGATAATTTTAGATTATGGACTTCACTCCAATTCATCTCACTATTGGGGTGGTTACAAACATTTAATGTGATGTCTCCAATGCGAAGGGATCCCACTTTAACACATCATGACCAAGATCATGCCTTATTGAAATCAGATTGAATTTTCAAAAAAAAATGTTTTTGGGATATCTTTATGATTTTAATATGGCCATCATCTAGCTAGTTAGATGCCATGCCTCATAAAGATAGATATTTCTCTTATTATACCTCTACATCCTTTTATACGTGCATATCTTACCTTTTTCCCTATTCACAAATTATATCATGATTTTATTAATTATCTTAGATAAATTTGCATTTAATTACACCACTTTTATTATATGTAAGATGAATTGTGTGTTTTATGTTCTTCACAGATAATATAGTCACTTTTTGAGTTTGATGACTTTCACAGGTAGACAAGTGTCAATCCTAGCTTACCATTGCTTTATTGACTCAACACATTGACTAGGTCTATTAGGATCCATTTTAATCTTTTTCAACTTTTATTTACACTCTTTAACCTACATTATACTCTTTGATGTGTGTTTTTATCTCCTTGCTTGACTTGGGTTTCTCTATGTTTTTGTAGTTCATAGGGAGGTGCCACTTGGCACTCCCTCAACTTTTCTTTATGTTCATAAATTTTTATTATTTTTGGTTGTTAGTAAGATCAAAAATAATGTGATCATGCCATGTGGAAATATTATGGAGCTTTTATTTCATTCGATCTCCTTGTAGTGACCATAATCTCTACATGATCAAGTCCCATGAGATATAAATCTAAGAGATTGGATGGTCTTTGATGATCTAGGTCTTTCTAGATCCTTAATATGCTCTCTAAGTCCCTATTTCTAGTTATTATTCCACATGTCATCATCATGGGCCTTTATAACTTGATGTCACTACTTCTAAATCCATTCGTGATCAATTCTATGAGCCATCAATCTGGGAGATCAATGGTTGGCATTTTTCAATATACTTTATGTGCTTTATTATGTCATATTAGTCTTGATATTCTATAATGTTTCCATGTGATAGCATCATGGGCCTTAGATCACTTTTGGCATTTATTTATTGTTCTTAGATCCCTAACTCCTAGTGATTGTGCCACATGGCATAATCATAAATCTTGAAGATTCCAAATACCATAGTCAATTTTGGGTTTTCCACCTAGTCTACACTTCATGAGATGCTACCACTTATCATATATTTGTTGAATCTTCACCATGGGGTATACTTAAAACCTATACATTTCAATGAAAATAGATAAGTAAAAAACCAAAAATAGCTAAGTCATAAAGCATTGAATGAGAAATCAATATGAGAAAGATAAAGTAATATTTTACATTTAGACACATCATTTACATGATTAAGCATGAGTCACATGGCATGTTCTAATTGGTGACATGTGGCATGCTCCAATTCACTCAAGACCTAGGTTTGACATGTAGATTCCTATTATATTTAGGCTCATGACACTTACTAACATCATCAAGATCCATGTGGAAATCCTCCATTCACTTAGTTTATACTTTTGGCTCATGGGATGATGACACATGGAATCATCTAGATATCTAGGGTTTACTTTGACTGAATGAAATCATGCCACATGGCATGATCATTGGTCTCTTAGGTTTTCTTTATACTTAAATCCCTTCTCAATCTTAGCCCCCGTTAGTCATCGATTTGAGAGATAAAATATCTAGTGGGGTTTTAGGGGTTAGACGATCCTCTATGAATGATTCAAGTCCTTATCTTCCTAAAAGATTCCATGTGACATCATCATAGGGCTTGGGGGATGTGGGACTCTTTGACTTGGCCCTCAACTTTATGACTCTCCAATATTCAAGATCATACCATGTGGCACAATATCAAGGATTGAAGGAGCCAAAATACTTAGTTATTTTTCCATTTTCCGTCTACCATGGGTCCATGGGATGTTACCAAGTGGATGGCTTTTGATGAAGATTTTGTTCAAGAGGCCCCAGTATGTGAATCAACCTTCCAAGTCCTGATTAACTAGGATCATTATATGTAGTATGATCTCAAGAATTTGAGATCTTGGAACTTCTCTTAACTTTGGTCAACCTTTCATGGATTTGCATTATTTATTGAAATACATGTGTCCCAATCTTAGATAGAGAAAGCTTTCAAGAATTAGACTTTATTTAAAAGACTTGGCTAATGGGAATAACCTAAGTTATAGATGAAAATATTGGATACATATTAGGATCTGGGGTTTTTAGGGAGGAAAGTGGTGGAAATCACCCAAATGACTAAAAATATTATCCAATTTTGTGAAACTTTAAACCTACACAATAAACATGAAATTTGAATAAACACAAAAAACTATTAGATCTATTACTCAACTAATAGAAACCTAGTTTAAATGAATAACAAGGAATAAAATGAAATCAAGGGAAATAATATAGAGCATGAATAAAAAATTGATTTCAACTAAAGGTAGAACTTGATATATAAAATTTAAACATTTATAAAGATCTTGGAGCTCAGAGCGAAGCCAACATTGATATTTTTGAAAGGTCCATTAGACTAGATATAACAATTTTTGGATCAAAAGAGGAAAAAGAGGGCTCCCATCTAAATAATTGTAAATGTGGAATTTAAAACCCAATAGAATACTTGTCATATTCATGTAAGAAAAGGAAAAGTCATTATAAAACTCAGTAAGCAACTTCGTATGGTCTTCCACCTCTTGAGGTGAGAATGAAGACCCAAGTTTGAGGAAATTAGTGTTTTCTTCAATCCATATATTTATATCTATGGTGTCCTCAATTAGGGAGGCATTCCCTTCTTAAAATTTATTTTGAGAAAGAGCAATACCAGGGTCCTCATCATCTACATCAAAAAATCCAAACTCTTCACCAGAAGAATGGTAATCCTTGATCTTACAATAAGAATCGTAGTATTTAGATATGAGGGAAAATGCTAGATAAAAAATGAGGGATAATCCCCTATTATGATGTGATGTAAGGAGTTATTCATAGGCTTGTAGGAACTCCAAGATATCCTCATTTTTCTAAAAAAAGTAAAGATCTAAAGGGCTAGTTTTCTTTCTAATGTAAGTGAGAACTTGATCATTTCACATTTTTAAAACAAGGGGTTTAGAAAAAATGGACACCATAAAATATAACTCAGGTATCATTAGTTGAGGACTGAAATGAGAAGAATAAGAAACCATACATTTATTAAGTTGATTAATTTATCTAAGAAAGGTCTCTGTAGAAAATAAATCTAAATACTTGAAAACTTCATACTTAGCATTCTTGTAAAGCTGAAGATATTTAGCTTTGGTATAGTAGAATTTTGGAACTTCCTTAATCACCAATTATGATTCATCTTAGATATTCATGATTTGAAGACCAACCTCTTCATGATAATAATTCCTAAAAGTGGGGATTCGTACTCTACCCTATTATCTTTACACTCAAAATCAATCTTGAAACCAAAAGGCATGATTCTTCCTCTTAGGGAAATCAACATAACTCTTTTGCCTATGTTAAGATAATACTTTTACCCATAATAGTGAAAGGTCTATTGATCATTTGAAAAGGAAGAATCATTATCACACTTGGGGATAAATTATTCATCTTCTTAGATATTGACCACATAAACATAAAGTATGATGACTAACCCTTCTTGGATTTTTGGGTTTTGATATTCTGAAAGGCCATATGTTCCTACCCCTCAAGGGTTAAAGGGGAGTGTGATGGGTTTATCCTTCTCTGGGATAGTATTAATTTCATTCATGGACTTAGTCGATATGTTTTATATCATGGTTACAATAATTTCCCCATTCACTTTCTCTATTTTCTTAATCCCTTTTTATTTAGGTTTTTCATTTTATGAGACTTTGGATATTTCAGAAGCCCTTTTTAGGACACACAACAATTAATATAAGTTCCTTATCTTTGGTTGAAGTTAGGGGATTTACCACACCATTTCTAGGTAGGTGATAGTTGATATGAATCTCAATTTTCATATTGAATTTATCTTGGATGGAATCAAAGTGTTTAATATCCCCTTGAATAATAAAAACATTCCCAAGATGATGGAACTTGATCTTTTGGAATAAAGTTTAAGGGATTACCTACATTCTATGAGTTCAGAGTCTTCCAATGATTGTGTTATAGTTTATGTCCCTATCGATCATATAAAACTCTATCAAAATTATTTAGGGTCCCAAATTTATAGGAAGAATAATAGTTCTAAATGGAATTGGATTTGGGGGTTTTTTAGTCTCTAAGGGTGTTACATGTGGTGTATCAATTAGTTTTCCCATAACCAAGTTTATGGAGAAAGAAGGGAAATTATGTTAACAATTCCCCCATCATTAACCATTTCTCTATTTATGTAATTATTATGAATCCAAACCTTTAAAAAAAATGTGGATCCCCCCTCCTATCTATCTCATTATCTAGGGGAAAAATCCTAAGGTCAAAGAAGTAATTAGTGTCTCTTTAATTTTTCCAAGGTGGAAATATGTCCAAGTCAATGTGATTAATAAAGGCCTAGGTTTAATGTGTGATGCTATCTAGTTTACCTAATCCTAAGTCATCAAGTAATGAAAAACAATGATAAATATAGTTATTAATAAAGTTCATGATGGATATATGGGAAAACATTTTTGTGAGATCAAAAACTAAGTCATAGTTTCCCATAAGATTGGGGTTGATGTCAATATCGAAGACATTTGTAAATTGATGAGTTATAGGTTGATATTCTCTCATGTGAGTAATGATTTTTGCATATTCAACCTTTTCTAATTCTACAGGTCCTATCATTTGAGTCTTGCCTAAATCCCTAATTGGGGAGCCACATTAGGGTTGACCATGCCAGAAGTAGAGGCCTTAACATTATGGATACCAACTAGTGGAGGTTGGTTATTTTGGTTACCTTATGACTAGTAGTGAATGTTACATTAGTTATGGCCAGTAAATAGGTTCTAATATATGTGTAAATTTATATTTTGAGGCACAATGAGACTGCTTAATGGAGCCTGAGGGTTTGTATTAACATATCTACAAAGGCTTGTCATTGGTCCTCAGGGACTATTTGAATAAATTTATTGTAATCCATATAGGCACTTGTATCATGTCCAATGACTCTATGTAAAATATGTTATCAACCCAAGTTTCACCCTATGGAATAAAGTTTTCAATTCTACTTCAAACCTAGATTAACATGGGAATGGCCTAAAGGCAATGGGTGACTTTATAACTAGACCAAACCTCTAGATTATGGGGATAACTCCCCTGGTGCATCTATTAGGCTAAATTCACTAATACCTACTACTATTGGGGTGTAAATAGATATAAATTGAATAAATAAACCTACTCTAAGGGGTCGTGATACACCAACATATTTATCCATCCACATAATTTGGACTCCTAACAATGCTAATGAACCAGAAATGAACTAAAGCATTATCTCCAATAACTCATAAGAAATAATATTTCACATGAATGTCCTAATTAGTGACTATAAATTGGAGGTGAAGTATGAGAGGCCTATCTTTAGACACTTCCAACCATATTACACTCCAAACATGATCACCAAACTTTGACACTTCATACAACCTACATTAGACAACTAATCAACATATAGGTGTGATAAGGACATGTTAAGGGAGGATTTATAAAAATTAGCAAATAAAAACAATTCTATACACACTATAAACCAATCACAAAGAAGCTAAAATAGTTTATTCATTAGTTCAAAAGGTCTATGAAGTACAAAACTAGGCAGAGTTTCCTCATACCCAAGTGAAGAATACAAATCAAGGCCTTTAGGCTTGAATAAAAATACAAATAAGGGAAGAGAAAGAGGGGGAGAATGGCATGAAGGAGAGACTCAGGGGTCATAAATAATCATATTACATTCATTACTTCAATTATAAGTAGTTGCATAGTCCTCTTTCAACTCTCTCCATGTGTTCATGCTCTTTATGGTCTTTAAATGAGCCTTTAAGCATTGAAGTGGGGTAGTGGAGGTTGTGGTTCACTTATTAAATCTCTCTTAAATCATGTTTATGCACCTATTTGATCAAATAAGTTCTATAATAGTAGTTATAACTTGAATGAGATACAAGTATGCCATCATAAAGTATGTAACAACCCATACTCCTTTTGAGCATATTGACCAAGTCAAGAAATTAACTTCTCTCTCCATTATGACCATGGAATTTACATATTCCTTATTGACTGCATTATTTACTAGGAATAATAGGTTGTGTGGACTCACTTTAACATCCCTTCACACCAAATTTCATTTTTCTTGGTTGACTAAGTTTATTAGGCTTAATTTCTCAATTGTATATGCTTGATAACCATGAAAACTCGATGAGACCTTGAGATCATATGAGTAAGTTATATTTAGGTCTTAAAAAATGTTACATACCATGATATAGGTCTTATTGAGTAGCTCACACTTGTAAACTTGCCAAAGTAGGTGACTAGGTCACCTTCTCTCTCATATCTATAGATTAGTTATTTGGAGGGAGATTATAAAGGAATTTACATGAATATATTTGGGCATATAATGTCTTTTTAAGATGAAACAAGTGTCAAATATTCCCCTCCAATGATTGGCATCTTTCCAAATAGCTTTGCACCCTAAAAACTTCACAAAACCTAGAAAAAGTACACTTTTATGATAATTATGTAGTGTCTGTATAACATAGTACTATTTGAAATATATAATATAAATTATCTTTGTGTTTCAAGTGTTTCTAGGGTAATTCCATTGTAATTGGATGCTAATTCTTCATCATCTTCTCAATTAGGTTAGTAGTAGGGTTTAGCAAGGTTTTGGAGATTTACCATATTAACGATGGTTCATAAAGATAAGACCTCCAATCCCAAACTTATGGTCATTTATTTTTAGTCTACAAACCCCCCTAAAACCTATAAAAATCTTTAGATCCCATGTAATTGGTGTGGAGAGATATGAGTAGAACATGGTGACCTTGAGCTTCCTACAGGTAGTCTAGACATGTCTATATTCTTAACCTTTGTTCATAAACCTGATCCCCTCAATCTCAATAAATATTTCATGGATTTAAATTATATATATTTCTTAAATTCCCACTAAAATCATTCACTTAAATTCCCTCTATTGTGAAAGATTTAAGCATTTGAAAAGATAACTTGAGATAGCTGCCTGAACTGTGTAGTTCAAGTTAGTCTTCAATACTGAATTGGCCATCATAATTTATTTTACCTACTTGAAAAATCTCTCCTACATCCCATACTATCTTATTATACTTTATCCTAGCCTTTTATTTACTTGTGAGGTTTTGAGTGTACCCCAATGTGGTGGTAGGGTTTTTAATCCTAAGATGGGCTTTTAAACCTTTATTGCGTTTGAAGATGTAGAAACCATATAGGTGATTGGTGATTCAAAATTATCATAAATATATATTATTCACCTTTCCTCAACCTCTATGTCTATCCCCTAGTTGATTTGACTACATTTTTTTCTAAATTCTATCATATGTGATTGCCTATAAATGACAACGATAGCCTAATCTTTTGGTGGGAGTGTGTTAGGCCTGAGTGGTTTTTTACACTTTCTGCTATGGATTTAGTGAAGTTATAAACTCCAATTTAACATGATTTAAAGGATGATAAACATACCTAGGGTTTTTTACAATGTTTTTCCTTGTGCATTTCATCCTTTAACCTAATTTTTACACACAGTTGGGATTATGTAACCCTCGATTCTAAGTTTAGTATTATCTTGCTTGAAATAGAGGCTTATAACACCTTTAAATATTTTATATTCCATTTAGATCATTCCTTAGGTATTTCCAAATTCTCAAGGGCCCCAAACATATGAGAATGTCCTAAACTTTAGTGCAAACATGTGTTTATTGGATTAAGTCTACTAGTCTTGACTAGGTTGTCTTTTATCTCAATTGAGGCTTATAACACTTGGGATGTCTTATTGCATTTTCTTTACTGACCTTTTTTTTATGTTTCCAAGTAGTAACTATATTTTAATAAGCAATGGTCCTCATTCTTAGGTATAAGCTTATTTACTTGGTTATAGGTCTTCAATTGGACTTGCTTGGTTTACCAAGGTTCTTTTGGTGTCTTAAGGACCAATCATATAGTGGAAAATAATAGCCTTAAGAGAGTAATATATATGTCCTCTATTCATATTCTAACATTATACCTCTTCATAAGATTAAATATAGCTACACCTTCTCTAACCTTACTTATAGGTGATTATTTTTCAATTTGACTATGGTGTGAGTGTAAATGACTTCCCTTTTGGCCCTTGAAGTTATGATCAATCTAGCTAGTGAGGCATAGGCCATTAATACTTCAAGCCTTTTGAGATATTTCTAAAATTTTAAACTCAATTTCCTCAAGATATCCATCTTTACTATGTGCTTAAGAGGTGTAACTACCTCTGATTCCACATGCGAGTCTATTTATGCCTCTCTTAGGCCTAATTAAGCCTTAATTTTTTTTACATATCAGAGGACCACATTATCAAGTGTATACTGAGGGTTTTGAATAAATAAATATCCAATCCTTAACTTGGTCTAAGGTATTTCTCATGCAACCTTAAGATACTTTGCTTTCCTTCTCAAAGGTCTAACTGTGTTTGTGAATATTCTCATTAATAGAACCTTAAGGTCATTCTCATTATAAAACATATTTATGCCTCTCTCACCTTCCTTACCTTCCCATAAAATATATTCAAACTTTAAATAACCATTTAAGTCTCATAAATGCCATGAACTCTCTTTGTAGGCATGTATATGTGACCTTTTAGGCCTAATAGGATTAAATAGATCATTAGGTCTTCCTACCCATCTCACATGAATCAAGACACTTGGAATAGGTAGTTAGGATGTTTTATAAAACCATTCAAATACTATTTCCTCCTTATCCACCATCATTTTCATGTATGGTTGATCATATTTCTCTACTCTACCTATAGGTGGAAGACTTTATCTTTAACTGTGTAAGCTCTATCTGAGGATTGACTTGATTATCCTTTGACTCCTTCATATCAAACTTCCTCATGTATTTATAACTCCCCAGGTGTTTAAATGTTCCCATAAATTTCAAACCAACATGGGCACCCTATCTACACAGCCTACTTAAAAGGCTTATGATGACTAAGTGAAAGTTGATGTTGAAAAATAGGCTAAGTATGGATATGATTAGTGTATAGGAGCATTAATAATATGTAATAATGAGTAGGAATTAAATTAATGAGATTTTTATATCTCAAACACCACTAAAATATCTTCTACAGATACTTTGTCCTCACCTTGTAAAGGAGGCCACATCAGCCAAGATAATCATAATAAAGCAAGGCTTGAGGGGTTGTTTGGCTTGATAGTGGATTTTTTGAGTAATTCAGGAAGTATATAAGGTCTAAAAGGCCTCAAATAACTCATAATACAACTAAAAAGTTCTAATACTTCCATATTCATGCACTAAAAGTTCTTTCAACTTGAGAAACCAAACTCCAGTCTGTAAATGGAGGAAACCTTAGAGATTTATTGCTCACACACCCCCACACATGTGAAACATGGGTGAATGGTTATGTATATTGGATATTATGATCTTCATAACACACAATAATCATTGGTTCTAAGAAAAACTTCAAATATTCATCAAAATTATTGACATTTCAACTCCCTGCATAGATGAATAAGCTCATTAGAGTGGCTAGATTATTAATGTTTGTTCATAAATATCAAGCCTTGAACTTGTAGAAAAAATCCATGGATTTTAATATTGAGATATCCTCTTCCTCTACCCAATATATCGGCTACCCATTTTATCTTTCCTATTTGTACAATCCATAAACCTAGAAACTTTCTTAGGCTACAAAAGAGCTCAGTTGAAGAGAGAGGTCAATTTTGGACCTATTTTGAATCCTAATAATTTTAAACTTATCTAAGATGTCATATATTATCCATCATACAACCTATAATCTCCTTCTATATGGATATGACCATACAATTCTATACTCCTACATAAAACACATGAAAATAGTCTATTTCCTACATTTTCTATAGATTTCAAGCCTTAACCTACCATTAAAGGATGAAGAGAGGGAAAACATGAGTCAAATAACAATTTAAAATAGGAGATATATTATGATGAGTTGGAGAGACACATTTCGGCATATGTGGGGTCCACTTGGTGGGCGGGAAGTGGAAATAGGTTTCAAAATACGCCTTTAAGGGTATATAATACATAACCATGAACATATAATGAGATTAAGACATTTTAAATCCCATTTTAAGAAATTAAACACTCTAATATCCCCCATCTCTAAATATTTACAAGGCATATTGACCCATATGAGGCATTTAAGGGGTTTTTGATGGCTTATAAGGATGAAATAAGGTTTGAACTGAGCTTAGATGAGTACATGATAAATAATGACCTCAAACACACTATTTTACTTGATGTCATGGATTCCAATAATTTTTAACTACTTTTACATCCCACTAGTAAAGTTATCCCTTCATGACATAGCTCAAATAGAACTAAATTGACCTTTAGCATTGAAAACCTCATTTTCTCCAAGTTACCTTAATATTTGCTAAATGACCTTAATCTTATGAAAAAAGTTTAAGTCCATTCCTTGAACCTTAAAATACTTATTAAAATTTACTCTCTCACTCCATGACCATCATGAGTAGTAACACATCACCAATAGACCTCCAAATAGACATGACATAATGAGCTTACAAGCAGGCTCTAAAACACATACAATGACACTTCTAATAGCTCTACCAAAGCTCAAAATAGGATCAATAAGGACATGACCATCCAAGATATCACCATGATAAGGATTAGATGGTTGTCATAGAAAATTTTTTTGGTTATAGGGGTTGTAATTTGTCCTTGGGAGGCCAAATTGCCAACAAAAGATAGTAGACATTGGGATCATGATCCATAGGTCTCTGGTTTTAGATTTGTTCACCAAACTATTGTGGGTTATTTTCTTAATTAAAGTGTGATATAAATGTTTGATATAAGGATTAAGTGTAGCTTTCTCATGTAGGATATAAATGTTTTGGTTATCATTGGCTAATGTGGGGATGATTACAGCTTGCATATATAATCCTCTAGATAGTGGTTTCTCTCAATATATTGATTAAGTATCCCTAAATTATCTGTATCTAGATTTTGGAAGATAATTTTTGGTCTAGTTATAATATGGGGGTATGCTCCTCTTCCGTTGGTGAAATTCATATGGTTAGAGTCTTGGTAGTTAATGATGATTTTATAAGGGTCCCACATATCTTGAAATACTACCTTAGCTTTGGTTTCTATGTTTAAGGTTGAAGGGTTTTGAAATTAACTTTCCACATTTTGAGTGGAGTTTTTATTATTCTAACTAAATAAGGGGGCTTCACTAAGAATTTCATGGTTTCTCTTATAGTTGTCTACATCAAAATATCTCTCAAATTCTTGTCCAAACATAATCAGGGGTATGTAGATACCCATAAAATAATTAGATGAGAGGATACAAGGTGGAATAAAAATAAAATAAAAAAAATAAGTCTTTCACATCATGATGACCAATTTTATGTATACAATAAAAATAACATGCTAACCTTCATATAATTGACTTCCTAATGTATGTTTGATTCAGTTGATGAAAACATGATAGGATAATGGGTCTATGGGATTGGTTGGTTAGGTTATGTTAAAGGGATAGGGTTTTCAATGATATGTGGTAAAGGTTCTCATGGAAATACTAGATGATTTATCCTATGTCACATTACTTATTAAGAGAATTAAATTGAGAAAATACAGAATTCTAGGAAACCTCAGTGGGAGTAAGAACAAGATATTAAGAAAACATATATTTGGAAATTACATAATTAAAAATATATAATCTAGGAGTTTTTTGTAGATAGGATGGAGCCAGGCTGGAGCTTAGTTTTTCTTCAAGACCCTTCTAGATCTAGGTTTTACAACCCATTAGCAACTAAAATAGAGGAATGGATTGTGGGGATTTTGTTAGTTATCAACTCTAGAAATTTTAGGTAGGATAATGCATTCCCTTGATGAGATCTTAAAGTTGAATAAAATATGTAGGGGAGATCAAATAGGGTTTCTTAGGGAAATTAGCCTCAAATTTGGGAAAAAAGGTCTTGGTAATCCACAACTCTTTATTGGGACTGGTTTTAACTTCTAAGTTAGGATTTCTAGTTGGTGGTGTGTTAACATAACCCATTATGCTTAGTTAGATTAGAATGGATCTAGAGAATTTGATGTAGGTACATATTGGTGGCTACGGGCCACTCAAGTTGGTAAAAAAAGTAAAGGGATGATAAATCCTTCATGGGAATTCCTCATAAGCTAGTAACCCTAAAAGATAGAATGTAGTCTCCTCTCCAAGTGATGGATAATAGATCTTCACTATATTTTGGGAAGGAAGTATCTAATAAAATTCTTAGAAATGAAGAATGTTTTACCTTCTAGGGGATCATTTGTAGATTTGATAGGCATTAGCCTAGTCTACTAGCTTTGCATGAATGGGTCTATGAAAACTTGAAAATGCTCATGGAGGATAACTTGGAGATTTATCCATGTACGAAAGAATTCTTTATCATTGTCTTTGATTTCTTGAATGATCAAGATAGAGTTATACAAAACAAGACATGGATTTGGGATCACCACCTACTTTTCTTGAAACCTTGATTTGTTGATTTCAATCCCCTATTGTAAACCTTAATAACTAGGCTTATGTGGATTCATTTTCCACACCTCCCTATATAATTTTGGTCAACTTCCTACCTCTCAAACATCGGGAATGCACTTCGTGAATTTTTAACAATAGACACCTAACCATTGGCTTCATACACATCACCTTCACACATATTTTGGTGGTGATGGATATTTTATAGAAATTCCCAATAAATATTAACCTAAAAATCAAATATTGTTATTGGATTCATTCCTTAGATTATGAGTGAATCCATTTTAGATGCCAAAAATGCTTTGACATTAGGCATTTGGTGTTGAATTATCCCATCCCCAAACAAAAGATAGTGGTTTTTTGGTGGAAGGGTGCCCTCCCTTCTAACCTAATTTTTTTTTGAACAATAATCAGTGTAACAATATAGAGAAAATAACATTTGTTTCTTCTTTAATAAAGGTTGATAAAAATCAAATTTATAGAGAAAAGGTTGGAAAAGTTGGGAACCTAGTCCTAGTTGGGAAGGTTTTATTGAGTAATGATCCTTTGCAACTAGTCGAGGAATGGACAGTGGTTAGGAAAAATAACAAGGCATTATCTCTAAAACCAAATCCCCTTATTTTTTGATATTATAGGCTAAAGGGGAAAGGTGTAATTATGGGTGGAAGTGGGAATCCATGCAAAGGTTCTCAAGTGGTGGAGTGAGGCCTCACAACATGTTAGTTTTGTCTAGTTCAGGAATGTTTTTGGTTGTCTCTCTATCGGTTATCATCCTCATTCATGACTATTTTTGGTCTCTTTGGGATATTTAGGTTCAAGGTACTAGTGATATTTTTTTAATCCTTTTTTTTAATAAAATAAGTGGGGGACTTTTCAACCTTCAATCATCTATAAAAAAAAGAATAAGATATTAGAGTTCTTGGTTGATATTAGATATGGGGAATTAGACATAATTAGGTTGGATAAATCTAGGTGTTTAGTTCAATATATTAGGTTGATTATGTCAAGTCAATTTCATCAGTAAATTTAACTAAAATATGATGAGGCTAGTCCCGAGGAGGAAGAAAAAGAAAAGTGAAGGTCTAAACTTGGAATTCATTAAAGTGATGAGTTTGAATATGAATAGGTATAATTATTTTTGTACTTAAACATGGTATTGATCATCAAGATTGTTAATTTGGATAATTATAAGGTTTTTAATGGTTGTATAATAAAAAAATTCAATTTTAAGATTAGTGTTGATATCGCTTTAGATGTATCTAGTGTAAATGGGAGATATAACTCTACGAAAAATGTTTGCTCTATGAAGGTGTGGTTGATCCTAAATCGTCATCCAAGGATAAAGGAAATGTTTTTTAAAATTTTAAATAATATATCTTATTGTGATTGAGATTTATAAAAATTCACTTTCTATTTTCATTTTTTAGAATCAAGGTTTAGGCTTGTTCGTATCTTGAAAAGGCATTTTTGGATTTTGTTTTTGATGTTTTTGATGATGTTTTACAAATAGAGTAAAATTGTACTACTTATTGAAAATAAATTATTTACAATGATAAAATTAATAGATAAATTTAAATTAAATATTAATTATTAGTTTTTTCTTTTCAATATTTTTATGAATGTAGTTGCTAAAAACTGAATTCTAGATGAATGATGTAAGTGTTTATTTTTTTATTTTTCTAGTTTGATTGAATGATTTCACCTACATGAACTAAATTAAATGTTATTTTTCCTTTATTTTTGAGTAAAATAAAATGAAAAATACTATGAATTTCATGTTTTTAAACATTTAAATGAGAACTAAAATCTGACACTAAGGTTTGTGTATGCTTTGTAATTTCTAGTATTTCTTGTGATCTAGTTTAATATGTAAGCTAGATTTAAGAGTTTTTTTTTTGTATGACTAAATTAATGAAGATATGGAATTATAATTTTTATTATTTTCTTTTAAATTCAAAATAAACAAATTATATTTACTATGCAAGCTTTTATTTTTCTATTTTTTGGGTGTGTGGGTGTATGAGTGTGTGTTTGTTTGATAAGTATGTGTTGAGGGAAAACTAAAAATATAATAACTTTATATGGTTTTACCTAATGATAAATTTTACCTAACATACCCTATATTGAATTCAAAACTACATTTTTCAAATCTTTTATATATAACTACAAACTTTTTTATTTGAAATTGAATCAATGTGGTGAATAATCCTAAATTAGATAAATGGAATAGAATAATGCAAGGTGTAGTAAATACAATTTTTAATATTAAATCAAATATAAATGATTGAAATAGAATAATATAAATATAAATAAACAAGGATAAACTATACCAAAAAAATATATGAACTTAGCTTTCTAAGTCATCAGTTGACTAAATAGGAAAATAGATGTAGGAACAGACAAAATGCAAAAAAACTAAAAATCTCCCAAAATTTGTGCCTGGGTACTTTGATAGATAGGAACATATAATAGGGATAGGATCAATATTTGATATAATCTATATTGGTTGATTGTATATATTTTTATAAAACTATAACTTCTAGAATCATCAAGTGTGATAGTGATAGTGATGTCTTTTGTGTTGATTTAATCTTTAGACACTATGCAGATACCTGTATATGCCTTATTGAATTTGAAAACCCTAGATTTGTAAAATAAGGATAAAAAATGTGAAAGATTAAAAAATAGTAAGTGGTTTTATTTATTCTATACCTCAAAATGCCACTTTATTGATTATTACCTACATACTAATACTTTGAAGAAGGATCAAACCTCCATGTAGTTCTCCCACATAAGTGCTTTGTGCAAATGTGTTACTTTGACTATATTAATGCATATATATTTGGATTAAATAGTTGATAATTCTTAGATATGGATACATGAAAATTAAATTTAGACTTGGCTGATGACTACTTTAAATGCTTAGAAATTGATTTGGTAATAATAAGGGAAAAAATTCAATTTGCACTTGTGTTAATAAGCTCTTGTAATAGAATTGATATACTTTCCAAGATTCATGAAATGAATGAATTTAATATGATTTTATAGTGATTCAAGAGGGGAAAATACCCATTAAAGAGTTTAGGAGTCTAAAGGTTGACCATAAGGATATTGTCCATTTTGAAATTTTGGTTGTTTTGATGGAAGGACAGAAACAACAAATAGGGATAGTAATGTTATGTATTCCTATGATGTTGAGTGTTCATAACCCTTCAACGAAGGTGTTGAGTTTTGTGTATAAGTCATATCATATAAATTCATACAGGTGTTTTCATTATTTAATATCATTTTTGTAGGTGATAATATATAGCCTTGGAATGAAAGTAGATCTCCTCTTATGCTTAAGATATGTCAAAATGGAAAAATAAGTGTCAATTAATGGTAAGAAATGATAAAATAAGAATAATCAAGTATTTGTGACCAGATTTAGGTTACTACAGGACCCTTTTAGTCTATAAATTAAATTATTGGATTAAAGGAAAGCCATACATTAGTGTCTAGGACACACTTTTAATTTGATCTAGATACTTCAATCATGTAAAGAACTATATAGTTTGGTATACCCTTCAAAACACATGAATCAATTATTTTGTTCCTTTGAAAACTTGAATTTGAAAATTTAAAACTTTTCTTAAAATTTGAAAAAAATTAATTTGAAGTTAAATTTGCTAAATTTAAAATTGATTGTGTTTTAGTAAGATGAAATATAAATGAGAGTATGGAATGAATATACCTACATGCGTGACATCAATGTTGTTTTTTATGACTTTTCTTGGTGATGATGTTTATTTGGAGCATTGAATAATTTTTTTCTCTCATAAATAAATTGGATAAGATGGTTCCCAAGCCAAACCATTGGATTAAATTGAGGGTGATCAAACCCCAACTTGCATTTGCTCTTTTGAAGTGAAAATATTACTCATTGAAGGATGTGGAAACTTTATTATGTTTGTCACTCTTTGTAATCCCAAAATGTGAAAATCAGTTGGAATCTTAATGGATTCACACACATAATTTTGGAGTTCTTAGTGCCTCCAAGTCATGTACTATGAAATTAAACTAAATAAATCACTAAAAATGGCTTGTAAATTTGATTGCAACATCTTGGTATATCCTAGTTTATCCTGGTATTTGAAAGTATGATCATAAGCTTATGGATTACACCCATGCTCCTACCATATCTATGAAATAAATATTATGTCATAAAATTGTATTATGCCCCCATTATAATTTTGGAATTTTAAATTGTATGTGAATGTTCATTGAAACTTTTGCTTGAAATTTTGAAAAAGTGTGAATTTGCTTCTTGAAACTTAAATAAGAGTGAATATGAAATGGAATATGCCCCCATAATGTGTCAATAACTAAATTTAACTTTTGAAATTTTGAAACATTGAATTTTAAACTTTAAAACTATGATTGCTATCTAAAAATGGTTTATCTCATGTATAAAAATCTCACTAAAATTCCCTCTTTTGAGGTGAGGGAATTTGCTATTGAAAATTCACTCATCTCAAAAAAAAAATTAATTTAGACATAAATAGTAATATGTTATCATTGAAAATTTTAACATATGGAAAAGTTTTAGCATGGTAAAATTTAAATCTTACATATAACTTAAGAGCAAAGGCTTATAGAATGTATCATTTAAATTCATAGAAATAGTATGTTAGTATAATAGGAGTGTGTGATATGGATCATGGCACTTATCAAACTCATAAATATCAAAAAACACACATAGAACAAGCATAAATTATATAAAATTGACATATATGGGCCAAGAGAAAGGACATGTTAAATGTTCAAAACAACATGCATAGACATGAAGAATGTCAAAAACAAGGGACATATTTAAATTTCTCACACACATAGGGCCAAGGGCCAAAGCAAGGACATGTTAAAACATCCCATACATACATAATATCTCAATGAGATGCATCAATCAAATACTATCACAAAAGGGCCAAGAGCCAACACAATAGAAAGGTAAAGTCATAATCTACTATGTACAAGTAAGCAACATCAATAGAATATAGAATTATCAAAGGGAATTTAAATTATGCATATGTCATTTAATCATATCTTATAAAATAACATGGTCATGTACATGATGTAATATATAAATGTTAGTAAGACATTTGTAAATAATATGAAATCTCAATAGTATAGGGTTATAGAATGACAACACCTGGATATTTTTATTTGTGAATAAGAAGATTTGAACTTGTCAAGGCCAATGGGTAGAGAAAATTTCAACATCTTAATATCTATAGATTCATGTATGTCATGTAAAACACTTCATAGATACTCATGAAATGCTTATGTGATAGAAAAGGAATATGTTATCTACTAATTATGAGGTAAATAACATATCTCAAAGATATAAACTAGATTGATAACCTTGTTCAAGTTTTGATTTTGTATTTATGATAATATTTGAATGTTTTTACATTATATATATATATATATATATATATTTGTATTTTTATTTTTGCATTATGGAAAATTAGCAACTTTAGATACTGAAATAAAGCAAAAGGTGTCATAAATAGAAAGGAGACTAATTTGGATAGTTTGTAATGAGTGTCAATGAAATATGTGCACTATCAAGGATTTGAATTGGCCAAATATAAAAAACTTACCCCCTATGTAACATGAATTAAAATTGTTTAAAACATGTAGAAGACTAAAATGTATGCATAAGATTGATTATACATCCTCATATCATTAAATGTATTTTTTTAAAAATATGTCACATTTAGAAACAATGTACAAAGATATTTTGCATGAAAAATATTTATGTGCTTTCTGATACTAAGTGAAAATTCAATAAATTGGAATAATTAAGGTTTGTATATGTAAATTATGAATTATTGGTAGAAACATGTAGAGGACAGGATCAACCAATTGAGATAACAATGTTAATCTATTTTATCCTATTATGGTTGATCCTATCATATATAATGAATGATATACTATGAGTGTAGACTATGAAATTAGAGAGGTGAGTGGTTTATTTTAGCATAACTAAGAATTATTTGAACTATTTAGATCTAGGAAAGGAAAATAGAAGGGTCAATAGGCCAATTAAGTCAATGACATACAAGGGAATATAAGAATGGATCAAGTGATCATAAACATAATTAAATGGAAGAACAAGATGCAACAAATCAAATACTATATACAGTAAAAAAATATTTTTTGACTTTTATTTGAATATTTTTGAAATTTTATAGTCTTTGAAAATGTAATAGGCTACCCAATAATCTTACCCATGTGAGGAGCCTATAAATTTGTGATAAGTGGTGAATGAATAACATGTCTTAAATGAAATGTGTTAGATGTGTGTAGATCAAAATCAAAAATATATCATGTGTGTTGTAATCCTCAATTGCATTTCCATGTTCATCCTACATGTTAGTTATATCCTTCCAATAATATTTTGCATAGTCATTTTCATTGTCATAATTATCCTCGTGTTCTTTTCATCATAATTTGCTAATCTTTCCCTTTTTAGGGTCTGTATATGTCAAACCAACTGCCCCATATTATGGTATTAAACCTTCATATTTAATTTAATTTTTTGTATGTGTTATTTCATTTCCTTTTCTATGATTGTACTAGTTATATTTACTTAAGAGACATTTTCCATTATATGTGCTTGCTCTAAAGATGTTCCCTATTTTGAAATGAAAAATACCTTATCTTCATGATCAAATGTAATACAACCTTTTTTCCTATAAATTGATGCCATGATTGATTTTAATCATGATCCTCTAAGTGCAATATTGTATGCATTTATATAATAAATAATATTAACAGTAAAATGACATTATTTTGAAGAAGAAAAATATTTTTAAGTCAATTTAACTTAGGCATGATTCTAATGAGGTATATTTATCTATGTGTTGAACCCTATATCCAAAAGATACCATAAATAATGTAGAACAAAAATTATATTATTGAGAGTCCATAACCTTAACATCATTAAATTACTTGCAATCCATGTGAGTAATGATAGTGAAAGGTTATTGATATGAATAAATACTTGTGATTGCCACTTTTAGAACCATATTTGTAATTGTAGGTGTTTTATGTCTTATTTTATTTTAACTTATTTGTGTAAATTCTCTTGTTATAGGTTTTGTAATATTTCTTGTTCCAATTTATCTTTTGGAACTTTTTATTTCTCCATATTTTATTTTCATAATTTGTCTCTTTCTAATTCTCCCCTTTGTAACCTTTTATTTTCAACATGTTCCTTTTATAATCTTATTTTTCATCTTGCTTTGTTATATGTAAATCATCAGCAACTATTTTTGAAATAATGGACTTTTTTGGCACATTTTACTTCAAAAAATAACTCATGAGAAACCTTTTGACAAATGTGTTTTATTTTTCTTTGGAAATTTATTTTTTAAATATTCTTGTTTTTCCATCTTGGTTATTTTAAGCTTATCTTGTTCTAATTTTCCTATTGGATAATTTATTTCTCTATATTATCCTTTTGTATTCATATTTATTATTTTAATATTTTTTGCTTGTTCTATTTGCACTTGTTCCTTAAGAGACACACTATTATTGAATTGATTTTATATTTTATTTTTCAAGGAAAAATAATAATATGTATGTTGCCTAGGAATTATATGATATACACAATAACATTTTGATCTTATAAGAGGATTTATAAGAGGTAATTTGATCACTTATTTTCAAAGCATTTATCTTAAAATTTCACTTGAGCTTTTAGTATCCTTTTATGATTTTTGGTATAGCTAGTTGTAGATGTATTGTGTTGTGGATTCTAATCTTGATATGAAGTATTCTTATGCAAAAAAAATTTATATGAAATTGAAAACATAGGATTGACATTGGCATACTAAAATTATTTGTGATCTAATTTTTTCATGATGTGATATTTGAAACTAAATATTCATTTTATTTTTATAACTCTTCTATTGACCTTATAATAGTGATTATTTGATTTTTAAAGGCTTCATAATCACAAACCATAGGTACTTCTAATTTAACATGCATACAAATACCATCAAGAGTATGTGTGGGAAGTTGAGTGGATTTAGTAAGGACATTTTGATTACATTCATTTGAAACTATATGGTTTTTCAACTTACCTCTTGGGATAGAGACAACATGGACCTTGTTAGAGGGATAATATCTATCACCATCATGAGAGTTAAGAGGAGGATTTATAACATATTGAATAAAGGTTTACAATTTTTCCCATGTTATGCTTGACTTGACAAAAAATTACATTGATGAAGCTTATGTAAAATTTTGTATAGTTATCATATCATATTCATCAAAGATATCTATATAATCTATTTTAAAAGACATGAAAAATATATTGCAACAAAGGAAAAAATTAGATGTATAGAAACAAAGATAAATTTTTGAAAACCCTTGTATAAATTTTTTAAAACCCTAGAAATTTAAAACCCTAAGGAAAACCTAGGGTTCACATAATTAGTGGGTGTTGAGGTATGTTTTTTTTATTGGTGTTGTGGCATAAATGTTGTCATTGATGTCAAATCCAAAGTTGGTATCATGCATGGTGAAGTGGTATGTGACAAGGAATCCTATAACAAGATATAATTTGAAGGCAACATATTATGTATTTATTGAAAGAGAATTTTAAGGTAACCTGGCAATTCTTCTAAGGTTAATGACATGTCAAGGACAACATTAATATATAAGGTAAGCATACTTTTGAGCACTAGTCTTAAAGAGCTTTGTCATATCATGAGCACGTGTAGGATGGTGGTGGTCTAGTAAGATGGATACACATAGGTATAAGTGGATGGTTAAGGATTAACAAGAATTCATACAGGGTGTTGAAACACTTAGGAATGTTTCAAAGTAAACCTTTAGGGGTAAGGTCTTAAGCATTAACATGCAACCAGTCTAGTCCTAGACTTTGCCTAACCTAATGAGGAGTATTGAGGTGTTATAAATATCTATGAATGACTAAAATAATTTTTGGATCATGGTATTAGGTTTTATAACATGATAATTTGGTGTTGAGAATAGTATAATAGGTTTCAAGGCCTAATGTGCAAAGAGACCTAGTATGGCCTAATGAGGGGTCAAGTTTAGTTTTTAAGATGCCATATATTATGAGATAATTTTTATGTGTGAGAATTTATTTAATTTTTTTTACAAATTCTGAGGTCATATACTAAAGGAGAAAGCATGAAATATGGTTTTGAGGTTTTTTGTGTGCATAGAATGAGGTATTGCGGACCCAAGAAGGATTTCCTTGTGATTGTTGGAATTTTCAACATTTTCATGAGATCATAATAAGTTCATGGAATTGGATAAATATTCATAACTTAGGTTTCCAATAATTATTTTATGGATTAAGGTCCCTAGCTTTATGAATGACTATTAAGACTATAAGGTGGTCTTAACCCTCTCTAAAACCCTAACTATGACCCAATGTGGAATATATTATTAGAAATGGATTATAATCATTTTTATGACATATTTTGGTAATTTTAGCATGTATATGACTCTCCCAATTACCTTTAGGTGGCACTGGTCTATTAGAAGAGTGAGTGAAAGCTACAAGAAACCCATTATTTCTTAAATTTTTGATGTAGCAGGCAAGGTTGATCAGGTCAAAGCATGAAAATGATTAGAAGATGATGTGTAAGACTTATATTTTGTGTATATGTAAGTTTATTATAATTTTATAGACTTAAAATATGCTAAACCAGTCATGGAAGTTAACCTATCACTAAAAAGGCCTAATGAGGAAGACAGTAAGAAAAATAGGTAAAAGTGGGAATGAGATTAGGGATGTGTTTCCATGGATCAGGTATAGATTAAATTATATAGGTTTGTTAATAAATACATGTAACTTATATCCCATTTTAATACAATATTTTGAGATGCTTATATACAAGCAAAAAGTTGCTCTCAAAGTGACCTATCTAACATAGTGAAGTTTGTGTAGGGTGAAGACATGAGATTGGTTTGTAAGACTAATATTGATATTGAAACTTGTAATATATTTATTTTAATATGTTATAATGATTATTAAGGATCATATAAACCTATTTAAATCTCATGAAATTGAATATATAGGTGTTCTAAGTTAGTGTTTCTATGATTGTGTTTTGGAGCATTCAGACAATTTTATATGTGTTAGTAAGATTGATGTTCCTGAGTCATTATGCATATATTTGAATAACATAATGCATATGAAGTTGTTATATATGTATCATAGGTTCATTTTAATGTATTATTATTCATTAAAAACTCCTATGAAGGTATGAAAATTCAAAGGTTCTTTACTAGTTTTTTAGGCATGTTTATAGTTCTAAGTGAGCACATGGAAGTGGTCAGTTTGATGTCTTTTACCGAGTATGGTTAAGTATAATATAAATGGTTGTGACAATAAGATAATAAATGTTATATATATATATATATATATATATATATATATATATATATATATTTGTGTAAAATTTGTGTATATTTCAGATATTCAAATAAGACTTTTTGGTAGTGAGAAGGCCTAATTGGGAGTAGACCTAATGGTGTCATTCAAGAAGTGAAATCAGCTAAATAGCATTGGAGACATAAGGTGAGATTATAAAGGGTATAGTTTATTATTTTTTGACGTTTTTAGTCCATTTATTTAGGCTCAAAATGTTCCAAGGTGGTTAATATGAAACGTGTGCCTTGAGAAGGCCTAATTGCATTAGGTCTCATATTAGGCCTTATGGTGGTTTTGGTCCTTATGAGTGGTGACCAACCTATGTAGTGGTTATTTCACTTGTGAATTTTATTTTTATCTATTCCAAAGTTTATATATGTATGAAGAGGTTTTTTTCCAACCGAGGTATGTAAGATCAAGAGTCATGTATAAAAGAAGGTCTAATAGGCCTAATTTGACTAGTTAGAATATTGAGAAAATGAGAAAATGAAATAGAAGTTTGGAAACCTAGTAGAGAGTTTGAATACCATAAGAGATGTTTTTTAATATTTCATGAAGTTCTAATAGTGATTTTATAGATGATTAACAACTTCATATGACCTAAATCTATCAAGAAGATGGCTAATTGAGTGAAGAGGCCTAATAGGTTGTTTGAGAGAGATAAAAGAGTGTGAAGATAAAAATAAGGTGATAATCATCATTTGAGTGATAAAATTTTTTCAAAATGTGATAAAATGTTCTAGGTGTCTAATTTGGTGTTGATTCACCTAGGGTATTGGTGCCTCCTTACAATTTAGTGCTTATTAAAGACCTAGTTAAGTTGGTGTTTGACTAGTGAAGGGTTGGTGTTCTTTGTGGGGTTGGTGCCCCACTAAATATTTATTCATTGCTTATAGGACCATTCCAAATTTTGTTTCAATGGGTTTTATCCCCCTTGATGGTTTCCCACATATCCTTTGTGTTCATATGTTATATTCTTATGTGGATGATTATTTATGCATTGATTGTTGTATGCATTTGAATAAATGATTCATGAATAATAAGTAAAATTGAATGATTATTTTAATGGAACTAGTTCACCCCCCACCTTTCATTAGTTGTACTTAAAATATTAGTCTCATCATAAAACACACCAAATGTTTTATCTAAAATTAAATTAATATGGTGATTAATTATGAATTAGATAAATGGAATAACATAATGTAAGGTATTGTAATAATAATTTTAATATAAAATTAAAGATAAATGATTTAAATAGACAAATTAAATTTAAAAAACAATACTAAACTATTAAAAATAGATATGAGTGTATATTTCTGAGTTATCATTTGATTGAATAGGAAATGAGAATGTAGGAATACAAAATTTAGAAAACCTATAAATATTATAGAAGTTGTTTCTAAGTGTTTTGATGGATAGGATCAACTAATATAGGGTATGATTTATTGTTTATATTTACCCTATTATTCAATTTTATATTTAAAAAAATATATATAACTTGTAGAATGATTGGGTGTGATAGTGATAGCTAGGTCTTCTTGTGTTGGTTTGATCTTTAGAAATCGCATGTAGACCTTTTTATGTCTTCTTGAAGTTTCAAACCTTAGATTTATACCACAAAGAGATAATTAGATGTGAATTATTAAAAAGGGGTTAGTGTTTAGAGTAGTGTTAGACCTTAACACCCCACTATACTGAGTGTTGCCTATATACCAATACTTCAAAGGGGGATTAAACCTCCATGTAGTTCTCCCACTTTAGAGATTTATGAAAAGGTTATACTTTGACTATATTAATTCATTTATATTTAGCTTGAATACTTCATCATATTTATCTAGGATTACATAAATTTGAATGTAGACTTGGTTCATGACTACTTGAAATGCTTGGAAACTAATTTGAGAAGAGTAGGGAACTTTTGTTAATGTGCACTTGTGTTAATAATCTCTTGTAATATAATTGATAAGCTTTCCAAGATTCATGAAATGAATGATTTTAAATTGATTTCATAATGGTTCAAGAGTTAAAAAAACTCATTGTAGAGTTTATTAATATAAATGTCAACCCCAAGGATACTTTTATTGATGAAATTTTGGTTGTTTTTATGGAACAATATAAATGGTAGATAAGGACAAGAATGCTAGTAGTTTTTGTCCCTTTAGGAAAGGTGTTAAGTTTGGGTCTAAGTCAAATCATACATATTCATAAAGGTGTTTTTATCAATAATATCATTTTTATAGGTGATAATAGATGGCCTTTTAATGAAAATAGGTCTCTTGTTATGTTTAAGATAGGTTAAAATGGAAAAATAGATGTTAATTAAATGAACATGTTAATTAATGGTAAAAAGATAAAATATGCATGTTCAAGTATTTTTAGCTAAATTTAGGTTAATACAAAACTAAATAAATAAAAAATGTGTAACATAAGAGAGGAAGATAATTTATTTTCTTTTCTTTTTCCTATTTTTAGAATATAAATTTATCTATTGAATAAATAAATTAATGGATGGTGGAGAAGAGGAGGAAGGGAACCAAAAAATTTAATTAGGCTTTGGGCATGAAAAATAGGATGTTACATCAAGGGACATGGTTATCTCACTAGATGGAAAGGAAATATCCAAGAAGGATGTGTAAGGCACAAGAGATATAAATTTCAAAGAATTTGTAAACTCAAGGGACCTACCTTAAGGTGAATTAGTAATCATTAATTCCATCCTAAAATCTCTTTTTCCTTAGGTGGATCATGTTTTGGGAAAAAAACCTTTGGGCCAAGACTCCTTAGACTTCCAACTAGATCTCTTGATGGAAAATAATAAGGTATGCATCAATTCTCTTAACACTATTGTATAAACATTAGATGCAAATTTAACCAACTCCATTCTAGCTAGAGTTAACAACTTTACACTAAACATTAACTCATTTATAAAAAGGGTGAACAAACATTAGAAACTAAAAATTTGGTTGGAAGTGGTTGTTCTAACCAAGAAATTCTTCCTAATCAACTTGACTAACCAATAAGACTATCTTAGGGTCCTATTACAAGGACTGTATTTCATGGGTAAATCTAACATTATCATCAAGAAAAGGAAAACATGAACTAATCTGAGTAGTTCATCCTTGAAATAAATTCCCTTATCGATGTATCTTCCAAAGATACCCATGGAATAATGGGAATCATAGGTGATCATGGGAATTAAAAAATCCTTGGGCCAATCCATATCTATTGGTCCTATCATGAAATCTAGAAAAGGATGGTAGCATCAAGGTTTAAAATTTCATCCCAGTAGACAAACCCCTCTTACACTCCATCAAGATTAAATCCAAATATGAGGAGTGGATTAAACTTATTGAGTATGAAAGTGATACAAATATTTTTTAAAAGTGTAACATTCGTAGTCATTAGATAAAAGACTACCCTAATATTAACCAACCAACCTAGGCTGTGAAACCTCTATGGGTTAAGAAACCCTGGTGGAAGAAGTAGTCTCATTAAATAGGTCAGAGGGTTCCCAACCAAAACCCTAAGTTCTTTTAGATTTATGAGGCTTAGATACCTTCTCTCTTAGATCTAGGTTTTAAACACACTATGGAGAAGACATGTGCCTCCCATAAGTAGCAGATGCTAAATATTAAAAATGTAGTTACAATCCTAGTTGAGTCATATACAACTTTACTTATCCCATAAATGCATCTTACAGTGACATAATAGTAAAAATCCCAATCTATCAAATTCTCCCCCAAAAGGTGTTTATAACCACCAATCATTACAAACTTTTTAGATATGAGAAACCTAAAAGGGTCTAGCTCAACCTAGATTAGTCCTAAAAAAGGAGAAAAGAAATAACCCCATAGTGTAGAGAGAAAAGTATTTTGAGGCCCTCCCCCAATGGTTGATCAAGGTGAGGGTTATGTTAATTTGGTTTCACCCAATGATTGTCACATATCTCTAAACCCAAAGGATTAATTAAAAGTTAAAGAAAAGAAAAATGGATAACATTCCTTTTGAATAACCTCAAAGCAAGACCAAATGATAGAAGAGGGGAGTGGATGTGGGTTAGAACTAGAAAAGGTAAAAAGAGGATAGATGTTGGAAAAGCACCAAAATATATATAAGAAGAATACCAAATCAGTCAGTCATGAAGAAGGAAACATCAAATGAGATAGATAAGTGTAAACAAAAATCCCTTAAGAATCATTTCACCAGAGTAAAGAAATGAAGATTATTTCCTAGAATGTGAGGGGGGCCAACAACACCAACAAACAAAGATAATTAGGATTTTGAGGGAAAATGATGACCCTCTTATATTTTTGATTCAAGAAAATAAAATGTATAAATACTCTCTTAACCTTAGTAATCATAAGATATGGAAAAATCTAGTTGCATTAGTTCTAGTTCTAATCAGTGTTGGAATCACAATGATTAAGAGGGGGGTGAATCAATATTCAAAAAATTTCAATCAATTACATTCACTCATCTATGAACTATAAAAGCAACATAGTGATCTAGTAATACATTAAGAACTAATCACATGAACATGAAACAAGATAGCACATCACATATGTGGGAAACCCTCATGGGGAATGAAATCCATTGAAATAAAGCTTGGACAAATTGTCTTATAAGATAATGTATCAAATTTCGTTCAGTACCAACCCAACATAGAGAACCAACCCCAAGTTTATCAAGAACCCACTTGAATTTATCAATAACCTACTTTCTAGGAGGATACAACCCATATGAATAAGCACTAACTCAATCAAAATAAACTTATGAAATCACCAACCTAAAATCTAGCTCCAACTCCTTCTTTAACTGAGCACCAACTCAATATATCACACTTATTTATTCTACTCTTCCACTCATCTATTTATTTAATCTATCCATTTTCATACATTAGGAACACATATATGATGTATATCTAATAGCCTTTCAATACACAATGATCATTCCTTCATCTCTGCTCTACTTAATCTCTCTCAAAATTGCCTTTAGGCTTCTTCACTCAACTAGCCTTGTTTAAGACTAAATAGGTCATATGACCTTGATCTTCAATTACAGAACACCTATTTAATTTTCATGATATGCTTCTTTTCTCTCTCATAATAGTTTACAACATGTTTCCCAACTTATTTAGGCTCATTTATTTATCAATCCATTCTCTTTCTCTTCACTTCCAAATAAGCCTAAAATGCCTTGTATATATACTATACTCATGGTTACACACTAATTAGTCAAACATAAACATTAAACCTCTTAGGTAGGGCATATAATAGGTATTATAACACTTTATGAACATAGATAAAATTAAATTTGGACCCCTTTTGGTATGCAACAACTCAATTAGGCCTCATTTCTCTTTTAGGCCTCTTGGAGACCTAATTGCATTATGTATGTCCTCTTAATGCCAAATATTGATCTTCTTAGGCCCAGATGACTTTGAAAAAATAAAAACATTAAATTACTTACTAAATGACCTCTACTAACCTCCTCTATGTTTTTTTATATCTGTGTCTCTCATTCATATCATGAAAGCTTTTTTAGGACAAACTGCCCTATTAGGCTTGTGTACCTCAAAAGTCTATCTTGGAAAAATGAAGCTCAAAACACTCTTAGTCTACTAAAATATAATAAATGAAACATGTATATATTTTCTCCATGACCTTAGGGTCATTAAAAAACTATTTTAACACTTTCACTTAGGAGATAAAGGCTCAAGAACATCTCTTGAATTTACTTAGTCAAAACTGCCAATTTACCTCAAAGGCCAATCATGGTAACCTGGACCTCCAACACCTATGTAGACACTTTCCATGAATAATGATGCATGTAAATTTTACTCTAAGATATATATATCATCTTTATATATAAATATCATATAATCTAATGACAAATATTGGTCTTGCAAACCACTTTCTTGACCCTATATCACATAGTCTTATCTGAACTAGATAGGTCATTTTGTGAACTTTTCACCATATTCACTAGTCTCAAAAAATAATTGCAGTAATGAATATGAATTAAAATTCATAAATAAACTATCCATACACTTGGTTTCATCAAAATGACATGCTCAAACCCTCAAATCCTTCTTCTCATTTCTGCTTGGGTTTTTCATTATTTGCTTCATTAGACTTGCTAGCGACTAGCCTACTTAGATCACCAAATTTGAACACCTAAAGCTTATAACCTATCTATAAACCATAATGGACATGAAATATGAGTATCTAACTTATTCTACCATCTATTTGGTTTTATAGACTAATGAAAATTTTGAGAGTTATAATAACTTCTTAACAAATAGACCTATATTTGTGCATTTTCTCTCTCATCTAACTAACAACCACCACCTAGAGGTATCTAGGAGAGTTGAATATATGATCCAATACTTTTATAGAAATTTGAGTCCATTTTGAGCTTATTTGAACAAGATATTTCGCATCAGGTCCTTATTAGGGTTCTACAAAGGTTTAACATAGGTTTTGGTGTTAATGATTGTTCATAAAGTAATTCCCATTAAATCCAATACCAATGCATAGAGATATTAGTTATGACCCTTCCCCATATCTAATTAATAATTCAAGTTCCCATGTAGATGTTACATATGCCAATGAATGTATTAAAGTGCTTCTCAAGTCTTGAGACCTCATTTTGTGAACTCGAGAAGGCCTAAAATAGTGTTTCATGCAATTTATTTTAAACCATGGCCTCAAACTTTGTGAATATGATTAAAAAAACATATATAACCTCTTCCTATGATCACATATTCATAATTTCCTTGAAATTTTATCTTCATGCCTCATTAGTTCAACTAGGGTCTAAGAGAGGTCTAGATGTAAATCTAGACTAAAGGTTCTACCCCTATAGGCTCACTTTGAAACACTTATGAGTGCATCCATACCTTATTCTCATGATCACAGACCCTTAATAACCTCTCACATGCTTGAGTTCACTCACCTCATCATGCCACCATATCATATCTTCACCATGTCATGATTATGCTCAAGCTTCCATTATACTTAACATCTTGACTTGTTCCTTTCATGTCATGACCTCAATAAAACATCAAACAAGAAATCATAAGACATCAATTACCTTAAAATTATCTTTCATGACAACAATTTTTGAACATCATTCAATGACAATACTCTCATAATGCCCCTTTTCATATAAACATACTACCAACTAGGATTACTTTATCAATGATATCAACCTCATGAAAATTCACCTTTGAAATCAATGATAATACTCAAAAATCTCCCCATTTGTCATTGATGGAAACCACTCTCAAAAACTTCTCTCAACAACAAACTTCTCCTTTATTCTGAATTTTCTCCCCCTTTGTCATTGATGGTACCACTCTCAAAAACAATATTCTCCTTCATTTTGAACTTTCTCCCCCTTTGTCATTGATAGAAACCACTCTCAAAAATTACAAAGTGGTGTCTACAACTTCTTGGATCACACCTTTTACAAACAAAACACTCAACATACAATATTATGAGTTTATGAGGCACTATACACACATGATCCCCTATCTCCATACATACCTTCTTATCACTAATCATGTGAACTTAGAGATAATGAGCCACTTGATTATCTCCCCCAAAGTACTTGACTTCCTTAGTGATTGTTAGGGGTAGGAATTACACCCAGTTCCTATCTTAGGTGTTCAAATGTTGATTTTGGAAGTGGTTTGGTCAAAATGTCTATAATCTGATCCTATGTAGAAACATATTCAAGTTTGACACTTTGTTCACTTAATCTCTTAGAAAATGATATTTAATAGAATTTTCTTAGTCCTTGAGTGTATTATAGGGTTATTTAATATTATTATAGCACTTGTATTGTCACAATAATTAGGGATAGGACTATCATACTCCATCTTATAGTCTTTTAAGGTATGTCTCATCTATAGGACTTGAGTCCATCATTAAGTTGATACAATTTACTAAAATTTATAAGTGGATAATGCTACTAATGGTTACTTATTTATTATCCATGAAGCTTGGCATGCACCTAAGAATAAATTTATCTAGGCTTCATGTCTAGTCTACATTTGTATCGGTTGTCAAATTTAACTCTTTACTCCTTGGATACCACAACCCAAACTCCATAGTCCCCTTGAGATACCTAAGTAACCTTTTGATTGCTTAAAAATTATTTTCCTTTGGATCTGATTTATACCTTCTCAAAAGACTTATTTCTTGCATGATGTTAGATCTATCGATAGTTGTGTATAACAAAATGTAAATCATTAACCTATATGATGTCTGATTGACCTTTAGAGACTCATTGTCCTTAATCAACTTACATACTATGATCATAGGTGTACTAATTACCTTGCAATGTTCCATCTCAAACTTCTTCAACATCTCTCTTATGTACTTGGATTTTGAAATGACTATACCTTTTTCAAATTGAATGATTTTTAACCCAAGAAATAATGATAGTTCTTATACCATGGACATCTCAAACTTCTTATTCATCACCTCTACAAAGTACTTAGTCATGTTCTCATTATTTATACCAAAGATGATGTCATTCACATAGACAACAATAATCAACTGATGGTCATATTCTATCTTTATGTATAGATTAATATTAGCAACTCTTCATTTAAATCCTTGATCCAACATATACTTGTCTAATCTGACATACCAAGCTCTAAGAGATTGATTTAGACCATAAAGAGACTTTTTTAATCTACAAACATAGTATTTTTTACCTAATAGTGAAAAACTCTTAGGTTAATCTATGTATGCCTCTTATTCTTAGTTTCCATTTAAAAAGGTAGATTTGATGTCCATATAGCACACCTTGAACCCTTTAAATCCTGCATATGCTAGAAACAATTTGATGGCCTCCAATATTGCCGCTAGTGTAAATGTCTCTTCAAAGTCTACCCCTTTAAATTATCCATATCCATTACATGCCAATCTAGCCTTATTCCTATTGACTTTTCCATATTCATTTAACTTGTTTCTAAACACCCATTTTGTGCTAATGACATTCTTATCTTTAGGCCTAAGAACTAGTTCCCAAGTCGCATCTTTCTCTATTTTTTCTAATTCCTCATTCATAACACATATTCAAAACTTGTTTTTAATTAATTATACAAGGTTCTTAGGTTCAATCTTGGAAAATAGAGCAACCTTCTCTTAATTTAGGTTACTTGATAGTCTTTTCCCTATTTGCATACATGCATCCTTATTACCAATGATTTGTGATTTAGGATGATCTCTTTGAATCTATTTTGATGAGCCTTTTGAGTCTTGCCTTTCCTCAAATTATTTGTATTCCTCATCAACCTCTATTATTTCATCTTCATTTTTGAATTCTAGATTCTCTGATGTATCCTTTGATTATGATTATCATTTCCTTATTTCATCAATCTTCACATTGGTGCTTTCCACTATCTTAAGCAACCTCTTATTATAGCATCCATAGACTAAGATCACTAATGAGTATATTAAGAATATACATTTTGATATTTTTCATCCCAAAAATATCAAAATTTCAAGTATCATAAGGGAGACCCCTTAATTTTTTGGAAAAATACATTAAATTTACCTAAAACACCCATTTCCCTAAGCCTAAAAAATTTGGAAATTGGACTCTAATTTGTAGTTTAAAAAGTTACAAATTACTTCCTAGATTCTAGATACCATAATATATTAATCCAATGGAAATAAAATATCATCTATAATTTATAATTTGCAAAATTATAAATTTTAGTCAGACCTCTACTTCCCACTAAACACTAGCTAGTAGAAATCATAACCCCGCTCATAATTTGCAATTTGTAAAATTGTAAATTGCAAGAAAAGTTTTGCTTCCCGAAAACCAAGTACCCCATAGAAAATGGAACTCAGATTAAAATTTTCAATTTTGAAAATTGCAAATTATAATCAAAGTTTTGCTTCTTGTGCAACACTCCAATCAAAAACTAGAACTCAACAAGTAATTTATAATTTACAAAATTTCTAATTTTAATCCAGGTTCCACTTCCCACCAACCACCTTAATTATAGAATTTGAAACTCCAAGTGCGATTTAAAATTTTCAAAATTTCAAATTGTTTCTTGAGATCCTCCTTCTCATGTTCCAAGGGACAACCTAGACTAGCCCATGGAATATGGAATATGCAATTAGAAAATTACAAATTACAAAGTTGTTTATGAAATTTGGATATCTACCAACCACCACCATTAAAGAATTTATTGTAGGGATCTATATATACAATGTTAGGGTTTGATTAAGTCAGTATTTAAGTTTCTAAATTCATTTGGAACTCTTCCCTCAAACCTCAACTTGCTAGCAATGCCATGCCTTTGACCCTGTAGACCATGACCTCAAGCCACTCTTTGTTTCATGCCACACTACCATTTGACCTACCTACACAATAATTTCATTCCACCTCTTGTGTTTTTTCAAGATTTTTTTCTTGTAACTCAATCTTGGTTTTAATTTCTCTATTTTTATTTATGCCTAGTTACATTTTAGGGTTTTTTTGTGTTGTTTAGGCATAATTAAGGTTCTTTAGGTTTTATTATAGTGTCACAAAAGCTCATATAGATTTTCATTTTCCCATTAGATCATTTTCAATTATTTTCCTCAAACACCTAGGGTTTCCCCAAGGTTTCATATAACCAGGTGAATATACTAGTAGATATTCCTAAAACTAGGCAAATATTCCTTGTAATATCCCTCCATAGTCCCTATGAACTTTTGACCTATAATTTTCACCTCCCATCTCCATTGGGGATTTATACCTACATTTGTATCCCCATAATTTTTTAGAGTTTTCTAGTTCTTTAAATAACTCCAAGTTTTACTAGATTTTCCACCTGTAATTTACACCTCCAATCTCCTTCAAAGATTTTAACCTACTTTTGCAACTCCACTTTCTCATAGAATTTACACCTATACAAAAAAAATCCAAGTTCCACTTAAGTTTCCACCTGCATCTAGCACCTACATATCTTGTCAACTTTGTAGTTAGTTTTCTCTTAGTATTCTCTCTAGAATCCATGTCTAGGAAACTGATGAAGTTTAAGTCTAAAATACCCAGTGTCACTCTCAATATGGAATCCAACATGACTGAGATTATAATCATAAACCTAGGTCACATTGACTTAGGTGACTTCTAAACTAGGATCAATGATGAATTTAAGAATGACAATATCTAGAGCATCTATGACTCTAGACTTCCCCAAGCAGTAGCTTTCCCCCTAACTGTGCAAAGATCTAAGTTGGTACTCATGCTAGTACAAGATTATGATGTTAATAAGAGAGGTGAAGAATGATAAATGGGAAAGGATTCTAAATCTAGACCTAGACTTCATTGACTCCATATTTGTGATACTATAATTTGAGAGTTATCTATATATAACTCCAAAATCTTCCAAAATTTTCTATCAAGACAACAATATAAGATGATAGAGAGTAATGAACAAGTAGTGACTAAGGATCCCTAGGGTTACATCAACTAGATTTCCTAAGAAATTAGTAAGGATTGATTTTAAGTATGATCTAGGAGATATAATCACATTACTACATAAGATCATTGGTATCTCTAATGCAAAGAGATTTCAAGATTAGATGTATCAATATATATGGGTTATCTATGAGAATAAATAATACATCCACTAGGCACAAATCATCAGTGATTCCCTCTACAAGAATTTTATGGAGGTCCAAATCATGGGTAAATTATACATGACCTCTTATCTATTATATATATTGGATAAAGTAAGAACTTTCCCAAGGCTCAGCATAGTAGCTAGTGAGGTAAATAAAGTGTTTAACTATTACCCTAGCCTCACTCTTGAGGGAAAAATCCAATACTTTAGGAGAGTCAATGATGCATTCATCTACTAAATCATAGTAATGTTTGATAATTAATTAGAGAGGAAGATATTCTTTGATGCTACCACTTTAGAGATTACCAATATGGGTTCCCATTTCATCTAGTTCCCCACTTACTCTTATATTAGGGTATATAGATTCAGTGGTTGACCTTACACCCTTCTGAGATATGTGAGTGATAAATAGGCTTTGATGGAGCTAGTGAGGTAACTTGTTAAAACTGATAAGTTATTATCCATCAAACACAAGCCAAGAATTCATTTCCCTATCAATATAGGTAGATACACATGCCCCTCCCTAGCCAAAGCCAAGTGTGTAGAAGTATAAATGACATAAATGATCTTGAGGGCTTTGGAGGCAAGACCATTCTATGATGTTCATGGCAACATCACTATCACATTGGGAATCTCCACATATTCTCATGTCCCCTACTTTGAATATTATTGGTAATAATTGGATGATGAAGAGGAAGTAAGACTGAAGGATTACTCTAGAATGACCTTAGATCAGGTAGAATTTTTTGACTTGGCACTAATCCCCAAGGACTTGGTGGATAATGAGTCCCTAATAGACAATTTCTACCATGATAGTAAGGTCTACTTTCAACTCCTAGTAGTAAAATGGTATATTCTTGAGTCTTTCTCTCTAATAGATAGAAATGACCATGATAAATAGAATGCTCAGGTGACTCAAGAGTAAAGGGATCTAAGCGACCAAAGATACATTAAGTATTAATGAATAACTACTAAAACTCAAAGAAAAAGGAGTTTCACCATTAGCAAAGGGTTCCAATGGTGTAGTAGTAGAGCAACTATATAGGCTAATGATCTCCCATAAGTGAAAGAAGAAATCAAAGGCCAATAAGGGATAATCAAGTAGTCAAGGAGAATCAAAAGACCAAATGATAATCATTTCATCTGAGGACAAAGATATAATTGAAGTAACCATAGCTTTAACCCCCATCTTAATTATAGTTATAACTCCCATTTCAATAATACATCCCCCAACTATCTCTATTATTCTTATAACTCCAATAACTCCTCCTCTTATCTCCACTCCTCCTTTACCTCAAGTGAATCCTCCCTCCATTCCCACTAGTTTACCTAGGATAATAATTCCATTGCCAATAGTACATTCAAGTGAATTGGACACTCAGGTCTCCCCTCAAATAGACACTCGAGTTTCCATTATACCTTCCTCTTCTATAATTTCACTCACCCTTCCATAATTTCCTTTGTCTCATCTAAAATTCCTTCCATTCCATTAATCACCAAAACTACCCAATAATAGATAGCCATAGATTTAGTCATTTTGACTATAATCTAACTGGCCATCCCAAATTTTGGGATAACTTCTACTCTATCTTCATCCCCCTTCATCTTTCCCACTTTACCAACCCTAAGTGTCCTGACCAATTTGATTTACTCATTTAAGGCTTTGGAATCTACACTTCCATAGGTCCCTCAATTCCAAATCCTTGTGTCTATTCCTCCATTAATATCACTTCCATCTCCCAGAACCCCAGTAGCCACATATGTTTCCATTTCCCCTACCTCTTCTACTTCCATAGTAACCCTAACCCCTATAGTGTAGATAGAGAAGAAGCAAGTCATTGATGCAAATGTAGACCCTCAACGCACAGATGAGGAAGAAGTTACATAGACATCTATTGAATAATCAATGGTAATATCAATACAAGATACAACACTTGTCACTATGCCCACCAGTGTAGCATCTTCAACTATAGATTCTCAAGTGAAATTATTAACACAATAGCATACTACCCTTAGTTGATTAGCATAGATAGTGGGGAAGAAATGCAAGTAAATGGTGCCCCAAAATACATTGGATTTTGATCTTTTAGATTCACATAATAATCTAGGACTAATCCCTGGATGATTTCAAAAATATTGTATGATCAATAAGGGAAAGGTATGTAGAGACTGTAGTCCCCCCACCAGATAAACAAAAAGATCTAGTGGTGGGGGATTACTAGGTCTCAAATTTTCATGTTGGACATCCTATGAGGGAGGGCTTGAAACATGATGTTCAAACCAACATTAACTCCCTATTTGATAAAATGTATAGTGACAAGGTCACTAAGGATGAGTTGAAGAAAAAGGTAAAAAAACTAATGATTATATTGAATAAATTCATCAATCCCATTGTGTAACCAGTATAACCCATCACTTAGATCATAGATTAGGCAACACTTGATGCAGTGACTAAAATTGGTAAAATGGGAAGAACCACCAAGGAATGGGTAAAGGAGATATCTCAAAAGGCAAAAATATTATTAATATAATAATGGACCATTATGCCACTCTAAAAGAGGGAAGGGCCACCCTGAGAGAACAGATTAGTAGGTATGAGAGAGAGATAGAAATATTGAATCTTTAATATCCATAATTGATAGGTGTGGAATTGATTTATATAGGCATCCTCCTTATGGAAAAGATACTAAAAATGATGGAAATCAAGAGGATTTAGATAGATCAGGTCAATTCTGAATAAATATACTCATAGACACTACCCATAAGGTTAAATTTACATATGATAAGGCCACTGACATGCTATATGACATTAAAGATTTTTTGAATAGATTGTCATGTCAACCAATAGATTATCAAGATCAAGTCCCCTCAGTAGAGGGAGTTCAGAATAAATTCAAAGAAGTGGTCAAAAAAGAATCTACATTAGATACAATTTTCACCTTGAGCTCTGTCCACCATTTCATCAAGTACCATAACACATTGGATCATATGGGTAAAAAGTCTCAAGAATACAAGGCCTTCAAAAGGGAACTTTTTAATAGAATAGCAAATTGTGAGATAACCAACCTCTACTCTTTTGGTCTAGATGAAGATAGAATCTTGAAGATTTTCAAAGTTTTTTATGCATATATTGCAAAAGTACAGGATAAGAAGGATCAAGAGTCTATAAAAGTTTTGGATATAGATTAATTCTTTCTATCAAAATCATTCTTATACATTGTATTTTCATTGTTGTAAAAGTATTGTAAAGTTGCAAAAACATAAATTGTAAATTACAACTATCATTTTGATAGCTCTTTTTGAGAAAGAGCCATGTGTAATTTTCACTTTCCATTTTGACAGGTTAGAAGTTGTAAAAATCAAACTTGTAAATTACACTTTTCATTTTGATATTTTTTAAGTTGCTTAAGTTGTAAAAGTGCATATTGTAAAATGTAATTCTAGTTTTGACAAAGTTGTGACTTAAAATTTATAAAATTCTCAATTGAAAATTGTAAATTAGAGTTTTGTAAAAAAGTAACTTAAGTTATCTTAAAGTTATATTTTATTCTAAAATTAGAGTTTCACTTTAGCACCCCATTTGCATGAAGAGCCATTGTAGTTGAACTAAAAAATACCAAGGGTGTTGCATAGAGATTTCTAAGTTCCCTCCATGCCTCCAATAATTGAAGATCATGCCTAGCTCTTGCATGTTCATTTTTTCAACTTGTTCACTTCACCAAAGATGCCACCACCTGAAGCTCATGCCTCTTTTCATGAAGTCTCCAAATTTTTGCATGTTCTTCTACTAGGCATTAGATTTCCTTGTTAACTGAATCTCTTATATGAGATTTTTTATATAAACATCGATAGTATGGTTTGCCCATCTATCATTTTTCTACTATATTTATTGTTCTTCATTTTGAATAACTTTTCTATATGATAACCTGGAGAATGAGAATAAATTGAAGATTTGAGAATAAATTGAAGATTTGCCTTTTTTATTTGAGAAATCTTTGTGTATGAAAGGTTATTTGAATATTTATGGATATTTTAATTCTTATTTTGGTCATAAAATTTCATTTGTGGTATTTTATACCCTTTTGGAATTTTTTTTATTAAAATAAACTAATCTTGTCCCTTCTATGAAAAATACCAAATATTGCCTTTGATTTCACATTTGCATGAGTTTGTGCTCCTACAAATTTCAATATATTTTCCATTCTATTATGTTAATTCAATCAAGCATTAAAATCCACTACAAAACAAATTGATGCAATCACCATTTTCAGTTTTGTAAAATTTAATTCTCAAAATTCTTTTCCCCAGTCAAACCCTAGTTTAGGAGTAATATCATTAAAGAAGCAAAATTTCTATAAACTAGTAATTTATCAGTTGCTCTAAATTTAGTGAAAGGAAGTTGGCATTCTTTAGAGTTTCATCTCAATTAACCAAGGTACTACATCTTGGAGGTGATCCCATTGTATAATTATATTTTTGATGCAAAATCTATGTGATAACAATACCATCATTAGACCTAGAATCAAACTTACATAAGTTTTCCTCATCTTTTTTGATGAAATATTTGTTCCCAAACACTCTAAAGTGTTCCACATTAGCAGGTTTTCCTTTACATAGTTTATAAGGGTTCTTGTTTCTATTAGTCCTTATCTATCCTCCATTCAAAATTTATATTGTAGTGCTCACTACCTATATCCAATATCCATTAGATAATCTAGACTCATTTAGCTTAGTTATTGCCATCTCTTGGATTGTCCTATTTTTTCTTTCCACTACCCCATTCTCCTAAGGTGTCCTAACTACTGATAATTATCTCCTTATCCCATGAACTTCAAATAAGTCATTAAACTCATTAGACCAAAACTCTCTTCCTCTATCAAATCTTAGGCACTTGATCTTCCCATTGTTCTCATTCTCAAAAAGAGCCTTGAATGCCTTGAGCTTGTTAAGAGCTTCTGATTTTTCTTTCAAGAATGCTACCCAAGTCATTTTTGTGTAGTCATCTATGAGTAACATTAAGTATCTATCTCTTTGAATACTTTGAATTCTTATAGGCCCACAGAGATTAGTATCTATTAGCTCCAAAGGTCTTGTAGTAGAGTACTCATTTGACTTGAACCTTCTTCTAGTTTACTTACCATGTTGACATGCCTTGCAAAGTATATTTGTTAGTTTGATGATCTTAGGCATGTTCTTCACAAACTTATTAATGTTTATCTTGACCAAATTATTAAATTTTAGGTGGCCTAACCTTCTGTGTCATATCCAAATTTCATCCATCTTGCTCATAAAGCATTTCTCCTTCTTTATTTCATTTAAGACATATAGATTATTCTCAATCCTCTTAGCACTAGTAGTTAGCCTTGTTTATTTGGATCTCCTTATATCACACCCTCTATCATGAGAATTTAGTGTGTGTTCTTGGTTGCATATTTAAATTACATTAGGTAGAATATGTTTCAAACCCTCCACATATAACACCTTCTTTGTCTTGTTCTTCTCATTATCCAAACTCAAGATAGCCTTACTAATTATATTTGTAGTTATGTTATCTCCAAATTTCATTGCTCTTACAGCATTATTCTTCAATGAGATGAACTTGATCTTGTCTCCTATCATGTGGCTTGAGAAACCACCATCTATATACCATTTCATGCATTCATATTGAATGTGAAAGGCAGTTTGAGTTAGCATATATTATTCTCCTTTAGACTTCTACTCCTCCTTAGCAAATAATCCATCTTGACTCTTGGGCTCAATATGATTAGTCCTAACTTTCTTTGGCTTCCATACCAAATTTTGGCCCTTCTCAAGCATTCTAGGAGATCCATATACCTTGTTAAGTATTAAGTGTTTTCTAACTCTATTAGGATAGAATCTTACAATGTATCCCATATTATGATAAATGTAGCAAACAACATTATTATACTTACCTCTTGAATGATCAATCCTTCTCCCATAGTCCCATGATAAATCACCCCTTGAGACTATTCTCATTACATTGGGATGCATGATTGGTCTCTTCATGTTGTATTTTATGTTGGTGATCTTGACTTGTTATAAATTCTCACTCTCTTTTTTAAACTTGCTCATCTTATCTATGAGTTACTCATTCTCAACCTTCAAGGAATCTGTCTCTATCTTCAATTCATCATACTCAACTTATTTTGATCTAATATTTGTATTGACACCTTCTAACTGATTCCTAAGATCCTTGATGGTCTTTTCATTATTTTTGGCTTCTTTGACCATATCAATATTCAAGGTACATAGTTGTTCCTTAAGATCCTTGACCATAGATCTCAACTCCTAATTCCTCCATTTTTGATATTTCAAATCATCTAGGGTACTTATGAGCTCAACTTCAATGTCTAATTTAGCTTATCTTTCTTCATTGTCATAGTAGACTTCTTCATCCTACATGTTATCTTCTTCCATTTGATCACTAGACATCTTATGCTTCTTAAGATCACCTTTAAGTTTTTTGGCTTGATTTAAAGGACCAAAATATGATACCAATTGTTAAAATCAAAATGACTAAGAAGGGGGGTGAATCAGTCTTCAATAACTTTAAATCAATTACATTCACTCATTTATGAACTATGAAATCAACACAACGATCTTGAAATGTATTAAGAACCAATCACATGAGTATGAAACAAGATAACACATCACACACGTGGGAAACCCTCATGGGTAATAAAACCCATTAAAAAAAATCTTATAAAAACTTTATTATAAGAAAATGTATCAAATTTAGTTGAGCACCAACCCCATATTTATCAAGCACCCACTTGAATTTAGAAAGCACCCACTTGCTAAGAGGCTAAAACCCCCTATGACTAAGCAAAAACCTAGTAAAAGGACACTCTTACAAGCATTAATCTATAAGGTAGATTTAAATCCCTCTTGACCAAGCACTAACTTAGCCAATACCAATTGTGCAAGCACCAACCTGTAAGGAAGCTCCAACTCCCTCTTTGACTAAGCACCAACTCAGTCAATCACACTTCTTTATTCTACTCTTCCACTCAGATCTCTATTTTATCTCTCCATTCTCATACATTAGGAACACATATCTGATGAAAATTTGATATCCTCTTAATATATAATCATCACTCCTTTATCTCTACTCCACTTGATCTCTCTCAAAACTACCTCTAGACTTCTTCGCTTAACTAGCCCTCTTCAAGACTGAATAAGTCATATGACCTTAATCTTCAATTGTTGAACACCTATATGATTTTCATGATATGATTATATTATCTATCTTTAGGGTTTAAAACATGTTTACTAACCTCCTTAGGCTCATTTATTTATCAATCCATTCACTTTCTCTTCACTTTCAAATAAGCTTACAATGCCTTGTATATATACTATACTCATGGTTACACACCACTAAGTCAGCCATACACATTCAACCTCTTATTTCAGCCATATAATAGGTCTTAGAACACTTTATGAGCATGTTTATAATGAGTTTTGGACCCATTTTTATCTACAACAACTCAATTATGTCTCATTTCTCTTTTGGGCCTTTTGGAGACCTAATTGCATTAGGTTTGTCCTCTTAATGCCAAATATTGATCTTATTGGGCCCAAATGGATTTGTCTAAAAATTGAAAACCATTAAATTAATTATTTAATGACCTTTAATAACCTCCCCCATATTTTTTTAGATATGTATCTTTCATTCATACCATGAATGTTATTTTAGGACAAACTGCCCTATTAGGCTTGTGTACCTCAAAAGTCTATCTTACAAAAATGAAGCTCAAAATACTCTTAGGCTAATGAAATATAAAAATTAAACATGTATATAAGTTATCCATGATATCAGGGTCATCACCAAATACTTGGAACACTTTCACTCAATAGATAAAGGCTCAAGAACATCTCTATAACTTACTTAGAATTGCCAATTTACCTCAAAGACCAGTCATGGTGACTTGGACCTCCAACACCTATGTAGACACTTTCCATGACTATTGATTAATTTAAATGGTCTTATGACATCTATATATCATATTTATATATAAATGTCATATGGTCTAATGACAAATATTGGTCTTGTAGATTTATTAACCCTATATCACTCAGCCTTATTTGAACAGATAACTCATTTTATGAACAACTTTTCACCATATTCATAGACCTCCAAAACTTATTTTAAAAATTAACATGACTTAAAAGTGATAAATAAAATATTAATGCACTTGGTTTCATCAAAATGACATGCTCAGACCCTCAAATCCATCTTCTTATTTATCCCTAAGTTTTTCATTATTTGCTTCATTAGACCTATTAACAACTAGCCTACTTGGATCACCAAATTTAAACATATAAATATTATAACCTATCAAAAAACCATCATGGAAATGAAATATGAGTCTCTAAATTTTTCTACCATCCATTTTTTTTCCTTGACCAATGCAAATTTTGAGAGCTACAACTTCTTGATAAATAAGCTTGTATATGTGTATTTTCTCTCTCATCTAACTAACCACCACCACCTGGAGGTACTTGGGAGAGTTTAATACATGATATAATAGATTGTATATAAATTTCAGTCCATTTTGATCTGATTTGAATAATATATTTCACATTGGGTCCTTATTAGGGTTTTAGGAAGGTTTAACATAGGTTTTGATGTTTATAATTGTTCATAAAGGACTACCCCTTAAATCCAAAACCAATGCATAGAGATATTATATAGAACCATTCCCCATCTCTCATTAACATCTTAGGTTTCCATGTAGAGATTACACATGCCATTGAATGTATTAAAGTGCTTCTCAGGTCTTGAGACCTCATTATGTGAACTCGAGAAGGCCTAAAATAGTGTTTCATGTAATTTCCTTCAAACCATGGCCTCAAAATTTGTGAATATAATTTAAAAATAATATTACCTATTTCCATGCTCACATATGCATACTTTATTTTAAATATGATATGCATGCCTCATTAGGCTAGGTAGGGTTTAAGAGAGGTCTAGATGTAGACCTAGACTAATGGTCCTACCCCTGTAGGCTCATTTTGAAACACTTCTGAGTGTATCCATACCTTATTCTCATGTTCACACACCATTTCCAACCTATCACATACCTGATTTCACTCACCTCATCATGCCACTAGCTCGTATCTTTACTATTTCATGACTAGGTTCAAGCTTCTATTGTACTTGACACCTTGACCTATTCCTTCCATGTCATGACCTCAAAAAACATCAAACAAGTAGACATAAGACATAAGTTACCTTAAAATTATCTTTCATGATAACATATTTCAATGAAAATACTCTCATAATTCCCCTTGACATATCAACATACTACCAACTAGGCTTATTTTTTCAGTGACATCAACCTTATGCAAGATGCACCTTTGACATCAATGATAATACTCAACAATCAAGCCTTGGGTAGTTTATCCATTTTATATAACTATAGAATATTAGAAGCCAATTCCATATTCTATATAAACAACCATATTATTATACTATTTAGGGAAAAAATTAATAATGAGGAATGGATCTTATCTAATATTTATTCCCCAAATTCTAAACTAGGTAAGAAGAAACTCTTGGAGGACCTGTCAACTTTCAATAATTTTAATGTAAGTTGGAAATGGATGATTGGTGGAGATTTAAATTCTCATCTAACCTCATTGAAAAATAAGGGTGGCTTATAGTATTTCACTGATAGCATGGCTAATTTAAATTATTTCATTGTAGAAGCGGGCCTTGTTGATGTAGATCTCAAAGGGAACTGTTGATGCCTAAATGTGTACCATAGGTGCCTAGAGTGTTAAGAAACACTTCTAATTTTTTAATTATTAATAATATAATGCATGAGTTAAAGGTTTTAGTAATCATGTTACCTGTTGGTAGAATAGAGGCAGAATAAGTGACTATTTCACAATATTTATATTAGTTAGTGGTTGGGAGCCACTGTGGCCCAAACAATAAATATATGAAAAGTATGGAGTGCCTATGTTAACAATGGTGAATTATGATCAAGAACTAAATTAAAAAATAATTTAGGATGGATATTTACAATTATAGTCTAAACTAAGGTGATCTAGGTTAAAAAAGAGCAAAAAGAAGGGTAGAGAAGAATGAAATGTTGCTAATCTTCATTCCAAATATCATGACAAAGTTTAGATTTTATCCAAGCATGCACTTAAAACCAACATTTGAAGTGAAATAATTTATTCCAAATCACATCACCCATCATTAAAAATTATAAGGAAGGTATAGAAAGATGCATATAAGAACTAGACTCAATTTAAATATTCACTTCTACAAGCAAACATCATTGGCCCAAATGCAAGAAGAGCAAGAAAATGAATTGAACCTAAGAAATTTCAATAAACCTAGCATTGGCATAAGCTAACAACTCTAAAATCAAAGGTGAACACTAATAATCCATAAAAACCATTCAAATCTAGAAATCAATACAAGCAAATGAGAGAGAAGCCATGATAGCAAACATAAACAAATACTGGACAATCTTTGTAGAATTTTTTGCTTTTACTGTTGGCTTCAAGTTTATAAAGTAATTTTTACTCTAAGAACTCCCCTTTTAAAAAATGGTATTATTGTCTTTTATATAAGGACAAGGTAGTATATTGATCAGTTGCAAGATACAAATGTATAAGAAGTAAAGACAACTGTCATTTTTCTACTAGGTTCTACAATACACTTGATTTTATAAAATAGACTGACCTAGAGGAAAATATGCTAACAAACTAAAATATGACTTTATAAAAGAACATTCCATTTCCAAAATGTTACAATGCTTCACAAAAGTGGAATATTAACTAACTGGCTGGTGGGCCTTATGCCTAAGAAATTTCTTGTTACTATTGAAGGATGTTCATATCCTTTTGATGCTCCTCATTAACAAGTCCCAAGTCCAAAGTTGGCCTTAAGAGAAAATCTTCTTCTTTGTTAGCTAGATCATTCAAATCTCTATCATTTCTAACCATGGTTTCCTTGATGTTCTTGGCCTCATTAATATTTTCACCTACATTGAAGATCATGTCCAAGATCCTCCTATTGTCTGCCCTAGGCTGGCCTTGACTCTTGCCTCTATACACTTGCATTTTCAAGCACACAAGATATTAATTTTTATCACTCTATACTTGTGTGGTGTTTATTTGTAATCTATCTATCAATTCATGACATTTTTTTAAAATGCTTTCAAATCACTATCCATTGTTATTTAAAAATTGCTTTTTGCTTTGTGCCATTCGATCAAGATCCAAAGATCAATATGGGTCATTATTATGACACAATACCTTGCTTGTTATTGGTTGTCTTTGTATCTAAACTCATGGTTGTGCCACTTCATACCTCCATAATATTTTTTAGCTCTACTTCTTGTATAAATCACATATCAAATGAGCATCCCCCACGTGTTGAACCCATGGGATCTCAGAGAACCATTGAATAGTCATAGTCAATTTCATGTCATTAGATCATCTAGGCCCAATGAAGCATGAGTCATTGATCTTGTGATATGTAAGGACTTTAATCAATCCATGGCTATAATAAAGGACTTAGGATAAAATGTTTTAAGCTAAGTTTATTTTATGTCAATAAACATGTTATAAACTTAGGTTAAGATATTTTATGCTAAGTTTTGAAATATGATATCAAAGTGGACCCTTAGAATGATAGAAACACATGCCCCATTATCTAGGCAAAATATTTGATGAGATTTAACTTGATGGCTTAGAAAACATCAAATAATGGTCTCATGTTCATCAATTTTAAGCTCTTCAAGTTCTTATATTTTATGTATCTTGAATTCAATTTGTTCTATCTGATCAAGAGCCATAATGAAGTGATATACATTGATCATGATCCAAGAATTTGTATATCGTTAGTTCAATTTAATATGCAAGACCAAGCTTAAAATGGAGTGGCATGTGGTGACTCTATGAGGCTTCTTAGGCTTTTGAATTTTCATCACTACATTCACTCCATTGTATCCTCAATCCCAATGAGGTGCGATTCACCGATCATGATCCAAATTCTCACATGTTATTGGTCCAAGCGACTTAATACTTAGGTTTATCAAGCTTTCTTCATTCTGTTAGATCAAGAGTCACGATGAAGCATGGACCATTGAATTTTCAAAGAATCAAGGTATTTAAGTGAGGACATGGGATGAAATTAGAACCTAGGTTAAAGCATTAAAATTAAGGTCTCATTTGTGTTAATAAATATGAATGGGGCCTTACAGTTAAGACTCTAGGCTAAAGTTTTAACAAAGGGGACCATGCTAAAATAAAAGGATCTTGCTAATATAACATTAGACCACATTTGAAATATAAGGAATAAAGGGGGAAAATAGAGGGGACTAGGCATAATTTTTAAGCTAAGGTTTGGTCATGTTAAGAAACATGACCAATCTTTAACATGAAAATTGGGGCTTAAGTCCAAAATAAATTAGAAATATTCCTGCCAAAAGTGTTTTTATGAATGTTTGAATATGAATGAGGGGTTCAAATTAGGGTTTACTAAAAGGAGTGTTTCATTGCATGAATCTAATAAAGAGATTATTCATATCAAAGTCTAGTAAAATCATGAATGAAGATAAATAGTGAGGATCTAAGTTTGGTCTATTACTAAAAGCTCCATCAAACTTGTAACTTATCACATGAAGGAAAACTATTAGCAACATTAGGTAACCTCAAATCAAAATGAAAAACTAGTAGGCTAACTTTATTAGGTATAGATGATCTTCAAACCATAATAAAGTGTAGAACATCATGATCTTGGGACTAAGATTTAAAATATCTCAAGATTCCTATTTTTTTTAAAATGGGGGTATATTGACCTTAATAAATGACAACTTCTAGGGAAAACATAACAATATGTTAAAACTCAGAGGCTGTAGTTTGGAAAAGTGATTGGGTCACCTATTTTACTTGATTTATTCCATCACCAAGATCAGTTCATGGTTGAAACAAGCTTTGCACATACAGGATTAGGGTCAAACATGAAGGCATAGCCATGTTGTGTGTGTGTTTTTATTCCACTCACTATTTGCCATGGGATTTAGGTGACAACTTCTAAGTTCTATGCCTTTAATCTTTAACACTGACTTAGAGCATATTTGTATATCCATTAAGGACCATGATTTTGGTTTAGAGATGTCTTGGGCATTGATCTACTACCAAAAAAATTTCTATAGCCTCAATAGAGATATCTTTGGTTCCACTCACAGCCTTGATCCACTACCAACTAGGCATTCATATCCCTAGTAGAGATTACTAGAATCACCTATGCTTGAAAATCTTTTGATTTTTCATTGAATTCTTATTTTTTTTATTTTTTAGATATTTTATGCTTTCAATAAGGTTGGGAACTAGGGTAGCCAGGTTGAAGGATTTGGTCATGCTTTTGATCTTTAGGTAATCACCTATGGCTGTAACCTTTGTCCCACGGAAGGATGTTTATTAAGTGCAAGCATGACTATGCCCTAATATCTCAAGATTTCATTCCACATGTGTAACTCCTCTTAAAACCAAGTTTAATCAAATAATGTTCAAGTTCTCATAAAATAGTTAACCTATTCATCCATCCTTGCTAGTTCCTCTAAATTATAACATCAAGCTCATATTTCAAATCCATGGTCAACATGTGCATGAGGTGCATACCTACATTTTTGAACTGTGAAGTTCTTGAGTAGCCTAGATGAAACTCAAGCTAAGGGATATCCAAAGTTTCTTAGTTAGGAGCATGAAAAAAAACACAAAAGGAAAACAAATATGTACATGTGTTAAAGAAGGAAAAAAAACAAGAAAGAAAAATAAGAAAGAAACTAATTTAAGCCCTGCACTAACTACATAAATTACTTACCTCCAGGATCAAATGAAAAATTATTTAGTCTAATATAGAACCTTCAAACATGAATTTTTTCACTTAGTGTCCTCTTCTTGTGGATAGGAGCACTTGTATTCTTATGTCTTCTAAGTGATGTAGCTTGGATTCCTATTAGAATTCTTAGATGCATAGATCAAACATATGAATCTAGGACCCAATCTTCATCTTCCCAAATCCTTTTGTCTTACATCAAGAGTGCTAATTGTGTCTCATATATAGATAGATAGTGGATTATATCATATTCACCCAATAATGGTAGATTGGATAGTATTATTATAATAATGTCTTCATTAAATTTATCTTGAGGTGGGGACAGACTATCCATATTTGTGCCAAAACTTTCCAAGTTATCCTAAAAGGCTACTTCATCCTGATTGGTTGAAAGAGCATGAATTTTATCTAAAACCTTACCATTTGAATCAATTTGATCACATTATTACACCCTTTTGAAGGTTTCATATGAAAATTCCTAATCTATTTCACTTGCTTCATCTTCATCCTTCATGCAAAAAGGCATTTTAGCTACCCAATCGAGTCCCAACTCATCCTACTTTGGGATCTCCATAATGACATTGTTGTCTTGGAAAACCTCAATTTATTTTAAAAAATATTGGCATAAATGTGCCACTAGTCTTCTTCCTCATATTAATTACTCTCACAACTATCTTATGAAAATAAGTCTTGTATATGATATTTTTCATGGGGATGCTCATCTCAAATGTTCATTTCATCTTCTAGATCATATTCTAATTCACTTCCTTCTTCAAATGGAAAATCAAAAGCCCGTATGAAGGATTTAGAAGTTCCTATAAATCCATATGTCCCTATAATAAAGTCTTGATTAATAATAGGTTCATATGATTCCCTATCCTTTTGGCATGATTTTAAGACATTATAATGATTAGCTAGACCTATATCATAAAGATTAATTTCATGTATGTCCCTAGATGACTCATTTTAGTTATTATCATGAAACCTATTAAACCTTTGAGGAGCATAGCTTTTGTTGGATCCTTCCCCCAAAATTTTCCACTTGGTTTTATAACTAAAGATAATTAGTGCTCAGCTTTTGAATCATCCTAAGTATGGATTCATACTCATTCTCTAGTGCTTTCAAGTTATGAACTTGATTATAATTACTAGTGGGAACCAAATTTATATGTCCTTGTAGATGAAATCCATTTGTATCATTTTTTAACAACCCTAAATTTTGTCCAAGATAGGCATAGATTAAGGGCAATTGGTTCAAGGCTAGTGTTTGATTTAAGGTAGGCACATTCTGATTGGCATTAGGAATGACATTCAATATTGAGAAATTGAGGTTAGCATTTGGGATAACATATACACACTAACCTTGAGGTTGAATTTGATCACTGATTATTAGAATTTCATCATAAGCCAATGCCAATGTGTTTATGACTCTAACAAACCTTTTAAGGAACACATAAGTCATGGGATCTAAAGTGTCCTTATAAATATCTAAGGCTAAAGCCTCTTTAGGTCTATAAGTGGATATAATTTTGATAAACATCTTCTGGAACTTAACATTAAAGGCTCTAATGGACTCATTTGAGTCTATTTATTAGTGGTGAATTGTTGATATAAAATTCATGGACTAATGATTTTACCAAATTGATCAATAAATATCTTGTTAAAATCATCCCAGCTAACAACATAATCCTATGGAAAGTTAAGAAACCACTCATATGTAGCATCATTGAAAGCAAATGGGAACAATCTACAAGCTACATCTTCATGAAAAACATTTATGATTCTTAAATTAGTTTTAAAATATCTAACATGTTTTTTTGGTAGTGACAACACCATTAGAATAGAAAGAAGGTAAATATTTACCTTTTGGATTTCTTGGTAAGTCATGTACCTGACCAAGCATGTTGATAGAAGATCCATCTAACCATGCCATACTTTGATGAGGATATTACTTTTGGTTATTCCAACACCAAATCCTATTTTAAATATGATGTGTAAGCCTCATCTTTACAAATAATAATGATCAAACTCACACAGTAAGCTAACTTTGCACAAATATATATAGAGAACAGCAAAGGACATCAATATTTAACTGAATTAGCTCAAAGATATGCCCAAATACATTAATATGAATGATATTTACATGTTTAATCTCACATGAAATCAAATTTTAAATGAATCAATTAAATTTTGAATAAAATCATTATTACTAACCTAAAACGCTTTGGATGTAATCTATCTTTACCACAAATACACATGGATCTTTAAATAATATTGATCTTTGGCTAAAGGAAGCCCAAAGACTGATATAAAACCATAAATATTGATGATCTTTTCACAATTATGCTCAAACGAATACAAATATGTAAAGAAAACACCAATCTTTGATCAAAACACACCAACATTATCAAAGATTCTAAAAATTCACAAAGATCTAACTAGCCCCTCCCTCTAGTGCCAACAAAGATCCTCTTATTTATCTCTAATTGTGTACCATAGGTGTTCAGAGTGTTAATAAACACTTTCATTTTTAAATTCTTAAGAATCCAATGCATGATTTGTACAATGTGGTAATCATGTTACCTATTGGTGGAATAGAGGTAGGACAAGTGATTGTTTCATAATATTTATATTAGTTGGTGGTTGGGAGCCACCATAGCCAAAATAATACATATATGTAAATTATAGAATTCCTATATTAATATTGATGAATTATGATCAAGAAATAAATTAATAATTACTTTAAGATGGATATTTACAATGACAAGCTAAACTAAGGTGATCCAGTTCAAAAAAGAGCAAAAGGAAGGGTAGGGAAGAAAGAGATGTTGTTGATCTTCATTCTAAACATCATGAAAAAGTTTATATTTCATCTAAGCATCACTTAAAACCAACATGTGATTTGAAATAACTTATTCCAAATCACATCACACATCTAAAAAACTTCTAAGGTATGGAAAGATACAGATAAGAATGAGGCTCACTTTAAATATTTATTCCTACAAGCAAACAACATTGGCCCAAATGCAAGAAGAGAAAGAAAATGAAATGAACCTAATAATTTTTAATCAACCTAGTATTGTCATAAGTAACAACTCTAAAATAAAAGGTTCACACCAAGAATCCATAAGAACCATTCAAATCTGGAAATCAGAACAAGCAAATGAAAGAGAAGCCATGATAACAAACACAGATAAATATTGGACAATATTTGTAGAATTCCTTGATTTTATTTCTTGATTCAAGTTTACAAAGTAATTTTGGTTCTAATAAATCTCATTTTAAAAAATTATAGTACTATATTTTATAAAAGGACAAGGCATTATACCAGTTAGTTGTAAGATACGAATGTATAAGAAGTAAGGACAGTTGTCCTTTTTCTACCAGGTTCTAAAATACACTTAATTTTCTAAAATAGACTAACTTAGAGGTAAATATGATAATAAAATAGAATATTCCTTTATAAAATGAAATTATATTTCTAAAATGTTACAATGCTTCACAAAAGTGGAATATTAACTAACTAGCTAGTGGGCCCTACACCTAGGATCTTGCTTGTTAGTATTGAAGGATGTTCATAGCCTTTTGATGCTCCTCATTAATGAGTCCCAAATCCATAGATATATTTAAGATACACTCTTCCTTGTCAAATATATCATTTAGCTCTTTATAATTTCTAACCATAGCTTCCTTGATGCTCTTGGCCTCAGTGATCCTTTCACCTGTATTGAAGATCATGTCTAGGATCCTATTATTATCTACCCTAGACTGGCCTTGACTCTTGCCTCTATACACTTGCATTTTCAAGCACACAAGATCTTCATTTTTATAACTTTATTCTTATGTAGTGATTTTTTGGCATCTATCATCAATTCACAATTTTTTTATAAATGCTCTTCAAAGCACTAGTTATTATTTAAAATTTAATTTTTTATTCATGTCATTCGATCAAGATCCAAGGATCAATATGGTCCATTGATCATGATCTAGGACCTCACCTATTATTGGACATCTTTACATCAATTCTTGTAGTTGTGCCACTTGGCACCTCCATGGACTTTCTGAGCTCTGCTTCTTGTATCAGTTGCATATTAAATGAACATCCACCATGTGTTGAGACCATAGGTTCTTAGAGAACCGTTAAATAGTCATTGATGATTTTTCATCATTGGATCATCTGAGCCTGATGAAGCATGAGTTTTTGATCCTATGAGATGCAAGAACTTTAATCATTACATGGATATAATAAAGGACTTAGGCTAAGATGTTTTAAGCTAAGTTTATTTTATGTCAATAAACATGCTACAGACTTAGGTTAAGATATTTTATGCTAAGTTTTGAAACATGATATCAAAGTGGCCACTCTTATAATAATATAAGCACATACCCCATTTTCTTGGTAAACTATTTGAGGATATTGAATTTGATGGGCTCACAGACATCAATGATGTCCTTGTGAATGTTAAATGATGTTTTTGAGAATGTTAAATTTAAGCTCATGAAGTTCTTAGTTTTGGTGGAATTAAATTTGATGGTCATGAAGATTTTAATGATGGCCACATGGATGTCAAATGATGGTTATGTGATCATTAATTTTGAGCTCATCAATTTCCTATATTCCATGGATCTCAAATTCAATTTGCTCTATCTGATCAAGATCCATGATGAAGTGAGAGCCATCGATCATGATCTGAGTAATTTCACACCATTGGTTCAATTTAATATACAAGACCCTTTGTTATCAAGCTTCGAATGTGAGAGCACCATGTGGTGACTCTATGGAGCTTCCTATGATTTTGACTTTTTATCATTGTATTTTTTGGATCCTTGGTCTTGATGAGATGTGATCCATTGATTGTGATATGAATGATTTCACATTATTGGTCCCAAGGAATAAATGCTCAAATTTGTCAAGGTTTCTTAACTTTTTTAGATCAAGAGTACAATGAAGTATGAACCATCGAATCTATTAAGAAATAAGGTATTTAAGTGAAGACTTAGGATAAAATAAGAACTTAGGCTAAAGAATTAAAAATAAGGTCTCGTTCATGTTAATAAATATGAATGGGGCCTTAGAGTTAAAACTTTAGGATAAAGTTTTAACAAAGGGGACCATGCTAAAATAAAAATATCCTACTAGTATAACATTAAACCACGTTAGAAGTATAAGAAACAAAGGGGGAAAATAAAGGGGGTTAAGCATAATTTTAGGATAAGGTTTAGTCATGTTAAGAACTATGACCAAGCCTTAACATGAAAATTAGGGCTTAAGTTCAAAATAAATTAGAAACATTCCCACCAAAAGTGTTCCCACCAATGTTTGAATTTGAATAAGGGGTTCAAGTTAGGGTTTATTGAAAGGAGAGTTTCATTACACGAATCCAACAATGATATTCTTTAGATCAAAGGCTAGTAAAATATTGAATAAAGATAAACATTGAGGATCTAAGCATGATCCTTTTATAAAGGCTCCATGGAACTTGCAACTTATCACATGAAGGGAAACTATTATAAACATTAAGTAACCTTAAATCAAAACCACAAACTAGTAAGCTAAATTTATCAGGCATAGATGATCTTCAAGCCATAATAAAGAGTATAACATCAAGATCTCAATAATGAGGTTCAAAATATCTCAAGGGTCCCAATTTTCAAAAAATGAGGGTATGTTGACCTCAATAGGAACCCTTTCACATGCTCAAATAGAAGATTCAGGAAGGATTTAACCCAAGTCTCCACAAATTTCTAGTCTCTCTCAACTTAGACATCCACTATAATAGTTCATTAACTTCTCTACCTAGGATAGGATCAGATCAAAATATAATTGTCTTTGATGGGAAAAATATTCCAAAACCCAAGAATCAACCTTTTATATTTGAGATAATGTTAATGTATCATCCTAATCTCCATTAGTCCTTTACAGAATGGTGGAAATAACCATCCTCCAAATCTGACAAGTTCATTATGGCAAAGAAACTCAACCACATCAATATTAAACTTAAGGTTTGGAACAAAGAGGTATTTAGATATATTTTTACCCAAAATAAATCCTTGGAGGAGGATTTGTATAATATAAGAGAGCACATATCTGACAACAAATCCAATGAGCACTTGGCTAATATAGAAAAAGAACTTCTCAATATTTATCATAACATTGAATCGAAAGAGTGAGCATTTTGAAAACAAAAATATAGATGCCTTTGGTTAAATAAAGGTGATAAGAACATAAAATGTTTTCATCAAACAACATCTAGAAATAAAAAAACAAATAGAATCTCTAAGTTGATTCTAAAGATGGTAGGAATGTAGAAATGAAGATGATCTAAATGAGTAGATCATCATTTACTTTAATAACATATTAAAGGTTAGTGATGTGCAAGATGAACTATAAGAGTGGTTATTAAAAAATCTCCCAAGATCATATCTTAGTTAGATAACTCTAAAATTTTCAAGTCCCCTTCCTTGGAAGAGGTTAAGTAGTAATTTTATCCATGGAAGGAAATAAGGCTCTAAGACCTTATGGCTTCCCTTCATTACTCTTATAAAAAAAAATGGATTTCATGCATGTATTATAATTTTTTGTGTGTGAATATTTCATATTAGGAACTATTCTAAATTAATTGAACAACATGTTCCTTATCCTCATCCCTAATAAACCTAGAGCAAACTAGCTGAAGAACTTTAGGATAATTAGCTTGTGTTCCACTACTTACAAGATTTGTACCAAAAACCTTGTAAAATAGATCCAACCCCTCATAAAGAATACCATTGTTGAGAAATAAGGATATTTCATCTTTGGGAGGCAAATCACAGATTGGATTATAATTTTCCATCAAACTTGACACTCAGTCTTGAATTCCACCAGACAAGGTATGTTCCTAAAACTAGATATGAATAAAGCTTATGAAAGCATTTCATGGATTTTTATATACAAAGTGTTAAAATATTTGGTTTTGATACTAATTTAAGAGGACTTATCCATAGCTATATAGCTACTCTAATGTTTTATATTCTAGTCAATATAGTCTTGAAATGATTCTTTTCAGCTAGTAGAGAGATAAAATAAGGGTATCTTCTATGTCCTTATCTTTTCATCATGTTAACTAAGACCCTTGGTAGAAGTATATAGGATGATAGATCATAAGGGATTATTAAAGGTGTTAAAATTTCCTAGAACACAATCCCTATCACTCATGAATAGTTCACGTATGGTACATTTTTATGGGAGAAGCCACAATTGTTCAATCCAAGGCTTGTTGAGAAGTGTTATCATTGATGTCAAGGTTGATGTCATTGAGATAATTTGAAGGTAACCTAATGATCCTTATTTTGGTTGATCTCAATGTTGATGTTAAGGTTTATATCAAAAGAGGTTAAGGTTCAGATCAAAGAGAGAATTTGAAGGCAACCTAATGATTATTCTATTGGTTTATGTTAATATTGTTGTAGTAGTGTTAGAGTGTTATTTGGTGAGTGATATTATTTGATAGCATTGAGGTAATCATGTTTAATTACTAGATATTGAGTACAAGGTGTCGTAAGAAGCCTAGTCTAGACCCTATGAGAAGGTGTACATAGTAAATTTTGGTAAAGTAAGCACATGCTTATGAGAGGATTTTTGGAATTATGTGATAATGTAAGTAAGGTATAGATACTTTTAGAGGTGTTTCAAGATTAGTTGTCAAGTTTTAAGTGCTTAAGAAGCCTAGTCATGGTGCTGGTTAGAGAAATGAAGAGACCTTGAGAGAAGGTATGAGTATGATGGATTGGTGAAATGAGTGCACATAGGCATGAATGGATGTATAAATTTTATTTAAAATGCATGTGAGGCATTAGAGTACTCATAAGAGCCTTTGGGTGTGTCTATAGGGGTAGGATCTATAGATCAAGTATGCAATTAGACCACTTCTAGACCCTGCTTGTCCTAATAAGTCATAATGACCTATTATCAAGGCATATGAAAGATGTATGGCATTTTTTAAGCATGAAAAAAGTTACTTTAGTATGTAAGTGAGGTTAATATCACATGGAAAGAGGCATGAGAGTTAGTTTTAATGCCTAACTTGATTTGTAGGTTAATGTCTAAATGAGTAAAGAGAGAGAATGTGGCCTAATGAAGATTCATGATCAGATTTCAAGGATATTGAGCTCATTTAACCATTTTCAGAGGTGAGGTATATTATTTCAAGTTTTTTCATGTAGTTTGAGGTCATTATTTAAAATAAAAGGCATAAAAAGTGGTTTTGAGGTCTTTCAAGTACACAGAATGAAGACATGTAAACCCAAGGACATTTAGGTGTTCACTAGTACATGTAACCTCTGCATGGTAACCTAAGATATTAAGGAGATATGGGAAAGGGTCTTATCTAATAACTACAAACGTTGGTTTTGTATTTAAGGGGTAATCCTTTATGAACAATAATTAACAATAAAACCTATGTTAAACCTCTCTAAAACCCTAACAAGGAACTAATATGAAATATCTTGTTTAAAACAGCCTATAATGGTCTAAAATCATATAAAAATATTGGAGCATGTATTCAACTCTCCCAGGGACCTCTAGGTGTGATTGAATTATTAGGTGTGTGAGTAGACTCTCTAAAAAAGTGCACATTTCTTAGAGAATTGTTATAGCAGTCAGATTTGACCAAGTCAAAGTATGAAAATGGATGGAAGATGAATTTTTATAATCATGTTTCATTTACATGAATTATTTTTGATAGCTTCTAGCCCTCAATTGTGTTAAATTAGTCATCCAAGTTAGCCAATTGCTAACAGGCCTAATGGTGAAAAAGTGAGAAACTTAGGCAATAGTGAGAAGATGATTAGGAATGTGTTATCATGAAATAGTGATAAAACAAAGTGAAAAGTGATGTTGTTTATGAATTTTAGTACATGCTCATGTTTGATATAAGTTTTGAAGGTCAGTGGTTATAGTGAAAAAATTGCTCACATGTTGACCTGTCTAGTTCATATGAGATAGTAAGATATAAGGTTATATGATTGATCTACAAGACTAATATTGCCATTTTACCATATTATCTTTCTATCTGATAATGGTTTAATGTTCTCATAGGGTCATGTACTTGCATAAAAAGTCTTTGAAAGTGGTCATATAGGTATTGAAGGATGTCATCATAATTGTACTTCAAGGTAAACTATTAATTATGGGTAAGCAAGTTACAGTGATGAGTTTGAGGCCTTATACCCTAATTACAAGTATATAATACACATGGTGTTGTTATTTTGTACTTGGATTTCATATCTATGCTTTGTATAAGGTTTTATAGTTAGTAAAAGTTGTTGAAATGTTGAAACCAAAAAGACTTATCTGGTTTTGGATTGATTGTGTGTACTGAGATTAAAATATTGGTTTGCAAGACCAGTATTTGAAATTAGACCTTGTGATATATGTATTGAGAGTGGTATATAGATATAAAATTATATTTTGAAATTATTAGTGGTCATGGGAAGTCTTCTTTTAGGTGTTAGATCAAGTTGTTCATGATTAGGTTTTAGAGTGTTCTAGCAATTCTGAGTGAGGTATTTGCAGAGAAGGTTTTGAGTCCTTTTACCCTGAGTTGTGAATTCTAAAACATATGGTGATGACCCTAAGGTAATGTATTATATATAAATAAAAATTATGGAAATAATATATATATATATATATATATATATATATATTATTTCCATAGTTTTTTATCTAATTTGTTTTTAATATTTAGTAGTTCAAGATAGACTTTATGTACATAAAAAGGACTAATTATGAATAGTATAAATGGTGTTCTTCAAGTGGTGATTGGAACTAAAAGGTGTTATGGAGCCTATATGAGCTTAGTAGAGGTATATTTGATTGTTATATTATATTTTTATATTATATGTTGAGTTTAAAAGTATTTTAAGGAAGGCAAAGTGTAACGTGTCCTAAAGTAGACCTAATGGAATCAGGCCTCCATGAGACCTAATAGTGAAATAAAGCTTAATTAAGTTATTTCAGGCATAAATGGACTCAATAATCATTTGAATCATGTTAATGAGATGTCCTAAGACCTATTCCATATCCTACATAATAATTTAAGGGTGATTATCCAACTAAGAGGTATATAAACAAGGAATGGTATATATACAAGGTAATTTTAGGCCTATTATGTGTGTGTGTTAAGAGCAAGTGAGTGAAATAGTGGATTGGTAAGAACAAGGAGGTATTATAGACCATCTAAAGATCATATAAAAATTGTGATTAATATTTGATAGAGGTTCTATGTATAAAAATCAATGTCATGTGACTTAATCAAGTCAAGAAGAGGGTTAGTTGAGTAAAGAATCCTAGAAGGTAGTTTGATAGGGATAAGAATGTGAAGAGATGAAGAGGTGGTCATCATTAGTTGGTTGAAAAATAATTTTTTATTAAGGTGATCAAAGTAATCAGATGGTTGATTTGGTCTGAGTCATCTAGGGGGGTGGTGCCTCCTTGAAAGTGGGTGCTTGTTAAATCCTAGTCAAGTAGGTTCTCGGCTAGTTGGGGTTAGTGTTCCATGTGAAGTTGTTACTTCACTAAACTTTATATTTTGAATTATAAGAATGTACTCCATTTACATGGATTAATTTTTTTTATTACCCTTGAGTGTTTCTCACATGTATGATGTGTTGTCTTGTGTAATCTTATTTCATGCTTGTATGGGTGATTGCTTATGCATTGTTTGATCTACATGTTGATGTGATGATTCATAAATACTAAGAAATAATTTAAAGAAATTTTTAATTCATTAATTCACCTCCCCCATTATTTATTGTGCTTCTAATATTTGGTATCATATCAGGTCCTTTAAAGTAGATGTAATAGCCTAAAGGATATCCTATAAGCGAGGATGGCTAGTCAGTAAGCTCAAGGTGGTTTCTATACTAGCAAGGCTCCATTTTTCAATGGGACTAATTATGATTTTTAGAGCATAATAATGAGGACACATATTATGTCAATGGTCCATGACATATGGTAGTCAGTTGTGGATGGAAACACTCCACCTCTTACACCATCAATTGATGCAGTAAGCAAGAAGGAAAGTGAGAGAAATTCCAAGGTAATGAATTTCATTCAGTGTGGCCTATCAAAGCTAGATTTTTTGAAGGTGATGCAATATGAATTAGCCAAGTTAATGTGGGACAAATTTAATACTATCTATAAATAAGAGACCAAGGTGAATATGGCCAAGTTGCAGACCCACTAAAAATAATTTGAAAGTATGAAGATGAATAAAGATGAAACCATTGCATCTTACTTGTTAAAGGTTGATGAAGTTGTCAATGTCATTAGATGATTAGGAGAAGGGAAATAATCTATAATTATTCAAAAATTATTGAGATCACTAACTCCTAATTTTGATTCTAAGGTGTCTACAGTAGAAAGATGCAAGATTTGGACAAGCTAGAGATAGATGGGCTTCATGGCATCTTGACTATCTATGAGATGAGAATACATAAAGGAAGTCCTCCCAAGAAGGAAGTAGCATTAAATGTTGAGAATAATTCAAAATCCAAGAAGGTCAAGGATGAGAAATGTTTAGATGTTGATGATGATGAACTTATAGTCATGTTTACTATAAAATGGAGGTTTGGATCTGGTAAGTACAAGGCAAAGTTAACTTTCAAATGTTTATATTATGGTAAGATTGTTCACTTTGCATATAAGTATCCTAAAAGAATAAGATTGAGCATGATGAATAACATGATGAATATCATGGAGATGATAAGAAGGTCTATAAGTATAAAAAAAATAAGATAGACTTTAGGAAGTATGAAGGTAGGAAAGAGTCATTCAAGAATAAGAGAAGCTTCTATACCAAAGAAGATAATAACTGATATGATGTAAGTGACACAATCATATCTTAGATTGATGATGATAGTAATAAACATGAACATGACAACAATGAAACCTTATTCATGGCTATAGAGACAAACAATGAGGGTTGTTAAAAAAGAAAAGACCTTGTGGATGATGAAAAATTAGATGAAGAAGAGACTAAAGTAAAGCTTGAGGTAAAATTTGTGAGTGGTCTAAGGGATTTGAATTTTTAAAGAAGAAAGAATCACAAACTAAGATCATTAGTTAAGGACTATGAGGAGTAGATTGGTTTGTTTGATGAGAGATTGAGTAACACATCTAAGGAATATGATGAGATCATCAATTATATTGAAGCACAGATGGAGATAATCACTACAAGCCTAAAGTCTAAAGAGAAAGAATGCACCAGATATGGAACTAAAATAGAATCCTTGTAATTTAAGTTGGATCAAACATCTATCAAGTTGAAGACCTTTGTGAAGTTTGAAAAGAGTACTAATTCTCTAGATAACATCTTCAATAGTCAAAAGTTTGCAAATGATAAAAAAGGTATTAGTTTCAAAGAAGACCAAAAGGAAGCAACTAAAGATAAGGTTAAAGCTAATGAAAACAAGAATATCAACATGAAAAGACAAATCTGAAAACCTAATTCTATGATGTATGCTAATTCATTCAATGGTTATTATTTTGCATGTAATCAGTTTAGTCATAGAATAAGAGAGTGTAGAAGACCCTATAAAATTTAATGTGCATGGGATTATGAAATGAATACTTAGTCAAGAGGTATTAATGAGGTTATTTGATATATTTTTCATAATGTAGGACACATTGTAAGATTTTTTCATAATAGAGTTAGAAAGGTATCAAGTCAAAATAAGAGATTTTAATCCCCTAGAGTGAAAAAGAGAAGGCAATGAATGTGTGGAGACCAAAGACAATAAAGGTGAGTCATGGATAGTCTACAAGCCCAAGTAGACTATTTTCTATGATAGAACATACATCAGATATGAAATCAAGTCAAGAATTTTCATTATTAGCTCAGATTGTTGACCACATAAAAGATGAAGATGTCAAGCCAAAGAGATTAATCAAGCCTAAAAGTATCTTTAAGGATATTTAATCTTGTGAGAGCATGGAGTCTGGGAATCTCCTGAGTTTGTGTTGTTTTAGTACCCTATGGAAAGGGGTGACTCTATTAGGCCTCATGGAGACACTATTTAGTTAGCAAAAACATGATGAATGCTTAGTTTAAGGGGAATCTATTTAGGTTGCTCATAATCTCCAAATGTATTTGTTTATAAGCATAGAAGAGATAAGCAAAGTAGTTGTAGATGGTTTTAAGAATTATGTCGATTTATTTGGTAAGCCCAAGTTATGAATACAAAGGGTGAGCTTGATAGCTTTGAGTTCTTTTTTAGGTTTTTTAGAATATCTCCAAAGAGTTAGAATGAGGGGTTCCAAAAGTTACATTAAATATGATCCTTTGACATTAATGTCAAAGGGGTAGAAAGACTAGAATAGGGGAGATGAGATGAGAATGATCAGGTTGCAATTTGTTTGCCATCAATGACAAAGGGGGAGTTTGTTTACAAGTGTTGTCATTGATGTAAAGGTGTAATTTAGAGAGAGAATTTGAAGGCAATTTAATGATATTTTTTTTGGTTGATGTCAAGGTTTAGATCAAAGAGAGAATTTGAAGGAAAATTAATTATTCTTATATTGGTTTATGTCAATATTATTATAGTAGTGTGAGATTTTTATCTAGTGAGTGATCTTGTTTGATAACATTGAGGTAATCATGTTTGAGTACTAGTTGTTGAGTACAAGGTGTCTTAAGAAGCCTAGTCTAAACCCTATGAGAAGATGTGCATAGTAAATTTTGGTGAAATAAGTAAGCACAATATTATGAGAGGATGTTTGGCATTGTGTGGTCATGTAAGGTACAACTATTTTCATAGGTGTCTCAAGATCAGTTGTCAAGTTTCAAGTGCTTAAGAATTCTAGTTAGAGGTATGAAGAGACCTTGTGAGATGGTATGAGTATGATGGCTTGTGAGATGAGTGCACACAAACATGAATGGATGTATAATATTTCTTCATCATGTATTTGAGCTATTAGATCACATAATAGATTCTTAGGGTGAGTCTATAGGGGTATGATCTATAGATCAAGTATGTAACTAGACCACTTTTAGACCATGCTTGGCATAATAAGGCATAATTATATATTGTCAAGGCATATGAAGAATGTATGGAACTATTTAATCATGAGATAGGTTGCTTGATTATGTGATTGAGGTAGAGAACACATGGAAAGAGGCATAAAGGTTAGTTTTAAGGCCTAATGTGATTTGTAGGTCAAGGTCTAAATGAGCAAAGAGAGAGAATCTAGCCTAAAGAAGGGTCATGATCAGATTTCAAGTTGATTGAGCTCATGTAATGATTTTAAGAGGTGATGTATGATGTTTCATGTATTTGTATGTCATGGTTTGCAATAAAAGGCATGAAAAGTGGTTTTGAGAACTCTCGAGTACATAAAATAAAGATATAAAAACCTGAGGAATTTTAGGTGTTAACCTCTATATGGGAACTTGAGTTATTAAGGATAGATGGGGAAGGGTCCTAGCTAACAACTATAGTCATTGGTTTTAGATTTAAAGGGCAATCCTTTATGAATAATCATTAACACCAAAACCTATGTTAAACCTCTCTAAAACCCTAAAAAAGATTTAGTGTGAAAGATATTGCTCAAAATATACCATAATGATCTCAAGTGAATAGAAAAAATATTTTATCATGTAGTAAAATCTCCTGGGTGCCTCTAGGTGTGATTGAATTGTTAGGTGTGTGAGTAGACCCTATAGGAAAATGCACATTTCTTAGAGATTTATTGTAGGATTTAGAGTTGACCAAGTCAAAGTATAAAAATAGATGGAGTATTAAGTTTCATAATCATGTTTTATGTCCATAAAGGACTTTGGATAGGTTTTATCCCTGAAATGTGCTAAACTGGTCATCCAAGTTAGCCAGTCGTTAACATGCCTAATTGTGAAAAAGTGAAAAACCTTTATAATAGTGAGAAGATGATTAGGAATGTGTTATAATGAAATAGTGATGAAAATAAGTGCATGGTGATGTTTTTTAGGAATTTTAGGACCTTCTCATATTTGATATAAGTTTTTGAGGTCAGTGGTTATGGTGAAAATTTTCCTCACAAGTTGACATGTCTAGTTCATATGAGATAATGAGATATAAAGTTATGTGATTGGTCTACAAGACCAATATTTCCATTTTAACATATTAAATTTATATTTTATAGTGGTATAATTATCTCATAGGGTCATTTAATTTCATAATAATTATTTTAAATTAGTCATATAGGTATTGAAGGTCAATGTCATCATGATTGTGCTTCAAAGTAAATAGGCAGTTCTAGTAAAGAAGTTACAATGGTGAGTTTGAGGATATTTTACATTATTATAAGTATTTAATACACATGATGTTTTTATTTAGGAATTTTATGTCATATCCATGCTTTGTATAAGTTTTGATATTTATTTAAATTTTTTGAAATGTTGAAATCAAAATAACTTGTCTGGTTTTGGATTGACTGTGTATTGAGGTTAAAAGATTGGTTTACAAGACCAATATTTGACATTATACCTTATGATATATGAATTTAGAGTGTCATATATATATTAAATGATATTTTAAAAGTATCCATGGTCATGGTAAGTGTTCTTTTAGGTGTTTAATATCAAGTTGTTCATGACTAGGTTTTGGAGTATCTTGGCAATTTTGAGTGGGCTATTTGCAGAGAAGGTTTTGAGTCATTTTGCCCTAAGTTTTGAATTATAAAACATATAATTATGACCCTAAGGTTATATAGTTATATATATATATATATATATATATATATATATATATATATATATATATATATATATATATATATATATATTTGTGTTTAATCTTTAGTAGTTCAAGACAAACTTTCTATGTATGAGAAGGCCTAATTATAAACAATACAAATGGTGTGCTTCAAGTGGTGATTGGATCTGAAAGATATTATGGAGCCTAGATGATATTATTAGAGGTATATTTTATTGTTAAATGATATTTTTCTATTGTATGTGGAGTTTTAAAGTGTTCTAAGGAAGGAAAAGAGTAATTTATCCTAAAGGAGACCTAATGGAATTAGGTCTCCATGAGACGTAATAGTGAAATAAAGCCTAATTGAGTTATATTAGACATAAAGGGACTCAATAATCATCTAAATTATTTTAATTATATGTCCTAAAACCTATTCCATATCCTACCTAATACTTTAATGGTGATTAGCTAACCAAAAGGTATATGAACAAGGAATGGTATATATACAAGGTAATTTTAGGCCTATTATGTGTGTGTTAAGAGCAAGAAGGTGAAATAGTGTATTGGTAAGAATAAGGTATTTTAGACCATATAAATAGCATATATAAATTGATATTAATATTTTATATAGGTTTTGTGTATAAAAATCAAGGTCATGTGGCCTAATCAAGTCGAGAAGAGGGCTAGTTGAGTGAAAAAGCTTAGAAGGCAATTTCAGAGGGATAAGAGTGTGAAGAGATGAAGAGGTGGCCATCATAATTTGGTTGAGAAAAAAAAATTTCTTAAGGTGATCAAATTAATTAGGTGGATGAGTTGGTGTCAAGTCATCTAGGGGATTGGTGCCCCCTTGCAAGTGGGTGCTTGTTAAATCCTAGTCAAGTAGTTGCTTGGCTAGTTGGGGTTAGTGCTCCATGTCAAGTTAATGCTTCACTAAACTTGATATTTTGACTTATAGTAATATATTATATTTAAAAGGATCAGTGGTTTTCCTTCTCTTTGATATTTTCCCACATATATGATGTGTTTTCTTGTGTAATCTTATTTTATACTTGTATGGATTATTACTTATGAATTGTTTAATCTACATGTTGATGTGATGGTTCATGAATACTAAGAAGGAATGAAAATAAACTTTTAAGTCACTAATTTACCCCCTCCCCTCTCATTTATTATGCTTCCAACATTTGGTATCATATCAAGGCCTTTGTAGTATGCCTAATATCGTAAAGGACATCTTAGAAGTGAAGATGACTAGTCAGCAAGCTCAAGGTGGTTTTTTTACTAATAAGGATCCATTTTTAAATGGGAATTATTATGATTTTTGGAGCATCATAATGAGGACATATATTATGTCAATCATCCATGACATATGGTAGTCAGTTATGGATTGATACACTCCACCTCCTATACCACCAACTGATGCAGTAGGCAAGAAGGAAAGTGACAGCAATTCTAAGGAAATGAATGACATTCAATGTGGCCTATCAGAGGTAGATTTTTTGAAGGTGATGAACTATTATTTATCCAAGGTTATGTGGGACAAAGTGAATAATATCTATGAAAGAGACACCAAGGTGAATATAGCCAATCTGTAGACCCATCAAAGACAGTTTGAAAGTTTGAAGATGAATAAAGATGAAACCATTGCATCTTACCTTTTGAAGGTTGATTAAGTTGTCAATGTCATTAGATAATTTAGGAGAAGAAATGAAATAATCTACAGTTGTGTTGATACCTAAATGTGTATCACTAGGTCAACATATAGTGTTTAAGAAATAATTCTCATTTTTAGATTAAAAGAATCTATTACATGAGTTGTTGGTTGTGATAATCATGTTATCCTTGGTGAAATAGAGGTAGAATAGGTTGATTATTTCACAAATTTATATTAGTTGGTGGTTGGGAGCCACCATGGCTTAGTAGTCAATATTTGATTTTGTAGATAATTTATGCTATTTAAAGTGAATTATGCTTGATACTAAGTCTAAATCTAATCTAAGATGAATATTCACAATTAAATTGATCTAAGATTAATTGATAAAAAATGATTAAAAGGAAGGGTAGGGTATAAAAGAGAGGTGTTGTTGATCTTTATTTTAAACATTATGACAAATTTCTAATTTCGTCTGAACATGAATTTAACTAATGTGAAACATAAAGTAACATAAGCTCAAATCCCACCACACATTAGGAAAACATCTAAGGAAATTATGAAAAATATGCAAATAAGAACAAGATTTACTTTAATAATTTTACCTATGTAATCAAATAGAATTATCCCAGATGTAATAAGAATAAAAAAAGTGAATTAAACTTAAGAAATTTCAACTTATCCAGCATTATCCCAAATTAGTAACTCTACTTTAAAATATGCGCACTTAGAATTCATATGAACCATTCAAATTTGAAGATGAGATAAAAAAAATGAGAGAGAAAACATGATAACAATTCAAACAAACAAATGTGGGTAAACTTTGTAGAATTCCTTACTTATATTAATTTGTTCAAAAAGTCACAAATAGTTTTTTGGATTTAAAAACTCTCTCCCCCTTTCTTAAAATGACAAAACCTCCTTTTATATGTTATGATAGAAACCTATGAGATGGTTTAAGTCATCCAATCTCAAACAACACTCAAACCTATGTCAAATACAATTATCTCTTTACCAATGCTTTAGAACCAATGGCATTATTTAACTATGACTAACCTAACATGAATATACATTACATGTTACTCATGCCTTTATATAATAGAATATTAATTTTTAAAATATTAAAAAACTTAGTTAGCAAAGGAATTTTTCTTGTCTAACTTAACTCTATGACCCACTAGCTGAATGTAGTTCCCTGTGGCTACTAAATCCTACTCATTTATTTTAAAAGATGACCTTTTTATGATTTCATACATGTGTCATTATTTTGTCTAATCTTGAACTTGGATTAAATATACACCATCGATATGTGGATACATGATTGAATGCAAGCATGCCATTTGATAGATCCATGGGATTTTTGAGCTCTTTTCATCATTTGAGCACCATCATACCATGTGGAAAATTCTCACTTGTTTGAATACCTTTGAGTCTTCAACCCTTTCCTTGTCATAGATTTTCTACATGTTCCGACAATGGTTAAACTTATCACCACACATTCACTTTAAAAATTTTTTATTGCTTTGATCTTAATCACACACCATCAAATTTGTGGTGCTTGAGTTAGCACACACCATAGATCCTATTGCTTGACCTTTTGACTCATGTGGGCTCAAAATTTGTCACTTTTAAGTTCATTCCATTTCATTTATCTACCATCTAGGTTCTTGATATGTTTATACTTAGCACTCTTAGGTTAGTCCATAGATCTACTAACTTCATAACTTTACCCTACACTATTATATCTTCAGTGTGTTCATTGAGATGGTGACACTTGTCACCCTTATACTGATCTTAGAACCCTTTGAGATTTCAAACCCTCACTCTTTGTTGGATCTTTAGGCAACCCACTAAGATGGGGACAATTGTCACTCTCATGGAGCTCTTAGAACCTTTGACATTTCAACTTTGATCTCATGTAGTTAGATCATCTTTAAGTGAATAAACACATATCATTAGATCTACGGGCATAAAGTTAAAGGACTTAGCATAAATACTTTAGACTGAGGTTTTTGCCATGCCAGTAAACATGATTAAACATTTAATATAATTTTTAGACTAATTTCAAAACATTATAAAAGCATCCCCTCGTTAATTAGTCCTTATGAACCATAAGATATAATGGACCTAGAAAAAAGACTTTTGATTAAGGTCTTAGTGGTATTAATAAATACAACTAAGACCTAAGCTAAAGTTTTAAACTAATTCTATAATAAATTACTTCTTACATAAATTAAAATAAAAATGACTTTCATAAATTTAAATCTAAATTATAAGCTCTAGGTTAAAAAACACATTAGGCCCTAGGTCTGGTCATTGTTCACCTAAATGGCATCCCGAAAAGAAGTCTATAACTTAGAAACACCAACAATAGTTATTATCAATAGTTAAAGATAAATTAGCAATGATTATGCAAATATGAGAAATAAGTCTAGGTGAAAGTTAGGGATGGATGAATTTCAAATTTAAGATCCCACTTGGCCATTTATCTTAAATTTAAAATTCATCTACACCTGATTCTCCTAGTTTTCAATTTTAAAGTACAAATTTGCATAATTTAAAACAAGGGTCCGCATTTTTTAGAAATGGGGAATATTGACCTCAATAAGTTTTTCAAAATGTATTGAGATCACTAACTCCTAATTTTTATTCTAAGGTGTCTACAGTAGAAAATATGAAATATTTAGACAAGCTAGAGATGGATGGGCTTCATGGCATCTTGATTGCCTATGAGATGAGAAAAAATGAAGGAAGGCCTCCTAATAAGGAATAAGCATTCAAAATTGAGAAGTCAAAATCTAAGAAGGTCAAATATGATGTATGTTCAGATGTTGATGATGATGAATTGATAGCCATGTTTGCTATAAAAGTGAGATTGGATCTGGTAAGTATAAGGGAAAGTTACCTTTCAAATGTTTATACTATGGTAGGATTGGTCAGTTTGCATCTAAGTGTCCTAACAAAGATAAGACCAGCATGATGAAGAACATGATGAACATCATTGAGATGATAAGAAGGTCTATAATTCTAACAAAAATAAGAAATACTTTAAGAATTATAAAGGTAAGAAATTGTCATTCAGGAACAAGAGAAGTTTCTATACCAAAAAAGATAATAACTCATCAAATGTAAGTGACACATTCACATTAGAGTGCCAATGATAGTAATGAACGTGAACATGACAACAATGAAACCTTATTCATGGCTATAGAGACAAATAATGAGGGTTACTCAAAATGAAAAGACCTTATAGATGATGATGAATTAAATGAAGAAGAGGATTAAGTAAACCTTAAGGTAGAATTGGTGAGTGCTCTAGAGGATTTGATGTTTTAAAAAATAAAGAATCATAAACTAAGATCATTAGTTAAGGATTATGAGGAGTATATTGGCTTATTTGAGGAAAGACTGAGTAACACATATAAAGAGTATGATGAGATCATCAATTAGATTGAACCATAGATGGAGGTAATCATTTTGATCCTAAATTCTAAAGAGAAATAATGCACCAAGTATGGAACTAAAATGGAATCCTTGAAATCTAAGTTGGATCAAGCATCTAGCAAGTTTAAGAGCTTTGTGAAGTTTGAAAAGAATATCGATGCTCTAGATAACATCTTTAGTAATAAAAAGTCTACAAGTGATAAAATAGGTCTTGGTTTCAAATAATACCAAAAGCAGGCAATGCAAGTTAAGGAAAAAACTAATAAAATAAGAAGATCAACATGAAGAGACAAATCAAATAGCCTAATGCTATGAGGTATGTTAATTCATTCAATGGTTATTATTTTTTATGTAATCAATTTGGTTATATAGCAAGAGAGTGTAGAAAACCCTATAAAAAGTAATATGCATGGGATTATGAAATAAATAATTAGTCAAGAGGTATTAATGAGGTAGTTTGTTATAGTTTTCATAATGTAGGACACATTTCAAGATTCTATCCTAATAGTGTTAGAAGAGCATCAAGTCAAAAAAAGAGGTCTGAAGCCCCTAAAGTGAAAAAGAGAAGGCAAATGAATGTGTGGAGACCAAAGATTACAAACATGACTCATGATTAGTCTACAAGTCCAAGTGGACTATTTGTTATCATAAAACATAAATCAGATGAGAAATCAAGTCAAGAATGTTCATTATCACCTCTGATTATTGACCACACAGATGATGAAGATGTCAATCCAAAGAGACTAATCAAGCCTAAAAGGATCCTAAAGGATATTAAATCTTGTGAGAGCATGGAGATTTAGGAATATCCTAAATTTGTGTTTTTTTAGTACCTTATGGAAAGATGTGACTCCATTAGGCTCTATGGAGACACCATTTATTTAGAAAAATCATGGTGTATTCTTGGTTTGATGGGGAGCTATTCAATTTGTTCATAAACTCCAAATGTAATTGTTGATAAGCATATAAGAGGTAAGAAAAGTAGTTCTATGTTTTTAGAAGTTAGTAGTTAAGCATGAATTGTGTTGTAGATGGTTTTGAGAATTATGTTGATTCATTTGGTGAGCCCAACTTGTGAAGACAAAGGGGGAGCTTGGTAGCTCTGATTTCTTTTACAAGTTTCTGAGAATAGTTTCCAAAGAGGGAGAATGAGTGGTTATAGAAGTTATAATAAATATGACCCTTTGTCATTAATGTCAAAGGGGTAAAAATACCAAAATAGGGGAGATGAGATAAGAATTATTAGGTTAAAATTTATTTTCCATCAATGACAAAGGGGGAGTTTTTTTAAAATTGGTATCATTGATGTCAAGGTTGATGTCATTGATGTCAAGGTGTAGGTCAGAGAGAGAATTTGAAGGCAACCTAATGATTCTTCAATTGGTTGATGTTAAGGTTCAGATTAAAGAGATAATTTTAAGGAAACTTAATGATTCTTCTATTGGTTTGTGTCAATATTATTTCATTGGTGTGAGAGTGTTGGTGAGTTCTCCTATTTGATAACATTGAGGTAATCATGTTTGAGTACTAGTTCTTGAGTACAAAGTATCTTGAGAAGGCTAGTCTAGACCCTATGAGAAGGTATGCATTATAAAGTTTGGTGAAGTAAGCACAAGCTTATGAAAGGATGTTTACCATTGTGTGATCATGTAAGTAAGGTATAGATACTTTCATAGGTGTCTCAAGATCAGTTGTCAATTTTTAAGTGCTTAAAAATCCTAGTCATGACACTAGTCAAAGGCATGAAGAGACCTTGTGAGAATGTATGAGTATGACATCTTAGTGAGATAAGTACACATAGGAATGAATGGATGTATAAGGTTTATTGATCATGCATTTGAGGCATTGGATAACTCATGAAAGTCTCAAGGTGAGTCTATAAGGGTAGGATCTACATATCAAGTATTCAACTAGAAAACTTCTAGACCATACTTGGCCTAATAAGGCATAATGATCTATTGTCAAGGAACATGAAGGATGAATGGTACTATTTAAGCATTAGATATGTTGATTTATTATGGGATTGATGTGGATAAAACATTGAAAGAGGCATGAAGATCAGTTTCAAGGCCTAATATTATTTGTAGGTCAAGGTCTAAACAAGCAAAGAGAGAGAGAGAGAGAGAGAGAGTGGCCTAATAAAGGGTCATGATAAAATTTCAAGGTGATTGAGATCATGTAATAATTTTAAGAAGTGAGGTATGTTTTTTCAAGTGTGTTCATGCATTTTGATGTCATGGTTTGCAATAAAATGCATGAAAAGTGGTTTTGAGGTCTTTTGAGTACACATAATAAAGACATTCAAAACTAAAAAGGAATTCTAGGTATTTGTATGCATGTATAACCTCTACATGGGAACCTAAACTATTAATTAGATATGGGGAAGTATCCTATCTAATAAGTAAAGACATTGGTTTTGGCTTTAAGGGGTAATCCTTTATGAACAATCATTAACACCAAAACTTGTGTTAAACCTCTCTAAAACCTTAAAAAAGACCTAATGTGAAATACATTGTTCAAAATAGACCAAAATGGTCTCAAATGACCATAAATTTTTTTTATCATGTATTAAAATCTTCCAAGCAGCTCTAGGTGTGATTGAGTTATCAGGTCTGTGAGTAGACCCTATAGGAAAGTGCACCATTATTGGATATTCATTGTAACAGTCAAAGTTGACCAAGTTAAAGTATGAAAATAAATGGAGGATGAAGTTTTATAATAATTTTTCATGTCCAAAAAGTATTTTTGATAGGTTATATCCCTCAAATGTGCTAAACTGATCATCTAAGTTAGCCAGTCACTAACATGCTTAATGGTGAAAAAGTGAGAAACCTAGGCAGCAACGAGAAGATGATTAAGAATGTGTTATCATGAAATGTGATGAAACCAAGTGCATGGTGATTTGTTTAGGACTTTTAGTACATGTTAATGTTTGATATAATTTTTGGAGTTCAGTGGTTATAGTGAAAATTTTGCTCACAAGTTGACCTATTTGGTTCAGATGAGATAATGAGATATAAGGTTATGTGATTGGTCTGCAAGACCAATATTTTCATTTTACCATATTATATTTCTATATAATAATTTTTTAATGATCTCATAGGTTCATATACTTGCATAATAATTCTTTGAAAGTTGTAATATAGGTATTGAAGGTCAATGTCATCATAATTATGCTTCAAAGTAAATTAATAGTTCTAGGTAAGCAAGTTGTAGTGATGAGTTTGAGATTTTATACCCTAATTGAAACTATATAATACACCTGGTGTTGTTATTTTTAACTTTTATGTCCTATCCATGCTTTTTATAAGGTTTGATGGTCATTGAAAGTTGTTTAAATGTTGAAACCAAAATGACTTGTCTAGTTTTGGATTAACTATGTGTACTGAAGTTAAAAGATTGGTCTACAAGACCAATATTTAACATTATACCTTATGATATATGAATTTTATAGTGGTGTATACATGTAAAATGATAATTTTAAATTATCATTGATCATGATAAGTTTTATTTCAGGTGTTAAAGATCAAGTTATACATGACTGGGTTCTGGAGTATTTTGATAGTTCTGAGTGGGGTATTTGCAGAGAAGGTTTTGATTCCTTTAACCCTGAGTTTTGAAGTCTAAATAATATGGTGATGACCATGTGGTCATGTATTTTATGTATATATTTTTTATTTCCATTATTTTTTATCTAATTTTTATTTAATATTCAGTAGTTCAAGATAGACTTTTTGTGTATGAGAAGGCCTAATTATGAACAATACAAATGGTGTGCTTCAAGTGGTGTTTGGAACTAAAAGGTGTTATGAAGCCTATATTAGCTTAGTATAGGTATATTTTATTTTTATATGATATATTCCTACTATATTTTGAATTTGAAAGTGTTCCAAGGAAGGTAAAGTGTTACATGTCCTAAAGTAGACCTAATGGAATTAGGTCTCGATGAGACCTAATAATGAAATGAGGCCTAATTGAGTTATGTCAGACATAAAGGGACTAATTAATCATCTAAATAATGTTAATGAGATGTCATAATACCTATTATTATTTATCTTATCTAAGAGGTTAATGGTGATTATCCAACCAAGAGGTTTATGAACAAAGAATGGTATATATACAAGGTAGTTTTAGGCCTATTATGTGTGCATTAAGAGCAAGCAAGTGGAATAGTGGATTGGTAAGTAGAAGGAGGTCTTATATACCATATAAAGAGCATATATAAATTTTTATGAATAATTTATATAGGTTTTGTGTATGAAAATCAAATTTATATGACTTAATCAAGTCAAGAAGAGGGATAGTTGAGCGAAGAAGCCTAAAAGGTAGTTTGAGAGAGATAAGAGTGTGAAGAGCTGAAGAGGTGGTCATCATTAGTTGGTTGAGAAATAATGTTTTATGAAGGTGATCAAATTAATTAAGTTAATTATTTTGTTTTGATTTATTTAGGGGGTTTGGTGCCTCCTTGTAAGTGGGTGCTTGTTAAAACCTAGTCAAGTAGGTGCTTAGTTATCTGGGGTTGGTGCTCTATGTGAAGTTGGTTCTTCACTAAAATTGATATTTTGACTTATACTAATATATTCAATTTTCAAGGATCAATGGATTTTATTTCCCTTAAGGGTTTCCTACATATATTATGTGTTGTCTTGTGTGATCTAGTTTAATGATTATATGGGTGATTACTTATGCATTATTGGATCTACTTGTTGATGTGATGGTTCATGAATAATAATAAGGAATTGAAAGAATGTTTTAAGTCAATAATTCACCCCCCCCCCTTCTCAATTATTTTTATTCCAAAAATTCTCATAATAAAATCATCATGGAATATGAGCTTGTCTCAAGTTAGTGCAAAATGATGGAAAAAGTTTCATGTTATTCCTTAATAACCCAGTTGGCTTCTAGAGGAAACTATCAACAATATTGGCCTATCAATTTAGTAACATTACTTTCAAATTCTTATGTATGTAATTATTTAATGGAAGGATGAATTATGACCTCTATAACCCTCTAACAGATAGAATCCAAAAGAAATTGGTAGGGTTGAAGGGCCACATACTATCCCAAACCAGGAAACTATAACTACTCAAAAGTTTTATCTAATGTATCCTTATTTTTTTATGTCCTTGTTTTGCATCTTTAGTAAAATAAAGTAAAGGTGAAACAAATCCAATGTATTTTCCTTTGGATAAGCTCAAAAGATAGATTCATATTCCCTCTTATTTCTTGGGATAATTATTTCCTTTCAAAGGCCAATGAGGGGCTTGGGCTCATGCGGGTTAAGAGCATGAATCAATCCCTCATCAATAAACTTAGATGAAATTAATTAATGAGGACAATTATTAGACCCATATAATTAAATCTAAATATCTCAAACGTAGAGATGAAGACAATTTTATCTTGGAGGAAGAACCAAATGATGGCTCTACTTTATGGAAAGTCATCTCTAGTTGTAAGAATATTTTTTGGAAAGGTAATAGATGGAAAGTAGGGAATAGCAATAAAGTCAAGTTTTGGGATGATTATTGGATATTTAAATCCCATATATCCTCTAAAACTCCTTTTAATTATCTCATCACAATATTAAAATCCTTTATGGGTATAAACTTAAAAACTATTAGCCAAGTGTTAAAGGCATCAAAAAGTGGAAAACTCTATACCTGGAGTCATCAAATGAGGATGTTCATAAATAACTTCAAAATTTGAACACTAAAATCAAAAAATCCATATAGCCATCTTACCTAATGAAGACTCCCCCTTTTGGTTGGTAGATAACAATGGTGATTACTCTAAGAAATATGGATACCTTATAGATTTAGACTTGGAAGATGACTAGGACTACTAGAGAGGGATATGAATTAAACATCTCACACCCAATATTAACATTTTATTTTGGATTATTTCTTAAGAAAAAATTATAACTATTGATAACTATATTAATTTAGGTATGTCTATCCCTAATAGGTGTACCCTTTGTAAATATAGTGAGGAATCAGTCTACCACCACCTTATAAATTACCCTTTTGGATCCAAAATCTTAGAACTTTTACTTCAAAAATTCAACGTTGAGTGATTCAAATTAAACTCCATATTGGATCTCATCATGAAATGGAATCCACCTTGGAAACTACCTTTCCTATCTTTTTTGTAGCACCTAGCTCTCTCCCACTTGTTTTGGGAAATATGGAAAACTAGGAATGACTACATTTTTGAGAATAAAAGGTGAAACCTTGTGACTTCCTTCCATATATTGTGTGTTGTGATAATGGATAACTGGAAGGATTTTGTCCCCAAAGATAATTTTTTCATTTTTAAAGAAGACATTTCTATCTTTCTAAGATGTAACATCAATCCCAAGGTTATAAATATGGGCTTAAAATGTGATAAAAGATAGACCAAATGGTCTAAACCATCGAGAGGTTGGATGAATTTAAAATTTGATGGGGAAGTAAAGAGTAACCCTAAAAATTCAAGGGGGTTTAATTAGGGACTGTAAAGGGGAATTTTTGGATCAATATGTAGGACTAATGGGGCTCCAAACAAACCATGTGGTTGAGGGTAAAGTAGATCTTTAGGGAATTTAGTTGGATATGCAATCAAATATCTATACTTTTTTGATATATTGAGACTCCCTAAATATCTTTAATTCCCTCTTAGGTAAATTGAACCTATCCTAAACCATTAAGTGAAAGAGGATGCAAAAGGTCT